>CAXHWN010002187.1:0-540000 GCA_964020975.1 Hermodice carunculata | reverse complement strand
CCAATTGCTTCGAAATTGCATGGGGACCCTCCGGGTAACCCTAGAACTTAATTTGTTCAGGAGGTGGCGCTCTTATTTTTTCTTTTTTTTATGAATGTTTGTGTGTTTTCGCTATTTATGACATCTTCTCCAAACCGTCTTTCAGATCATACTGAAACTTGGTGAAAATGTTCCTTGTGGAAGGGTCAAAGAAAGCTGTTACCTAAATGGCATTGATCACTCCTGTTTGTTCATGAAGGATCAGCTAAGCACAGGACTGTCACAGTCCTTTTGTTTTGTAGTTGTGTGCGTTTTCGTTTTTCGACTTCTTGCTTCCCAACCATATATCAGATTCTCTGAAAACTCAGTACGGATGTACCCGCTCTTAATATCAACCAAATGTGGTCATTACATGATGCTGTTGTCAGTTTAATGATTTTCAACAAATTATCGAAATTAGCCAAAAAATGGAAGGGGTGAGTGAACATATTACCATTGTTACAGTAGGGATTTCAGGGAATCCCACAATAGTGGTGACGGTAATATAAAATCACTATATCATTATCAATAAAGCTCTAAAATTGGGTTTCATGGCTTCAATACAGTACAATATACAGATAATGTGAAATCGTGAGAGTAAATATATACTTTTATGTATGCTTTGTTTTTTCCCCCCTAAAACAACCAGAAGTAAGGACAACATGCCGAAATATTATCTCCAGAAGCTAAAGATAAATTTAGGACATGTTGTATATTTCTGTACGGTGGGGTAATTAATCTCCTAAAATATAGCTCTTTTTTGGGTGTTGGTCGCTCGCCTATAAGGGATTGACGCGCGGTTTTATTTAACGTCGGTTGCACAGTACAAAGAACATCAGCTAAAAGCTATTATGGCCGACAAAAACAGAGGCTCCAAGTCTCCCGTTTTATTCGGAGATCTTTCGATTTTTACTACATTTTAACAAACTCTCCCGATCTCCACATTTAAAAAAAACTCCCGATTTTTAGATTTTTGAAAAATCCAAACAAAATTCACAAGTGAAATGATGCTGTTAGAAAATAAAAGCCATTTTCATGCAAATGCAGGATAGTTGTGATAATATGGGGAAGGGAAAATGTTCCCGTATAAGACCTGAAATGGCTCAGAAAGCACTAAAGAGAGCATGCGTTTCAAACATTTTCCGATGGATCACCCCCCCACCCCTATGTAAGCTTAGGAGCTTGCTTCCCTTACCCCCCCCCCCAAAAAAAAGTCTCCCGATTTAATTCATATCTGAAGGGAAATCTCCCTTTATTATCCCAGCTCTACTTGGAGCCTCTGCAAAAATACATATCAATAAAGGACAATGAATTGTAATAATATGACATTCAATTAAGCAATGTACAAAACTAAAAAGACACAAGAGAGAATAGTCATAAAACTCGTGTAAATGACAAATTATAAATATTCAGTTTAAAATACATTTGTGGTAAGGCCTGGCCATACCATATAATATTTTTAGCAATAAGGTGAGTAATGTTAAACTTTGTAAGGAATGTTAATGTGTAAAAATGATTCACATGTAGGCCAGTGACCAGGGCGGTTAGCCGACATTTTGTCGAAATCAACTTCGTCGAATAACATGATAGTCGTAAGCACTGACAGTGGGTTGTGCTGCAACATTGTTTATGTTTGCAATCAAATGAAATCATGAATAAATTATTTTTGCTTTCCACTTACGGACAGTTATTCATAAAAGTGTTTAAGTTGCAGCGATAATAGTCCCACAAGGACACGTCAAACAAACACAAACAACCCAGTGAGCAATGGGAGTTGGACCAAGATTGGCCCAATGCTGGGCCTTCGATGTCAACGTTGTGCCAATGTTGGGCCAACCTTTGATGCTAGCTGGGAACGGACTATCGGGAAAGGCGGGAGGGAGGGATGGAAGGGTATTGGTTCATTAGAAATGCCTACATACCTGGCCTACTGCCTACATACCTGGCCTACTGTATACATACCTGGCCTACTGCCTACATACCTGGCCTACTGCCTACATACCTGCATACTGCCTACGTACCTGGCCTACTGCCAACATACCTGGCCTACTGCCTACATACCTGACCTACCCATTAGTGTTGCTTATCTTCATGCCAATCACCCGTGCAATATATACTTAATTTTTGAATGAATTATATTAGGCTACACATTTGGAGTTCGAATGAGATAGACAGGGCTTTAGTTTTGCGTTGATAGATTGGCCTATTTTTATGGTAATTAACTCACAGCAAAGTGACATATAACGGAGGGCTGTACATGCAGATAGAAAGAGGTCCGTGCAGACAATAAACTATTTTTTTCCAAAACTGTTCCACATCCGAAGAAAGTCCTTTATTTTTTTTTTTTTTTTTTTTTTTTTTTTTTTTTGTGTGTCTTATAGCAGCTTCAGTCTGTGCTTTTAGTTCTTGGTTTATTCCATATCTGTGTTAAATTCAGTAGCCTGAACGCACTACAACCGTCACTCGCAGGTGAGGCGAGCCATGGCTCCGCTATTTGCTTTTTTTCTTGCTTGGGAGGGGGGGGGGGCTCGCTCATCTGGCATTCGATCACATTTCTTTTGCAGGGCTGTGGTGTCGCTTGTCTGGTTTATGTATTCTACGCGTGTGAGACAAGAAGACCACTGCCGACAAGAGTTCCAGCTGGGTCAGACTCAGGTTTCGTCTGGCCTCTTATGTCTCAGTGCCAAGTAACCCGGACATTTTGTTTTTCCAAGAATTCTTTTTTTTTCTTTCATGTCTTTGTTTTTCATGTTTTTCATAACCAAGGCAAGGAATGCTGAGACGGTATTGTGCTTGTCTCAGTTCACAGGTATATGTACATATAGTTTCGAGACAGCCTCTGTTAAAATTTGTTTATGTATATATATACATATATACATATATAGTATAGTTCCTATATTGCACATATGATTTGGCAAGCAAAGCATGCGGCATGGGTAATAAAGTAAAATTTATTCGTTCACTGGTGTCAGTATCTTGTGACTATACTTCAACTACTTACTTAAGGTGCCAGGCCTAAAGGCATCCCCTCTGCCCCGATGACCCGACGGCCTTTGTTAGCCTGTCACGCCAGCACACTTCCATTTTTCTGCTTATTTGGGCCACTGACAATATTCAAGACAGAAAGGTGTAAAAATTCAAAAGAGATTCTTATTTGTTACATAACTGCAACCTGTGGCCCTGACGAATTTATTTTTTGCAGTGAAAGAATGAGCGCATTGTGATCTAAATCGGGGGAAATTACATCGATTTTGACCAGATCAATGCCAAGAATAATGTTCCCATGCACGCTCTTTTCAATCTAAGAAAAAAAGGCGGAAAAATTCCCGCGCGCTTTTGAAAAAAATATACTAGTCTAAATTGGGGGAAGTTACCCCGATAACTAACAGAATAAATGAAGGAATAAAGAAAGAAATAGATAAATAAATAAATGTGGAGATCGGGCAGCTGCATCTATTCAGGAACGAAACCGCCTTTTTGCATTTCATGCTTGCCGCTAAAAATGTGTTTTCATGTAGAATTTGAATATCTAATTGTCTTATAAGTATTAATCCTTATTAGTAGTTGTATTTTTGTCCTTTTGTCCAAAACCACTTCCTAGTGGTCATTACCCTATTCCACTGTCCGAACTCTTTACTATCCATAAGCAAACCTGTCCCTGTCTAACCTATATACATATAGAAGTACTATTGTCCATATTGCACACGTTCCTCTGTAAACTTTTGACATAGGCTGTATTAGCCTAAATAAATCAAAGGGTCTTAGCGGGTAACTACTCAACCTGTTTCGGAGCCTTTTATCCGCACATGTCTCTTTGAGTAGCGGCTCCTTGTCTAAGCTAAATATTCAGCAAAGACAACCCACATAATAATGAATAAATATAAACGTGGCAAATGATGAATTAGCTATATACATGAAGTTTGCTTATAAATGCAGAGGTTCATTATGAAAGAAGAATACCTGTCAAACAAACCATAATTACTAAATTTGTATAGTACAGGTTCAGATAAGAACAATTTGACTTACCCCTGAACCAATATATACCCTTTCTAGGTGGACAGCTTACCCTAGTTAAACCATCCGCTAGTGTTTAACTGAAGGGGAAACAAGCTGGGGCATTATATTCAGTCCCAGTGATTGTAAAATAAACAGTTGCAGCAAGCCCACCTGTATAAACCAATGGAAATCCTAACAAGGACTGCAACAATGTACATCCTGCACCAGAGTTGTAAAGCAAACTCCATGATGACACCTACTCCTCAAACAATTAAGCTCTATTTTACTGCCAACCCTGAGTCAATGTATCAACGTAATGTGTCAGGTTTGTGACATTTGAGAAAATCATGTTGAAATGTTATACTTTTTTAAAATAAAAACTTTAAATCCTACTCCTCAAACAATTAAGCTCTATTTCACTGCCAACCCTGAGTCAATGTATCAACGTAATGTGTCAGGTTTGTGACATTTGAGAAAATCATGTTGAAATGTTATACTTTTTTATAATAAAAACTTTAAAGCCTACTCCTCAAACAATTAAGCTCTATTTTACTGCCAACCCTGAGTCAATGTATCAACGTAATGTGTCAGGTTTGTGACATTTGTATCATGTGGGCTACGTTTTTAAGTAGGCCTATTAACAAAGGAACATCATACTCGCTTTATTCCGTAATACATCAGCTCGGGATGTTTGCATTGGAAATGCAAACATGGTGCCGCCAGTTAGCAGAATGACTTGTCCGGGGATTAATGGCACCGAAACAAGTCTTGCGCTGGTTCCCCACCGATGACCGGATTTTTTAAAGGCTCATAATGCCTAAAACTTTCTTCTAAATTTCACATTTTATTAATATGATTTGTTCCTTTCATAAATTAATTTGCTATTATGATTTAGAACAATACAGTTTTTCAGTGAATGGTACGGAATAGGATTTTGCTCTTAGAATATCGGACTTGATAGTCTTCAAACGGCACATGGGCTTACAGAACTAGGTTTTTTCAGTTTCTCTTTGTATTAAATTTGAGAAAATCATGTTGAAATGTTATGCTTTTTCAAAATAAAAACTTTAAAGCCTAGTCCTCAAACAATTAAGCTGTATTTCACTGCCAACCCTGAGTCAATGTATCAACGTAATGTGTCAGGTTTGTGACATTTGAGAAAATCATGTTGAAATGTTATACTTTTTTTAAATAAAAACTTTAAAGCACTGTGATAGCGGATTTCAATTATCTTCATTTATGCAAACACCAGCAACAGTGCCACATCTCCCGTGCATTTTTTTCGTCCAAAGCACTGGAAAATTGAAATGTTCATTTTATATTTGATGCAACTTGAGTCATGTTCCAGTTAAATTTGCTTTTTATGTATCTTGTAAGACTTTTTTCGTCCATAGCAATGAAAAATTTAAATGTTCATTTTGTCCTTGTCCTTACGCTTTCTAGAGTTTTCTCCCAATGAGTGGTTTATCTCTAGTTTTAGCGCGGGGGACAAAAATTATGATATTGATGATTGGTTACACCGGTTGAAAGCAAACTTTAAATGGCTAAGATACTTGGACGCATCATGGAATAAACCCTGTTCCATCGATGCCCCCGGTGTAAAGGGGTAGTTTTCCTAATAAAATTATTTATTTATTTATTATTTACACACCATTGGCATTGGGTGCGGAATTCGCGATTTGGTATTTTGAAGAGGTAGCATCCAAAATGTATGTGTGATTAGTGTTAAGGGAAGGTTAATTTGTCAAAAGAATGTAATGGACAATATATATGTATATATACATGGAGCTATGAGAAGTTTATTGATGGTTGCATGCGCATGTAAAAAGTAAATTTCAAATGGTAAATGGATGCTGTTCCACGTACGGCTCAATGCTGAACGTAGATACAGCCCTACCACACACAAATCTTTCCACAAATCCTTACTTTGTAATATAGACGGCTTATTGTAATATACTTGGACGCATCATGGAATAAACCCCGTTTCATTGATGCCCCCGCTGTAAAGGGGTAGTTTTCCGAATAAATTATTATTATTATTATTATTATTATTATTATTATTATTATTATTATTATTATTATTATTATTATTATTATTATTATTATTATTATTATTATTTATTATTATTATTATTATTATTATTATTATTATTATTATTATTGTTGTTATTAGTTTATATTTGATGCAACTGGAGTCATGTTCCAGTTTAATTTGCGTTTTATGTATCTTGTATGCCACAACAGACTTGATGTGAAGAGCGGGCAGCTGCATCCGTTCGGGGAACGAAACATTTTGTGTGACCAAATGTTGCTTTGAGACTTGCGAGTTGCGTACTGCGTTCAGACTACTGAATGCTCCATAACGTGACAACCATGGCAAAATGTCTACTTATCCAATCACTCGTACCAGAATGTTGAAATGTTATACTTTTTTAAAATAAAAACTTTAGAGCACTGTGATGGCGGATTTCAATTATCTTCATTTATGCAAACACCAGCAACAGTGCCACATCTCCCGTGCACTTGTGAACAAAAAAAAGAAAGAAAAAGAAAAAGAGAGAGGGGGGGGAGAAAGACAATCCTATAACAATTTTATTGCTTTTTATGCCCGACAGGACTCACAGCATGTACAATATACAATCTTGCATACGTGCATTAAATCACCACATTTAAAAATTCACATATGACACATTATTCAGTTGAATTTGTTTGTCTAAATAGTTTGTATACACATTTGGAGATGACATTGCTATTTAAAAAAGTATAGATTCATATCTTTTACATGGATCGCGAAATAGTCCAAGCCTATCTTAATCACTCTCCATGGCACAGATGATGGCGTATACTTTCCTGCCTATTTGTTTGGTGGCTGAAACCGAAGGACTCGGAGAAAACCACCGTGTACAGTCGCACTGTTATATCGACCCCGGGAGACAAAAGCAGATTCATATTTAGTGATTGACCTCAAAAGCTGGACACTGGTGCAGTGATGTGATCGCCAATGTTATTACTGTTACAGCGTGTGCAAAATTCTTTATTCTAAACTTTCATTTTTATATGCAAATGGTTCAATACATAAACAATGACTGCTGGCATTTAACACCAATGTCACCCATTTGCACTTTGAAGCCGGCCCTCTTGAAGAACCATCACAGTTTGCACTATCAACGTCTTCACTCACACAGTTCTGAAGTCAGTTTATTAATGAAAAGGGCAGAACCCACCATTACCAAGATATAAGCCAGGTCGGAGTTCGCAGCACCAAAAGAAACCTTATTAGTATTTTCCGGTAAATGTTTAAGAGTAACTATCGGCCCAGGATCCACCGTTGCTGAGATATAAGCCAGATTTGCTGCTTTTATAAATAACAAAAATGCCAAGATGGACCATTTACCCGTACCGATCATTCGTAGTTGAAAAATTCGTTAAATATTTTTCAAAAAGTGTACAATTTCAGCCCAACTAGGGTCATCTTATAAAGTTAATGATCATGGTTTAATTTCATTCCTTCCACAAAATACAGGTATTGAGCCCAATGAAAAACACAATTATACCAGGTTTGTATTGAGAGTTCCAGTTATTATAGATTTTTTAAGTTACATGTATATTTTACACAAACGTGCGTTACGGAAATTATCCTACAGAGTTTAAACCCGACAACACAGATGCATGTGCATTTGTCTAAACATATTTTGTAAATTTTAAAGAGAATGCATGTGCAGCATTTGCGAAGAAATTCTTTGTTTCCTCTGTTAAGAAATTGTGTGGAAATAATCCGGCCAAAACTGTTCAATTTACTTGAATTTGTCTCAAAATGGCCCTTAATCATCAACCAATATGATTATTATATTTTTATGAAGAAAACTCTATGTATTTTATTAAAATTCCTTTCATCCGAGGAGCAGAACCTAAAAAATGTAAACAAAAATCATAGTCAAACGCTTTGGCATACATCTATCGCTATATTAATTCCCTGGTATAGCTCTTGTTCTGGTAACGCACGCGTAGCTGTATCAGTTTTTCTCCGTTCTTGACGTGGCACTGTAGATGCATCTAGGTCATTAGTGTCCTTGGTGTTTTATTATCCACTTGTGACGACAGCGGCACTGCCTTACTCGTCCTAAGGTATTTATGTAATCCCATTGTTCCTGGGTTATAGCAGTTTAAGGTTTTTATACACCATGCGTCCTCTCTGATTTTTTTAAGAGATGCGTCGCCTCGGCGTTTTCGGTATTCCCTCTGTATTTGCGTCCTTGAATTTTTGTGCGCTTTTCTGAAACGTCCACGGACCCTTGGTTGTCCACCATTACCCCCCTCAACAAATCGGGATATAAGTGGCATTACCAAGGAATAATACGAAACTAGAGATGCCTTCAACGCAAAGCGTTGGCTGGAGAGTCCGCCAGGAAAAGTACTACCATTTGCTCAAATTACGTAATGGTGACACCAAACTCTAAACAGTTCATCTTGACATGCTAGACAAGTATGCTGCTAAATTTGAGCAAAATACTTTAGAGCATTCTGGCGAAATTGCGGTAACGAGCACTAACGAGCATGAAATTAGACTACAATGTGCTCAAATTAATGGTGACACCAAAATCTAATCAGTTCATCTTGCCAGGTAGGATAAGCAAATTGCCAAATTTAAGCAAAACACATGGAGGCATTTGGAAATATCGCGGTAACGAGAATTTGCATATCCGGACGGACGAACGGACGGAAAACACGAAAACATAAAGGGTTTCCCCCATGGGGCGGACCCTTAAAAACCTCGACTCAAATTTTCGACCCAAAAAAGTGCAAATCAAAACTTTTTTCTGCATCAAATTACATGTTTATGACACATATCAATGCACATGTATATGAGATAAATTGAAAAATTATATCACAGTTAAAATTTGAAATTATTAAACAAGCATGCGTTATCTTAATTAAGCACTAGGTATAAAAACATACAAAAATAGCTCAAACAAAAATTAACATATCAACATATATTCAACTATAAATGAAAGTAGGCATTTTGGTCTTACTCATTTTGCGTGCTTTTAATTCCATTTTAGAAAAACTGACAATCGTGCATTACCGAAATTAAATTTTCGTCTATTAAGCTTATCAAATCCTTAAAATTATTTAAATAACTGTAGTTGTGTCTTTTGCCCATAATTGTAAATTTAGTTTTCATTCTATAGCCAAGAGTTAGTTCTGACACTTAACCATACTGATGATTCCACTTTTTAATGCAAACTCCAGAATATGACACAGATTTTTTAAATGCATGTTTTAAATACAAAAAATCAGAATAATATGTATTTTCTACAATATATTGCAACAAAAACCCCAAACACTTTTTAGATGAGTTGCATGTATTGATTCTTCTTCACTATGATGCAAAGTGCAATAATGATACCCGTATTCTTTGGAATAATTTATGTATCATAAGTAATAGCACGTATTCATGTGTACGTTACCAAGATTACCCGTAAAACTGAATGACCCCAGGGACCAATACCACGTGTTGCAATCATTTCAATTAGGAGTATAATATAAACGCAAGAATCCTAGCTCCATTGCGAGTGCAAATTAGCCATCATCAACTGCATGCAAGGTCATTCTGTAGTGATCCATGTACCATTTCCAGATTGTATATGAATCACCTGTCAACAAAACAGATAACACACAAACTCACCTATTTGCTGGCTGAACTTGTAAATTCCACGAACCATGTTCTCAAGTCATTTTCAGTACGTGAATTCTGGAGATGCCCGAAGTAGATGGAGCCACTGTTTGCGCTTTGCAAACGATTTTGGTTATGCACATTTGTTTCATTCAGTTCAGTAACATGCGTTTGTCCTCAAGTTTCATGACGCAATTTTAATGCATAAAACGGAAAAAATAAAGGAGAAATTGTCATATCTAATAGACATGGGTACGCCTCTATTTTACATGAAAGAATATCCCACAAAAAACTTTAAAAATCTTACTTTGGGTAATTTATCGAAAACAAAGGTTCATTACCAAAACTAAGCCAATCCAGTATAAACCGATGTAATATTTTATCATTTTGGTGCCGTACAATGATATTTACATTCATTGCTTTCATGAATGACTGTGTTTTCATAACATAAAAAGTCAGTATAGTTGTTACTCGTAAAATATGTATAAGAACTGTTTTAATATCAGTTACGCACATTTGTTTTGGCAACTTTCTATACGAAAAATATATCCAGACCAAAAGTAGGTAGAGCTACAAAAAGTTTCACGTCAGCAGTCTGAAATCAAACTGTCCTTCACGTGTGATAAAATCGGTAATATATGTGTGACAGGGAGCATTTGTTTGTGCCTGTATTACTTCATCTTGAAGAACAGTGAAAAACGCAATGTGGGGGCATTTTTCACGTATATTTGGCCAATTATATGGCCACAAGTTTATAACAGCAAACATTTTTAAATAGCTGTGGCATGGTAAGTACAATGGAACTCATTGTATATCCCCAATGGTGGAATTTTACGCAAAGTCGACGTTAAAGCTGTCAAACTTGCCATAAATGCCAAAAATGTTCAATTTTAGAAAATTTGACCTGGTTATGACTTAACGTAACAGGTACAATTATGTAAATATTTCCATTAAAAATATATAAACAGTCAGGCATATGTGCACTGGTAGAGGGGGGGGGGACAGAATCTTCAGTGTGCCTGACTGAGTGAAGACCCAGGAGGAAGTCCTAATCCCAGGCCCACGTGGTCAGTGTACCAAACATAAAAGAACGCCCTTTCCAGAAACACCCGACTTCTGCCTGGACTTGATATGGCTGACTTTATTCACTGTGGACTTTAATCAGTACCCCCATTGTTGTGACTTTCGGTTAATTATTGCAGTTATACAGTGCTGTAGTCAAAATTAGGTAAAATGTATCTTTGTATAAGGTCCCCCTACTGACATAGCATCTGATCATCCGAGATAAATAACAAGACTCTGCCTTAACCATGTGGGTCTCATGAACAATTGCCATTCAATAAATCGAAATATTTTATTTGGACTAAAGTGCCAGACCAATATTTCTATTTCTCAAGTTATCTGAATGGACAAGGGCGTATTTTACATGTCTTTTCGACGTTTGCTGATGTGATGCAAACCTACTGTATACATCTTCGTGTGTGTATTTTAGTCAGCTATCATTTCCTTGTTTGCTTAATTCCTTCATCTCAACGTTACGGTACTCTTTAATTCATTATGTAAATGTTGTCTCAGGTCCAAACAACACTACATGTATGGTTCATTAAAGATGTCTGCTGGCCCCTTGGCAAAACACTCGAGTCCTGAAACGGTAAAGGAAATCAACAAATCAAGTCTTTCTTTCTTTTTCTTTCTTTCTTTCTTTCTTTCTTTCTTTCTTTCTTCCTGCCTTCCTTCATTCATTTAATTGTTTCTTTTTGTTCTTTCTATCATTGTTAGTCATACCTCTCAGAAGTTGTCAATATCTCTAGGTTTCACACAGTGTATTAAGCCATAAAACAATATTGAAGAAGCAACACTTCTTCCAAGAGTACCATAAAGTGGGCATCAATGCCAACCAACCGCCGCTCTGGCCCCAAGTCTATATCACATAGGACGTATTCGTTTTAACTGTGATCCTGTGCTTCCACCTGGGCTGTAGCAAGGAACTTGACAGGAAAGAGGACAGAATCATGGGCGATGTACACTTTATGATTCTCATGTATACATGTTTTAGTGCTGTCTATGCTTACCATCTAATACCCGAAAAGTTGCACATTTTCTGAAAGGAACCATAACATCAAGTTTGATTCTGATACTGAATATAAAAAATTAGGATCACTATTGGTGTAATTAAATTTTAATTAAAAATTCTTAGATTTTTGCATACTAATTTAAAAAGCATTTAAAAAAATGAAAATCATATTTAGTTTATAGTGTCAAATGAAAGAACGCATCATGCCTCCAAAACTGTATTTTAAATATTTGAGAAAGGGTTCAGTTATAAGTTTATAGTTGTTTACAAATTCTTTTCTGAGGTTATTTTTACTTTGATACTTAGCGGCCATTTTAACCTTCAAATTCAAGATGGCCGCTGGTTACTATCTTTTATTTAGGCATTCGATGAAACTTTGGACCCGTTTGAGCAAGAGCAATGTGTAATACATCAATTTATACTATTGTAGGGTGGGGAACTCCTTTCTGGCACTGCAGTTGTGATTAAATGTCATGTTGCAGTGAAAGCTTGAAGAAAACTATGTACATTATGGAAGCTGACGGTTTGTGAACCACTCTGATGCGTGTTTTCCATATACTCCTTATGTCAGAATTGAAACCTCTAAAATCCCACCATTACAAATTATGATTAATTCATTTATTTCAGAAGGAATACCGTTAATCTCGCAATTGTAATTAAATTAAATTTTCATTTAAGATTAATACCGTTAAATTTCCTCAATCAGCATAAATCATGCTCATTAGTGTCAGAAAAGGCATTACAAGCATTATTGTATGCAACATATAAATCATTTTGCATGAAACATGTGTGATTTTGATTTGAAGTGGCTAATTTGAACTTCTGAAATGAGTTTCAGGGCTTATTTGGACCTTTAGTGACGCTTATGAATTCTACACCACAGGCAAGATGGACGCTGGCACCCTCATCAATTTATATATTCTTGATGTATAGAATTGTCTGCGCTCTAATTAATTTTGCGCGGGTTGTACGACAGCTTGGTGCGCCCAGTTAACATGCGCCACATTTAATCAGTAAAGCGCCATAAGTTATTACTTACCTGTGGTACTTGCACTAGTCCTGACGCACTGCCATTAGTGTGCAAAATTAAAAAGTGCATTTTTTTTTCAAATTTAAGAAATATAAACTTTGCACGAAGTTAACCTTGTGCAATAATTTGTAGAACTACAACTTTTTAAACTTGTGTGTATGAATACACGTTTTAACTTGTTATTTTTTTTCTATCCCATTCTAAATACTTTGCATGAAAGACTCCATGGATGTGTAGCGGACAAATTCTTTATGTCAGTTTTTGCATTCAATATACTGGCTACTCACACGGGGGTTTTTTGTTTTTTGGTTTTTTTTTTCTTTTTCGTTTTTTTTTGGGGGGGGGGGGGGGCCGGGGGATTTTTTTTTTCACTTTGTCCCCAATATCTGTGCCAAGTGGGACCTTTGCATGATAAAATGCAGCGTTCTGAGCAGTCTCTCTTAACAAGTGTACCATCCGACACAAGCTAACCTGCTTGTCTATGAAGATCTGTGCTCTCACGAGGCATGACTTCAGAAGCATTGTGCACTGTGGCCTGCCTCGATTGGGACTATTCCAGGCACGATGCAATGGACTGGTCATGTTTGGTTGCAGGGTATGAATGAAGTGACATGAGCAGAACAGGTGCTCCCGCTGATGGCGTTCAAATTGTTCATGGTACTGCAACTTGCATCCTAAAACATTTGTGTTTGAGAGGTTCATTACGCAGGAGAAAAAAAATTAGAAGCATGCGGATTTGTGGATTCGTTTTTATTTTTTAATGGACGATAGTTTGGAACATTTACTTGTGCCTCGGAAAACACTACCAGGTAACCTTATTTTAACAGCCACAATGCAAAAAAGGAAAGCTAAGATAGCTGGATATGCAAACGTGTGTGGTGAGGAGTGTTTCAAATGCCCCGCGGCATATGCCACGGGCTTGTCATTTTCATGAACCAAACACGTAGCTGTCCTTTTAGTTCCTTGTATCGCAGTGTTGGCGCTCCCATTATTACAACCAAGTGCTATGCTGGTGGACCAATCAAGTGCATGGTTCAGGTTCATCGGTTCTCGCGCCTCACGTGACACCCATTCCGCAGGCGGCGCCGTCAGTGCCGTGTCCCCCCACTTGCCACCGGAGATGGTGCTACCACCTGTCAACTATCAAGTGCTTGGTGCTCGTCAGCATTCTAGATGCTGCCCCAATCAAGTTGGTCCTATGTGTTTGGTGGCACCACTAAATTGAATTTCCCATAGACGGCCATTATAACACATCCAGGCGTATCTGAGAGTAAGAGCTTTAACTTAAATAAAGACTATGCTCACCAATTAAGTTCAAGTCTGACTTACAAAATAATGATGAACACCAAACTTTTGACTTTGGTCTTTGCCCCACCTGAACGCAGTCATGTTGGATTTTCACCTGTCCGCACCCAATATCACTTTTGAATTTCCGACCACCCCGGAAAAAAAATGCCCAAAATTAATTATTCAAATCACTCTATTTTATGATGGCAAAATCTGAATTAAAATTATATGTAACGGATTTCAGCCTACCACAAATTCCACCACTCTGGTCAAGCTAAATCCTACAGTGCTGGTCATTAGACGTTATACCTTTGTGCTGCCCTCTGTGGCCAATTTAAGGGTGCAACTTGTGTTCAGGGACGTGGTTTAAGAGGGATATGGCACTTGTGGCCCTCCTTTGAAACAAGGTCTGCCTCACTGTTATTTTTGCCATATCCATGCCGCTGTGTTTATTTTACCATTGGGCGCGAAAGGGTCAACACTATGCGTGCCCTCAGTCCCAACACCGGTACAATGCGTGACCTGGATAATTACGCCTGCTGCTGCAGAACAGGCAAAGACACTGTGTGCATGCCATGGTTTCATTTGCTGTACCTGTGTAACGTGTGTGTGTTGTATCATTTTTACAAACATTCTGGATAGGAAATAACAAAGTTGACTCGCACATAAACAAATTTTGAAGGATAAAATACCGGTAAATTAAAAACAGGGTCCTCAATTTCTTTATTGGGAGCCACTTATCAAATACTGCATCGGCCGTATAACTCTATATTACACGATTATAGATGATCAATAAAAAGTCTTTACGAATAATTTGAAGCAATGTTTTGGGGGATATTTACATAAAAAACAAAAAATCGGCAGCTTTTGTGCCATTTAAACCCGACTTTGTCATTCGAATCCTCACAAACCAAAAACACGGAACCAACGACCAAAGTCTCTATTTTACGAAAACACCTTTTATTTAAATGTCTACATTAAAGTCCAATAGTTTTTTTAATAGAAAGTTGGCTGGTTATGGCACTTTTTCCAACTCGGGTCGGCTGTTTGTTTCTTTTGTTTACCATCGCCGACCGAACACAAACAAATTGCAACACCTAGAACAGAATCGCCATTTTCCACACCACCGCGACAATCAAAACACCTGAAAATTTCACAAAAGAAACTCTGTAGCTACCCGACTGTGTTACCGTGCAATATGTGTAGCTTCTAGTGTAATCCACTGGTGAAATTGTCCTAGCAAATTTGTTTGCTCCGATTATCAGTTTCAAAACGACCAGCAAAGTGGCGCCGTCCACGCTGTCTCTCGTTTGATCCCGTCCACTTGACAAGCATAGCAATCGAGACACGAGATTTAAGCGCTGGCTCAGTTGCCCTTTCATGCCCATTCATGTGCGCTGGACCAGAACCTTTGATGTTGCAGAGTGCCATATCCCTCTTAATCAACGTCCCTGTTGTGTTGGAAGTGGCCACATACTGCATACTGTCGGTGTCGCAACTTTCAGTCAGAGGGATGCTGACCCATGCATAAGACTGGGTGACACAGGCAAAATCATGAACCCGTTTCAGCAGCACTGGTACTGTAGTATGGTTGCACTACAAGACGTGCGTATAATTAATTTCCCGCCACAACTGCATACCTGATTGCCTGGTCTCGCTCGGCGAGATATGGGTCCGCACATGTGTGGACCAGCCGGATAGTACTAATATTTTGGAAATAAGGAATACTAATTAACGGCAGGTGCAATTTTTTTCTTTAAATTGTCTCGGGAAATACTAGATAAATACCAGTTTGGCATTTGTGAAATTTCTCACGAAAAGAAAAATTTTGAGAGAAATGAGCATGACCCCCCCCCCCCCCCCCCCCGTGACTGCTCGGCGTCAAACCCGTGCTTTGTGGCAGGAAATTGTAATGCATGCTGCGTATTGAGTCGCGTATGTGTGTACATGTAAGGGCACTGTGTGTCGGCGCAACTGAGCTGGGGCATAAATGCATCTGCATACATACTGTGAGCATCAAGTATCTGGATAAAACGTAGGCCTACATATAACTGTAATGTACAGCTTGTGTGGTGCTGCAAAGCAACTTTTTGAGATCTCAGATCCATACTGCTGTTCTGATACAAATGTGTCCATGACGTTGTGTCAGAAATGAAGAGTATGTTTTACATCTTCCTTTATGTATCTAGCTGCTTATTACTTTATCACAAAAGCTTCAGTTTACAATGTTATAGCCAACGTATTATGATTATGCTCCCCCCCCCCTCCCCCAGTAGGTGAAGGTGGCATAGCAATCACTTTGACCTTCCTTCCTTCCTTCCTTCCTTCGTCCGTCTGTCCACTTATTTTCGGCACTATGACTTAATTCGGCACTTTTTGACCCAGGGCATTCATGTTGTACAAGATCATATTCCTCTATGCATGACTCAATTACCAAGGTCACAGAGACACAGTATAGAATTTGGTTTCCGGTTTGAGAACACTTTGATCTAGGGCTTTCATATTGCATAGATTATAGGCCTCTACAAGGGATAGGTAAAGTTCAAAGACGGGTGACCTTGACTATGATATAAACCAATTGAAGTCTGCTCTGTGTCAGCTGCCGGCTAGAAGGCTCCTCACAAAAGCCACAAAAGATGTCATTTGCCAGAGTTACTTCTTCATGAGTCCTATTTGTGTCGTTGTTAGATATAGGAAGAACCATCTGAGATCTACCACATGGTGTCAGAAGTGGCTGAGAAATTTAACTCTTTCCATCCTAATAACGCCTTTTCCCGCTAATATCTAAATGTCGTCTGCTAATTGTATTTTACTAACTTAGAGATTATTTTTCAAAATTTGGATGAAATCTGCATGGAAGATCATTCCAAATTATTTGCCCATGGCTAACAGCTTTCCTTGGCGCGCTCTGGGCGCATTGCGCCCAGAGCGCGCCAAGGAAAGTTTTTTCACTCGGTTTTCTATCAGGGTGGAATGAATTAAAAGGTTACGAAGACCTGAGTTGGCATTGTTCAAATTTTTGTATGCAGTGCGTGTATATCCAACAATGTTGTGACCTGCGCAAACGTGACTGGAACGACACACAAAACGATGGACACAGCAATGTTTGTGACACCACCCAAGATATTAGAAATATTTACTGGTAATCCTGTCCACTCATGGGAAAAGTGGAAGCAGAGATTCACTATTTATCGTCGGATCAGGCTGTGGTTGCTACCAGTAAGACAGACGAACAAAAGGTACATGTAGGCCTGCTCCTCAACCACATTGATGACCAAGGGGTTGAGATATATTGCAATTTTGACTTTACACACCCTGCCCACTTTCCTGCAAGTCCTGAGTGACTAGATACCTCCCAATGGCAAGATGACAGTAAAATTATGACAAGGTCATTTAAAAGTTTGGTAAATGCTTCACAAAGAGGGATCCACAACTTATGCTACGTCAAAAGTTTGGATGCAACTCAAAAGACAGTCAGATAAAAACTTTGGTGCTTGGGTCAATACTGTTTGTGAGAGGCAGCAGAGTGTTAGTTTCCGTCAGCGTTCTATGAGCAAGCTGTAAGAGAAAAAATCATATTCAGTTGCACTTAAGTTAAAGTTGTATGATGAGGGAGCTTCAAAAAAATGTCCTACTGCTAAACATCAATGCGAGAAGTATAAAGAAGTAGGTCATCCCTCCGCCACCCACCCACCCCCAACTCCCACCAACCCCCCAACCTCCAAAAAATCTGTGGTATCGCAAACCAACTCGAGAAATTCTGTCATAATCTTGCTGAGATGACACAGCATTTACGTGATCTCCTTAAGTCAAAATCAACTTGGAAATAAGACGTTGCCCAGGTCAAAGCATTCAGTGACATGAAAACTGAATTAGCGTCTGGTTGTGTACTTGCATTATACAACCCAGAGTACAAAACAGCTGTTTCAGTGGATAGTTCTAGCTATGGCTTCGGGTGATGCCTGCTTCGATTTCAGCTTTCTGGAGAAAAGCAACCTGTTGCTTATATCAGCAGATCCTTAACTGAAACGGAACAACAATATGCGCAGATAGAGAAAGAGGCCTTTCCCATTACATTGGCTTTGGAATATTGACAAGATCTCCTTGCTGGTATGTCAGATATACAGATAGAGACTGACCATTTACCATTGGTGCCTTTGTTAGCGACTAAATCAATTGATGAATTGCCAATTTGCATCCAACAATTTAGAATGCAACTCATGAGATACAGCTACAAAACATGTAGCAGGTAAGGAGCTTTTCACAGCGGATGCATTGTTGAGGACCCTTGTGAATGCCTCAAGTGTGCACGATAACAATCTATGTGCAGAAAGAGAATGTTATGTAAAAACATACTGTGATTGTCAATTTGCCTTGACGAGATCAGGTGTGAACTAAAAAAATGACAATAATTTGAAAGTTGTTATGCACTATGTACAGCATGGTTGGCCAGCAGAAAAGAGTAAGGGGCATGCACCATTAAGTGTGTATTGCAGCAAGCGTGGAAACATAAGTGTATAGGATGGCTTACTTTTGAAAGGTAACAGACTGGTTATTATTGCTGAGTCTCTTGTGAGATTCTATGATATCTCCATGATGGCCATCAAGGTGACGAAAAGGTGCGTCAAAGCACATAATCATCAGTCTGATGGCCTGGGCTTACGCAAGATGTAGAAAAGATGGTACGCAATTGTATTATTTGCCAGAAATGCTGCAGAGAGCGTCTTGAGCGAATGGAAGGAACAAAATTCCCTGAAAGACCTTGGTCTAAGGTGGGCCGGATTTTTCTTCAACACAAAGGACACAACTATCTTTTGATTGTGGACTTTTTTTGAGGAATATAGAAACATGGCTCACATGAAAGAATATAAATTTGGCTGGTACCATCCTTAAAGGAAAAAGGTTTTCAGCAGACATGTTATTTGTGATTTATCTCTGAAAATGCTCCAATATTTGTGTTACAAAAATTCAAAGACTTTGCAAAAAGTTGAAAATTGGAAGATATTACCTCTTTCTCTAGATATGTACAGTGTAATGGGGAAGCTGAACGTGCAGTACAGACTGTAAAAGCCATTTTGAACAAATGTGATGATGAGTACCAAGCTGTGTTAAAGTACAGAAATACACCACAACATAATGGGGACTCCCCAGTTCAGCTACGCATGAGACCTCACCTTAAAACATGTGCCTGTGCATCCTGATGATTTACATCCAAAATGCCTGACTTTACACTGGTGCTCCAACGAGAGAAGACGTACGGTGAAAATCTTGATACTGACTACAATCAGAGACATATAGTTGTTGAACCTGACCAGTTGTCTCCAGGAGATAATGTATATATGGATTCCAGATCAACAGCTGGAAGGGATAGAAGTGGGACATCACAAGTCCCCTTGGTAGGTTCTTATCCATACCCCATGGCCTTGTACAGGAGAAATTATAGCATGACAAGGAGATTGGACACCTCAGAGGGAGAACAGTGTGTGCAAGAGCAACCAATGGCTGAACCAGCTATGATACCTGACTGTCCAATTCGATCAGAGTGAGCACTAGATGGCGGGGGGGGGGGGAGACCAATGTAGAGACGCATGAAACAGTACCGCATCGGTCTGGCAGAATTTGTAAAAGGCCGGACAGATATATGGAGACACACTAATAGCATTAGTGGTGTGGTGCATCAGAAAGGGCAAAATAATCGCCTTCATGAAAGGAGGATGGTCTACCCTGATGATTTTCATTTAGCATGAACATACAAATTATTAGTTAAGGTGTTATTAGGTTAGACAAGGACAGGTTAGCTTATAGAGTGTCGAGCGTTTGGACTCGGAATAGGGTAATGACTCCCAGGCACGTCATTCTCGATGAAAAGGCACAAATACAATTCGGTAAGATACTAAGGACATTTGCAAGAATACCAAAGAGATTAGTTAACATATATGTTAAAAACGGTTAACTGAATTAAGAGTATTAGGTACCGGTACATAAACATTTAAGTTTGCGTGCCACAGTTCTGATTAATACAGTTCTGAACAGTCTCTGTAATAGAAAATAAACATTAAAAGACTATAAACTGGCTCCTAAAGCAATTAATTCTACAGAATTCATAAATACAATTTACAGTTTCATTGAAACTAACTGAGATGTGGTATCAAGCTACTAAGGACTGCTCCCTTGATTTACATTGTGTTAGCTGCTCGTTAGAAGACTCTTCACGAAAGCCATGAAAGATGTCACACACACAAAAAAAAAAGACTTGTATGCCTGAGGTACTTCTTCAGGAGTCCCATTTGTACCATTGTTACCACGTACATAAAAACCCTCCGGTACTTTCGGACCTGTATCCACTATCAGGACAACCCTCTGTACTAAGCTTCATCTTTGGCTCGGCGGGGCTCTTGACTGCTGTGCCACGTGGTGCCACTTAATTCATTGCCTCAGAGCGACTTCAGTATCTAATACAATATCCCAATTCTGAGGCCCACGGCCATGAACAACTGGTAATTTCAAGGTGGTTTATTTACATTTTTAGGAAATGCTCACAATGGAAAAGTCCCATTTGATATTTTATTTTACATTCATTCGACAAATTAACATTCCGTTAACACTAATCACACTTAAATTTTGGATAGTACTTCTTCAAAATATCGAATCGGGACTAACCCACACTTGGCTGCCATTTTGAAAACTGTGCAGTCCGCACCCAATGGTTTGTTAAGGAGGATAGTAGTATTCGGACGATCTTGGGGCGGTTATTATATATAAAACTATAGCGTTCAGAGAACGGATTACCCTCTGCGCCCACAATCTTTTTTCCCCAATTGTGCATTTTTTAGACTTCGCAGTAGAATACTTTGCATACAATTTCCATTCTTTTGTCTAGGAAATGAAGGAGCACTTTTGGATGTGTTCTTGGGGCAAGTCCTGGTGACAGAGACCGCTGCACTGGGTGTCACTCAGTCGGCCATCAAATAAACATTTCAAAAGTTTCATAAGTTTAAAAATAAGAAGAAGAAGCTGGTTATCAATAGGAATGTGGTCCACTATGATGTGCATCTCTGAACAAAATTTGGAGAAGCTGCGTTGGATCCTTCTTGAGATATTATGGTGACGTCGTCCCATTGTGCCACAGGTGCTCGTAACGTTCAGTCAGTCAAACGGAGAAATCATGCCAAAAGTGAAGCGGGATGGTGGTCCAGATGTGAGCTTCGTTTCAAACCTTTCTATGTAGGAGCTCCATGTGACGACATTGTGGTTTTGGGCCCATCCGCCACCATCTTATTAGCACAAACTAAGCTCAGATGAATACACAATACTTTATTGCAGATATGGCCCTATGTGGGTCATTGAACGCATAGATGTTACAGGCCCAACCTCTTTACCCACTCTCCCCCTTCCACCCCCCCCGCCCCCCCCCCCGCGTATATTAGCACAGAAGCTTGACTGACTGAACCTTACGAGAGCATGTGCATTGTGCACCACTCAGACGGCCTAAAAGATAAATACTTTAAAGTTTCATAAAAAGTTTATAAATACAAAGAGGAACCTTGTTTAAAATAAGAATCTGGTCCATCATAAGATGCATCTCTGACAAAATTTGGGAAAGCTGTGGTCAAAACTTTTTGAGATATTGCGGTAACGTCGTCAAGGTTGACGCCACTCAGACGGCCTTCAAATAAATACATTAAAAGTTTCATAAAAACTCGTCAGGATTGACGCCATACATTTAAAGTTTCATAAAAAGTTTTAAAATAATCAGAAGAGGCTGGTTTTCAATAGGAGCCTGCTCCATCATAAGGTCCTGCTGTGAGAAAAATTTGGTACAGCTACAGTGAATATTTTTGAGACATTGCGGTAACGTCGACAAGACGGACGACGCAGGGGACGACAATAGACCTACCCTCCGACACTTTAAGTGCCGAGGGTAAAACCAAAAGTATATATTTTGCAAATATTTCAGAGCATCAATAATGATATGATATATGCTGTGGCCGTGATTCATTGTGATATCGCAATCATTTGTATTTTTGTGCGACTGCCCCCCCCCACCCACCCACCCACAAGCAAATGGTACAATATCGAAATGTCCCCGATGTGTGCGATGTCTACAAGGACATCGCGGACATTTGTAACGTGGACATCTTCTGGCTTTGTTTCGAGAATAAAACGGGTGAAGCCGCTTGTGCACAATGCGTCATTATTATTTATCATTTAAATATGATTGTGTTTTGGCACGCTTAAATGTAAATTCGGACGGTGGTTCCATTATCTGTGGCTTTTGCTTTGCGCCATGTTCAAAATGGTGCATGATTCGCCGGCTTCACAGTCGAGGTATAGTGTCGCATTTGGATTTGTAACTGACGATGATAACTGCTTCAGACACAACCGAGCGGGCAGATTAAAGTTAAGATAGTAAGTCATGTTTTAAATGTTCGCCGGGGGTTTCAATACAAAACATTGCCGCATGATTATCCTTTCCGGTTATTTTTTACTGTTCATGTTATAGTTATCTCAAATGAGATATGTGATTACCAACTTGAAGGTTGTCAATGAGGTGAGGGGAGCACGGGTCTAGCTATCTCTGATTTTTTTCAATTCCTGTTATAAAAACAACAACAACAAATGTAGAAAACAATGCATTCCTCGAACATTGGATTCCTTTTTTTTAGCAGGAAGTTTGTTTGTTGACTGTTGTGCCTTTCACTCAAGTATTCGATCAACAGGGAGACCTGGCGCAGTCATGTGACGTACCCTATACATGCACATACGCGGACGTTGAAAGACTAATACATGTCCATGGCACATCCCATAATCCTGTCACTCTATCAGTATCAACGATATCCTCTTATTGTTTTGCATTGCCGTTCCATATGTGTATGTTCGCTAAATCAAACCTGGGTGCCATCGTCTCTTCTGTTGTTTATCTCCAAGTTTCTATACGCATAAAAGATTTACGTTGGCTTTGCCCTTTTCCCAATCGTACTTTTGTAAACAAAATATATTTTAATCAATTTGCTTTTATGATCGACATTAAAAAACATTCATATAACCCAAGCTTCTAGAGCTTACATGGTACACTCACATATACATAAATAAATTAACATAAATGTTAGCTAATACCGTTAAAATCATCATTATATAGGCTTATACCAGACATGATCGCTGATGGACCAATGGAACAACCCATTTGTACTTTGAGGCTACGGGTTGGCTCTTCTTTGTGACTTACTAATGTAATGTGACAAGAATACACCTGGCCTGATAAAAAGTGTATCGTGATGCTGATCAATGGCAATGTACAGCTTTCTCGTGCTGTTTTCACCGTAATGAGCCATCATAATGACTGGTACAATACAGTTCTGTTGGGCACAAATGTCCCCTCAGAGTTCGCGTGGTTTCTCCGTGGTTGAGGTTACAGCCATTATTACTATCGTGTTACAGGGAAGTTTCTCACAGGGAAATTTCACAGGCCTTTTCGCAATTCACGGTGCCGGATGTTCGCCTTTCGCGGTGGGGACCATCTCAGCGCAGGTCATCGGCAGCACAAAACTATTGATCTGGCAAGTTGTATTCTGTCCGCACTCGGAGCTATTCAAGAGGGCCCATTCAAGGAGGCGAAACAAATTATAATGGGCGATCGCAGCGCATGTCCGCTTCTGCCCATAATGTAACAAAGAAACGTAACTCAGCTGGCCTCTCTGCCATCCAAGTTCAGATTAACACACAACGAAACTAACGAGTGGAGCCATGTGGGAGTACTGTATGGGGTGCCAAGGGTAACATCAATTTTGTGGCTATTTTAATTCATTTTGTGGACCAAATCTTTAAACTCTAACAATTTCGTCCACAGAATTGTTGAGTATATCAATTTTGTTTAAGTTTATCAATGACGTCCACAAAATCGAGTAAAGCTACCAATTTGTCCACAAAATCGCTAAAGTCTACCAATTTTGTTCACCAAAATCCAGTAAGTCTACCGATTTTGTCAACGAAATTGAAAAAACTTAGGATTCTGTAGAAAATCTCTATCGATTCTGTCAACAAGATTGTCAATCAATATATCAGTTTTGTCCACGAAATTCTGATAGGGCTATATAATTCACAGAATTGAACAAGTTTTCACGAAATTGTAACCTTTATACGACTCTGTGGACAAAATTGGAAAAGAAAATCACGAGATTCAATCAGTTTCACACAATTCATTAAAGCCTGTTGTTTCATTTCTGTGCGCACAGTTTTTAATTTTGTCCACAAAATGGTATAAGGTTTTCACTTTGGTGTGCAAGTTTGTTATTTCGTCCACGAAATCGTGTAACCTTTCGATTTTGTCCAAATTATTATCAGAAAATTCAATTCATCCTATCGATTTTGTCGACGGAAACGGTATTCAGTCCACAAAATCGTATGAGATCTATCCAGTTTCGTGCACAAAATTGGAAGGAAAGACATTTTGTGCACAGAATCGGAATGAAATTACGAAATCGTCTTAAGCCACAGAATTGTTATCGTAGACATTTTTGTGAGTTCCTACAATGACTTGTAGAGGACATCGGTCACCACGTCTCGCAATTAGTCATGTGCCGCCGTGACGGTAGGCACATACATACTAAAACGCGGATGCGGCCCCCGAACTGTATAGTTCATAGGCCCCTGTGGCACTTTATTTCTTGAAGTCTAATTTATAAATCAACAAAATTCAAGTCTTAAGTATGCTTATTTATTTAGAAATTTGAACTTGCGCAAATTCTAGCTTGTTCCTAAACTTAAGTCCGGTGTCACGCTATCCATTGACTTCAGTGACCCGAGACATGGGGTTAGTTACTGCACAGGCCAAGCAGAAGGGGGTGTGATCATACCAGCTTATGGGGGGCCGCGCGGCTCCCCCCTGGTCCCCCGAATGCCCCCCCCTCTAGGCCGCCGCGCGGGCGTCCGCGCGCCCCACCCCCTGGCGAGGGAGACCGCACACCGCCCCTAAACTCGGCCCGCCGCGCCCCCAGAGCCCGCCCCCCGGGAACCCCCGCCACCAGCCCCGCCCCGCCCGCCGCACCCCCAGCCCCCTCCCCTCCCCGAGCCCCAGGGCCCAGCCCGTGAAGCCCGCCGTGAAGACCGTGCGGCCGACCTCGCGACCCAATTCACCGACGCGTGGCGGAGGAACAAGCACGCGTTCTACGTCATCCGCAGAGCCGACGGAGTGGTCACGCGGGGATGGGGGGTCCGTTGTGTTAGAGCTAAGATAGGCCCACCAATATTGACAACCATGCCAACAATGAGCAAGCTCGAGGCTCTCCGAGCCAAGATAGCGGCAACCGAGGCACTCGACGCCCCAAGGCCAGCGGTAGCAGTCACCGCGGACGCAGATGGCACAGATGTGCCGCCGGCCACAGAAAACCCCGAGCTTGAAGGGCGGGCAGCTGTCCTTCAAGAGGTCGCCGAGACGAAGCAGCAGATCCGTGAGAACACCAGGGCTAAGGCATTGGGCGAGCTGGGAGTCGACCGAGCCCTTGAACGGGCGGCGGCGCCGATCACAGGGCCGTTGGGCAAAAAGCTCGACCAGGTCACCGCGGCCATTGAGAAGGCCGCCGCCCCCGGGCCCGCACCGGCTGAGGTCAACCTGTTACGGGAGATCCCTCCCCCAAAACCCGCCGACCCGTTTGGCCCTGAGGCTCTGCGAGCCCTGGCGCCGCGTCTCTTGGACAGCCCCCAGGAACTCGCGGCAAACCCTCCACCCGTTGCGGAGCGAAAGAAGCTTCTGAGGGCCTGGAGAGACACTTCAGCCAAGGCATGGGAGAAGTACGTCTTATAGGCGCGATACGGGGGCGCGGCACGGGGGCAAGCCTTTGAGGACTTCAAGCGCCGCGTGGAAAGGGTTAGGGGAATGGCCGACCTGGGCCTCCGCGGCCTCCTCGCAGAAGCACCGCCCCCGATGTTGCTCTGCTACAGGAAGCGCCCCCAGCGGCAGACCGGCGGTTATCCGACGAGAGTCTCGAGACCCTTCTGGACGACCGGACCCCAGTCACTGGAGAGGGGCTCCGAGAGGCACCTGCTGAGTTCACTCGAGAGGGGTTGGCCTTAGTTCGCGGCTGCACCCGTCCGGAACTCGTCGAGTTGGGGTCTCAGATGGGCAGAGCGGACGACCGCCGCCTAATCTTGACACCCCTGGGGATGAGGAAGATCAAGGCCGTCGGCCCCTGGCGTCGCCTCCTTGCCCGCACATACCTGGGAGACCCCTGCGGTGCAGGGCGCCGCCTATGCGACGGAACCCGCCAGCTGGTCGATGAGATGACCGCCGCCGGCACGCAGCCACGGGGTGAAAAGCCCGCCCCAGCGCCCGCCGAAACACACGCTAAGACGCCGGTCCAGAGGGCCCGACGGAGACTAGAGCTGATCACAGCCTCGGCGGCGGCCGGGGGGACACCCCTCGGCGGTAGCAGCCTCAACGAAGGTATCGAACACCTCACCACCCTCTTCGGCGCGGGCTTCATGGGGCCCGAGGATTACCGCGAATGCGTCGCTGAACTCGTTGCCCTGTGAATGAATTGAAGAAGGGTAGCCTTCCCGAATACACAACCATGCGCGAGACACCAATAAGCATCTCGGGGATCCCCGGGCCAGATGGAAGGCTCGAAACCCGCTTCGAGCCTCCCTTAGAGCTCCCGAACGGCGGCTCTATCGCCCTCGCCTCGTCGACAGTATGGGGGAGCTAGACAAACATCTCGGCAGCGTTGGCCAACAACGTCTTTGAGATCCTTACTCCGACGGGGCTCGTCGTCCTTATACTCGCCGACGGTCTCTATCAGCTCTCAGGCTCCACCGCGGGGATTCTCTCCATCGCCAACACGGTCGGGGATCTCCTTGAGGACGCCGGCCAGGACCGCGACGGGGTCCCAATCACCCCGAATTACAGCACCAGCCGGGTGGAGATCACTCTGAAGCCCGGGTGGGCGCTCGATTTCAGCCGTCCCGCAAACCAGGGCATCGGCCGCTTCTTGGGCTTCCTGGGCTAGCGGATCGACAACCCCTCGGCGGCGTCAGACCCTCAAACGTTCTCCGGCCAATCTGTCGCCAAGGTCCGGCGGACTGAGCTGGTCTACCTCCAGTGCTCCCTCGTGAGCGGGTCGGTCTTCAACGGGGGCTCGAGCGATGTCCTATATAGCTTCCGCAGCGAAGCCTTTCCGGGCACCCAGATCCAAAGTGTCCCCCCAGCCCTTATCTTCGCCCGGGTGCCGCCTGGGATCTACAGCGAAGTCGTCCTCACGGTCGGCGCCGATGACGGAACCGGCCTGGACCTCCAAGGGGAGCCCGTAACGGCTCTTCTCTACCTTCAGGCTGAGTAGCGGCATGGCCTCACCCCCATTTTGAACCGCCCCCATATTTCCCGATACTGACAACATGGACGTTCTTGAACTCTTGCAAACAAGCGACCCCACGCTTAACCCTCTCAGGCCCCTCGGAGCCCCGACCGAGGTCACGGGCGGTATCATCCTGTTGCTCGCAGCGATCCCCGGGCTCATCGCCGCTGCCGCGGCGGCCCTCGCCGCCGCAGGCAAGGCCGCCTCTCTGGGCGTGGCAGGTGGGCTTGCTTCAGCCGGCACCGCCGCCGTCGTTAAGGCCGCCACGGGCAAGGGCTACGACAGTTCCTTCGGAACTAGTCATGTCGACGGCGACGGGCTCGGAGACGTGCTTATAAGTGCGGGCTCCACCATCCTGAAGGTCCTGGGCAAGATCCTTGGGCCGGCACGCGATGCCGCCCTAAAAGCGGCCGCAGGCGCTGCTTACGCAGGCGGACGACGTACCGTCGATGCAGTCGCCAACAGGCTGGAGAGGCGCCGGGTGCTCTCACAGGCCATCGGCTCTGCTGCCGCCGCCCAGCTGCGTCACACCGCCTCAGACAACTGCATGCGCCGCCTCCTAGAGCTGTCTCAGCAGCGGGCCCGGGCCGCGCTCGGGGCTGATGTCCCAGCGGCTGAGGGGAGCCCCCTACTTGCTCGACTTCGGCGGATCAGGGTATAGCGGCACTAGGAGAGCGCCTCGTATTGAAGAAGGGCCGCCTTCCCGCGGATCAGGGTATAGCGGCACCCGGGACACCGAGCCCGCGAGCCCACAAACGCAGGCAACGCCGGCTTCGAAGCTCGCTACGCGTTGTCGAAGGCTGGCGCCAAGGTGCGGGCCTCCCTGCCCCTGCAACACATGAGCGCCTTCTTCAGGCAGCCCAAGGGCGTGCTCGGTACGAAGCCCCAGCTCACCCTCAAAAGGAGGAACGACGCAGCTGCCATCGTCCTAGCCGAAGGCGTGGCCGATGGTAAGATCGTGTTAGATCGCTGCGACCTCGTCCTCCCGAGCCTGAAAGTCACCGATGAGGCCCAGGCCGGGCTGCTGGCAAACGTTGCATCCGGCTCCCCTGTCCGCGTCCGATTCCAGAAGGAGCTCGTGTACCGCTACAGACTCAAGGGGGTCGACGAGGAGCCCACTGTGACCCTCCCCAGTGGAAGGGGGAACCGCTTGGGTGGCCGTCTTCCAGGACGTAAGGGCCAGCACCTCGCAGCGTTACAGCCCCCTCACCTTCGCCTCGCCCGTCGTCGAGGGTCAACAGGTTATCGTCGCCGCCGGTGAGGAGGAACAGCGCCTTCCCGGAAAGGCTTGGCGCTCAAGCGACGCCCGTGGGTTCCGCGACTACCTCCGCGCTGGGGGCCAATCCACAACCGTCGGCGGCCCTGGGCACGTGTTGGATCGGGTAACGTGGGAGGGCGTTAACCAGGTCTGCTGGCTGCCACTCATGGAGGAGCAGAGCTTCTTGAGCGGCACCGACATGCGAGTAGACTTCAAGCTGGCTGCCGGGACCGACGTGTCGAACCTCGAGCTGTGTGTCCTCTCGAGCCTTGAGAACGAAGCCACCTTCGTCCCCTCGGGCACCGGCACCCAGATGAACGTGATTTGAAGGAGTCCACAGAAGCCAATACAGACACATCCTGGAGCCCTTGAAGATAAGCAAGACACAAAAACAGCGCCTCGCCACCGGGAAGCCCGTCCGGAAGACGGTCACGGTCACCATCGCCCCCCCCCCCCCGGCCAAGAAAAAGACCCCCGCCAAGAAGCCAGCGGCAAAGAAGGTCCCAACCGCTGGGCGCGGTCTGCGAATCCAGGGCCGAGGCCAACGTATCCCCGGCCGGGGCCTCGTGTCCCCCGGCGTCGTGGTCGTTCCCGCGATGATGCAGCATTATAAGCGCCGATAGCCTCCCCATACTGAGCAAGCCGGCAAGCTGCCCCGCCCGAAGGGGGGCTGGACCCTCCCAGGCCACAAATACACCGGCCCATACAACCCCTGAAGGGCCTGCTCGACGAGGATGATAGGCCGCTCCCCGGGCAGGAGCCCTTCAACGCCGTCGACGCCACGGCGATGCGCCACGACCTCTGCTACAGCGACTGCGGAGACGCCCCTGGGGGCAAGAGCCTGTGCGACCGCGAGATGTTGGACGAGCTCAAGGCCATCAAGCCCGCGAACCTGCGGGAGCGCGTCGACAGGGTTCTCGTCGGTGGCGCGATCGGGCTGAAACACACGCTCGGCCTAGGTCTCAACGGAAGCCGAAAAGCCCCCCCTGATTGCTAGCTGCTGGCGCCGGCATTATTTTCGGCCGATTTTTTGTGGGTCCTGTATACACCACGATGTGCCTAGCTGAAGAGTTGTTCTTTGCCCTCCTCAACGTGTCTGCGGCTGCCCGGTGGGACAAGATCCCCGTGCCTGCTCGCGCCCTTCAGGGCGTCGCCCACCGAACGCTCGAGCTGTTCAGGCGCGATGAGCGAGCCGCCGGCCGGTTAGCTGCACTGGTCTTGAAGGGTGATGCAGCTAGCCTTCGCCGGGCTACAGGGTAGTTGCCTGATCAAAGCCGCCGCGCATGTTGGAGGTTGATCGGGCTCTTGGAATACTTGGCCGATCAGTATGGAGAGCAAACTCGCCAGAATATACTACAGCCCAAAGGGCTACTGGCGGGGCGAGGCCGCGGTGAAGAAGCTGGCAGCGGCCGCAAAAGCCCCCCAAGATGTTGCCCGGGTATGGCTTGAGAAACAGGCAATTAGGCAGATTTACTTGCCGCCTCCCCGCTTTGTCCCCCGGCCACGCTTCGACGTTCAAACGCCCAACTCCGTCCATCAAGCCGACCTGCTCTTCCTACCCCACGACCGCGTGGGTCGGCGGACCTACAAGTATGCGCTTACAGTCGTGGATGTCGCCAGCAGGTTCAAGGCCGCAGAGTCCTTGACCAGCAAGACCGCAACGGAGGTCGCGACCGCTCTCGAGCGCATCTACAGCCGGTGGCCGCTTGGGTGGCCGGCTCTGCTCCAGGTCGACCCGGGGCCAGAGTTCAAGGGCGCTGTCTCCCAGCTGCTGGCCAGGCACGACATGCAGGTCCGGCGGGGGCTGGTCGATATCCACCGGGACCAGGGCATCGTGGAGCGCTTCAATCGGACGCTGGCCGAGAGACTCTTCGGCCACCAGTATGCCGCAGAGATGTTGCTCCCAGAGGGCCAGCGGTCGACGAGGGTGCGAAGGTTACCTGTGGTTGTCGCAGCCCTCAACGGGGAGGTGACGCGGTTGACAGGTCGCAGGCCGATGGAGGCTATCAGAGCCCCCTCGACGGTTGCCCGTGCCGCCGCTGCTGCCCCTGCCCGTAGGCTGGTCGGGCTAGAGGAACGTCGTTTGCCCTCTGGCATTGGCGTCCGCTATTTGTACGCCCCAGGCGACCTTGAGGGCGGGCGCCACCGGGCAACCGACCCTGTGTGGAGTTTGACTGTCCACCGGCTCGCCCGGGCCGTGGCCAAGACCGGGGAGCCGGTCGTCTACTACCTGCAGGACGGCCCCCAAAGGGGCTTCGTTCGCCAAGAGCTTCAAGTGATCCCCCTAGATACTCAGAAGCATCAGGCCGGCGCTTTACGATAGGGCGGCCGCCCCCCTTTTCCGGTTACACTCGAGGCACACCAGGCGCACGTTGTCTCGAGTGTGCCCCTGGTTGTTGTCCTGTCGGTCGACGCTGAACTGCCTCGAGTCTTTGGGGGCGTAGCACCAGAGGAGGCCGATGTTGCAGGCGGCGCAGTGGTTGCCCTGCTGCTCCTTGAGCGCGTCGACATCTTTCGTGCGGAGGTTGTTTTTGTGCCCCTTGGCGGCGTCGACGCGCTGGTAGGCCTGAAGCTTCCGGCCGATGTTTTTGCGGGCCGTGGCCTCGTCGTAGGGTGGGGGCGGCGGGCCGTCGGCGTCCGGCGGTGGGCAGCACCTCGCAAGCTGGTGGAGGTAACGAACTCGGGAGACCGCGAGGTAGGCCAGGCTGCTCCAGGACAAGTAGTCGTCGACGATCCAGAACTTCTGGTCTTCGATCGTGAGGCCCAGGGAGCTGTGCACGGTCATGGCATAGCCCAGACCCCAGTCGTGTCCCCACTTGCCGTCAAGAACCTCCTGTGCTGTCTCTACTGACACCTCGACCACGTCGTTCAGGACTAGCTCTTGCTGATCGGGCCGGCCGTCTGTGACCAGGGGCCCAGGTATGGTAACCGTGACGTTTTCCCGGCGGGTGTCCCTCGGGCGATAGAGGAGCGGAACGGGCTCGTTCGGAAAGGCTTTCTTGTGGTGCTCGAAGAGGAGCTTCTGTGCCCTATCGAGACGAGGACAAGGTCGCGGGGGTGCCATTCTTTAACGAAGTAGTTCCAGCGGTGACACTTCGGGAGAGCCCGTCGCATCTCCCGGCACTGGACCTTGTCGGGCTGCAGGCGGATAGCCTTTTTCAAGGCCCGGAGCTCCTCGCACTTGCTCCTGTGGTAAACCTCGATCTCTTCGTAGTAGTCGACCCGCTCCCGCAGCCATTCGTGGGGGGACTCGCCGGCAATCGGCGGCGGCTGGCCCTGGTCGCCGCAGCAGATCACCTGAACGCCTCTCTGGTCGAGCCAGTCCAGGAACGTCTCGAGGGTATGTCTCGGGACCGTACACACCTCGTCCCATATGATCACCCTGGGCACGTACTTTTGCCCCATCCTCTCGGGTGTCCAATCCTCCGCGAGCTGAGGGCCCTTGTTTGACCCGGGGTAACAGAGGGCCTTCCCCTCGCCCTTGGCCTCATACCTCAGCGGCTCGACACATAGCTCCTCCATGTCCGTCAGTGCGTTGAGCGGGTGAAAGACCTGGGCACCGTCATCCTCAAAGAGGACCTCTCCCTCCGCAGAGGGACCATGAGGTCGCCGTCGTCGAGCAGGGCTTCACGTCGCTCTGAGGGGATGCGGGCGTCTTTGAGCTTGTCCACAACCGTGGACCGTTTGGTCCGGAGGGCCAGGAGGTCTTCGGGCAGGAAGCGGGCACGCCGGGTGCCACAGTATCGGAAGGAGTGATAGGTCTGGGCCTGGACCCCACGTCTTTTCATTTTCTTGGCCAGTCGGTGGGTCGGCGTGAAGATGAGGGGTTTTCGTCCGCGGAACCGTTTGATCGCCCGGGTTGTCTTGCCCGATCCTCCTCCGCCATTGAGGTAGCTGCGGGAGTGTCTGGTGAGGGGGTCGACATATGATGGGGCGTCTGAGTCCGGGAAGTCGTTGGAGGCTCCCCAGTGCTCGGGCTTGGGCTCGTATGCAGCATGCTCATGGGCGGAGTAAATGGTCTCGCCCTTGTCTACCAACTGGGCCGGGCCAACTGGCGGCAGTCTCGGTTGCTCTAGGAGACAGTTCGGACACATGTCCTCTCCGCACTCGCAGAGCACAGGGGCGACGTATGCCTCTACGCCGTCGAGCCTGTGGAGGGCTGTCTTTTTCACGTAGAGTCCGTGGCGACCCGGACGGCCTCGTCGGGCGTAAAGCGGCGCAACATTGCCAAGAGGTTAATCTGGGCAAAGGCCAGCATAGAGGCCAGAAGGTGGGCATGTTGTGGCTGGGAGCCGTCGTAATAGGTAAGGACCTAGCCGGCCGGGCACTTTTCTGGAGCACCGACCAGGGTGCCGCTGAGGCGGGTGTCGCGGATGAGGAAATCGAGCTGGCCCTGATCTGTGACTAGCCGGCGGGTAAGCCTCTTGCCGTCAGCTTTGGCGCCCTGGGTGAACTTGCCTATGACGGCACACGCCTGGTCCCTCGAGTCAGGGAGCCAGACGTCTGTCTGCGTCTTGTAGGCGAGGATGGCCTCGGCCACCTCGAGGCTCGTGAGGAGACCCGTCTCAACCATGTAGGCGAGTAAGGCAGTTGGAGCCCACCACTTTCCCTGAAAGTGGGAGCCAAACCAGGCCGCTACAATGGGATGGAGGCCCTTGGCGAACGGCCAGGCGCGGACCTGGGCGAAGCCGGTGCCAATGTCCTCGGGCATCGGGCCGTTGATGGCGACGGGCGTCATGCGGTGGCGGGGGTGCCCGAATCGTTGGAACCAGGGCGCAGCCTCTCCGAAGCCCTGGAAGCTTGCGGGGTAACACGCTTTCATGTCGATGCTCACGACGTCGTCCACGTGGTAATTGGGGGGCATTCCAGAGGCCGCAGTGGCAGTGCTCTATGCAAGATGCCTCGACCATGTCGAGCATGTTCACGGGGGTAGGCTTCCACGCGTTCTTTTCGCGGCTGACGACGCTCGCGGCGTGGTTCTCTCCGAAGAGCCTTTCGGCCACGGTTTCGGGGTCCTCGGGCGCCAGGTGGCGGCAGGCCTTCAGCAAGGCGTCGTGCGTCTCCTGGGTTCGGTATGTGTGCCCGTCCTCGAGAACGAACTGGTTGACCGTGAGATGCTTGTTTTGCCCTCCCCCCCAGGACCCATACGGCCTTGGCTTCGTCTCGGGTGGCCTGTTTTATGGCGTCCCAGACGTCGCCCTCGTAGAGATGGACCTCGCGGCTGTGGGGAAATTGGAGGTCGGCCCACCAGGCGTGGCCGTTGTGGAGGGTGAGTTCGATCGGGGGCCAGCCGCTAGCCCTATACTTTCCGGAGCTATAGAGGTCGGCCCCGGCGATGTCGCGGACAATGATGGCCCTCTTGAGGACCTTTTCGAGTCCGGCAACATCCTGGAGGGTGGCGCCCCCTTCGTGGACCCGAGCCTCCCACTGGGCGATTTTCTGGCGCTTGGCTGGGGTGAGGCCCTGCCCACGTTGAGCCCCCTCGAAGTGCTCGATGACTCGCTCGGCGACACAATTCAGGTCTCCGTCCCTCATCGGGGCGAGGTTGCCTTCGTCGGGCTCGCGGATGGGGTAGAGGCTGTAGACCACGACCGAGACCGGGTAGGCCTGTCGGTAGTACAACCTTTCGACTCCTACCAGAGCGCCCGGTCGTGTCTGTGGGGTCACCTCGAGGATGTCGCGGCCCCGGGCTCGGCCCTGTCTGAGGGGGGCGAAGCCGTCTTCGACCGCCCACACGCCGTCCCCCTGCTCGCGGAGGAACTTAACCTTGACGAGGTACTCGGCCCGGATCCTCCCGAGGACTCCCGCGGCCCTTTCTGCGGACAGGGTGTAGTCCAAGACGATGTTACCGCCCCGAACGCGGATGTTGGCGTCGACGTCGACGTCGACGTCGCCGAGGTCGTAGGGGTCGGGGGTCTCGTGCCGCCAGGAGCTGAAGACGTGGGTGGCGCCTTCCCGTCGGTGCCGGGCCTTGGCCCGCCGTAAGAGCCGGCCGGCTTCCCCGTCAAGCTCTCCGGCGCTTGTTGGCGTGTCGAGGTCGAAGTGGTCGACTGCACTTAATTTTAGTGATTCCTCGGTCTTGCACTTGAAATGACGGCTGCAGTTAATTTTAGTGATTCCTCGATTTCTTTATTTCTTTCTTTCTGTCTTTAAAAAGTCAGTGGGCCTAGACTCTGAGGCAGAAGATAAGGGATTGGTAATAAAAAAAAGAGCTCTGGGTGTTAACCCTTAAGATGTCTGCCTGTCGGCCATCCTTGGCCATAATAAAAGAAAAATAATGAAAATGACATAACGCTGTCTACACCAAAAATTTCTTGTCTCCATTTTACTGTACCACTTTATAAATACAAAGGAAACTCCAGACAACTTTCACATTAGGCCTATAGAAAGCATAGCACACGGCGCGTCGGGTTTACATTCATAATCATACTTTCACACAGTGTCGTTTACGTTACTATTATAGTTTTAAAGAACTGGGATAATGAAAATGACCATAATAGGAGAGTATTTATCATGTATATAACGTTAGGCCTTTAGCGTTACAATTTACAAATCCTTTTCAAGTCAAAAACTTCTTGTGTCGTATATAAATGTTCACAATTTTCCACAAGTTGCGTTCAACGCCATTTCTACAAACAAAATTTGCCCAGGAGTAATTTCTATAGGCCTATGTGATTTTAACCCTATCCTTTACCGAGTGCTGTTTATTTCAATGTTGGGAAGTTCCGGTACGTTGGTACGGAGAATAAAATGCGCCGTGCCACTCCTGTCAAGTTCAGTAAAAAAAAAAATGGGGGGAGAAGTTAGAGAAAAAATAACGAGATATGTTTGTAAAACATAGATGCCTCCCGCCCTAATTACCCTTGCCCTCAGTACCCTATTGATAGTAGTAGATGGGGCACTCGTGACCTTACAAAATTAGTGATGATTGATCATACATCAATGTCACATATCTTTAAACTTTAACCTAGCCCTTTTAAAACGACTAAAAACCTGGACATTATAAAAGTTATAGCTAAAAAATTAGTCATCATTTAGAAACCATATTCAGCAAAGTGGCTTTATGACCTTGGAAATTAGGGCAAGGTTACTCATTTTCACTTGACCTTCTTCAGTTATCGTGCAAAAACCACAGGAAGTCTACTGTCTGTGTGTGACCCTCAAACTGGGTCAAGGTCACCCATCTACAAACTCAAACTAGCCATTATAGGCAACCATAAAGCTGTGCAATATAAAAGTGCTACCTCTAAAATGCAAGTTATCATGCAAAAACAGTATTCAACCAAATGGCTCTGTGACCTTTGAAATTAGGTCAAGGTCACCCATCTTCAAACTTGACCTAGCCCCGAATACGGACAATTATCCAGTGTAATATAAAAGTCCTAGTTTAAAAAACCTCTTCAGTTATCATGTGGAAACCAAAGTTAACTCAGGTAACAACGTGACCTTGGAAATTAAATCATGGTCACCAAACTTTAAACTTCTTCTAGCCCTTAGCAAGAACTATAGACCTATAAAGTATCCCAGTCCTAACTTAAAAACTTCTTGAATTATTGTGCCGAAACCACAGGAATTCTACAATCTCTCTGTGACCCTGAAAACTGGGTCAAGGTCACCCATCTTCAAACTCAACCTAGCCCTTACAGAGAACCATAAAGCTGTGCAATATAAAAGTTCTAGCCCCAAGGTATAAGTTATCATGCAGAAAGCATGAAACCATATTCAGTAAAGTGGCTCTGTGACCTTTAAAATGAGGTCACGGTCATCCAACTTCAAACTTCGCCTAGCCCCATATGGACTATAATCCTGTGCAATATAAAAGTCTTAGCTTAAAAACCTCTTCAGTTATTGTGCGGAAATCAAAGTTAACTCAGGTACCACTGTCACCTTGGAAATTTGGTCAAGGTCACCCATATTCAAACTTTGCCTAGCTTTTGACCAGAATGATACAGCTGTACAGTACCAAAGTCCTAGCTCAAACACTTCTTGACTTATTGCGCGGAAACCACACTCTACCGACCGACCGACCGACATGTACAAAGCTGAATGCCCCACCTTCTTCGAAGGGGGGCATAAAAGAGAAAGAAAAAGTAAGACGCCGAAAAATATAGCCATATATATTTTGGCTAAGATTAATATATATAGGCAGATAGGCTACTCTAAACAACTTTAAGTGATCAATGCTGTAATGAGCCTACGCTATACAGGTGACAGCGTATAAAGATTTACAAGTGATAAGTCCGGGGTTATTTGGTCGTTTTCCACTTCAGACACTTCCAATGGTACAAAGCTGAAGTGAAGGATAATAATACTCAGCGTGTTGACGAAACAAAACACACACAGAGACACACATGCACTGACACACACAAGGCAGAGGTTTAAAAGCCAGGGCAAGAATGACGAAACATAAAAGCCAGGGCAAGAATGACGAAACATAATCCGGTAGCTCTCGGAGAAACAAATATGAAACAAATGGACTTTTCAGCAAATTTAAGCTGGTTTGATAGTCAAAGAAAACTCATGTTGATCTACTGAAGGTTTTTTTTTTCCGATGGCAAGCGGGCCGCTGCCTGAGCACTGCAGTGCTCAATATACGTGAAACATACTGAGCGCACATGTACACGTTACAAAACTCCACTTAACCCACAGACACAAGCCAGAATTTGCGGAACGTTAAATATCTCGTTAAATAGGCATATTTACGGCCTGGAATTTTCCTGCTTTATAAATTATACTTCAAGGAATATAGTGTCGTGTGTAAACTATACAGTTCGGGACGGTATGGAAGATATCGAGGGTCCGCAGCTGGGGTCCGCATGTTAGTATGTAGGCCCACAAGTCGTGACAATTCAGCAAGCTGTGGATTGACCGTGCGACAGGAGACTGTCCCTGTCAGCGTTGCTTTGCGAACTGGTCAATGTTGTATGAAATTCTGAATGTTGGTTGTCCCGTTTTTATTTTTAGTCTATCATTTTTTCTTTTAGGCGGAGGCCCTATTATCCTTTATATTTTAGCACACCAAACTGTCAAAATTAAAATATAGTTAGTCTATAGACGCATTTGCGAGATTTGGTAGTTTCTGATAACGTCGTCATTGGTCTCTGATGGTTCGAAATTGTTTAGCTGTTACACTTAGCACGCTAGGGTGAAAAACGTCACATTTTACCGATTTCATGGACAAAATCGACAAAGTTTTTCATTTCCGTGTGTTTTAGAATTTTGTGGACAAAAATGAGGTACTTTTTTGCGATTTCGTGTACGAAATCAAGAAACTTAGCGATTCTGTTGACAGAATTGTATTATGTTTAAGTAGATTTCCGTGAACAAAATTGTTGTACTCTTGCAATTGTGTGCACAAAATCGAGTAAGCTATGGATTTTGTGAAATGTTCTTCCAATTTCATGCACAAAATTGGATAATATATGGATTACGTGACATGTTTTTTCGATTTTGTGCACAACATTTGATTAAAAATGGATTTTGTGGACATAATTGGAAAGCTTTTAAGGTTTTGTGGACGAAATTCAAAACCTTACCCAATTCTGCGGACGAAATTGATAAATTTAAGGATTCTGTAGACAGAATTGATAAACTTACCGATGTTGTGGACAAAATCGATATCTTTAACAATTCTGTAGATTCCAATTTTCAATTTCGTGGACGAAATTGATAAAAGCTTACACTTTTGTGCACAAAATTGATAAAGTATTACAATTCCGTGCACAGAATTCAACAAGCTTGTTGGATTTTGTGAAATACTTTCAGTTTTGTGGATTTTTTTTCTTCCAGTTTCGTCCATAAAATTGTAGGCGCAGTTTAATGTAGTGGTGGGACTTCGACTTTATAATTTGCTCTTACAATTTTGTGAATCCTGTTATGATTCCGTCAACGAAAACGATAAGTATCACGAGTTTGTGCACGAAATCGATGATGTTACACTTGACACCCTATAGTACTCTGTCGAATTAGCTAAATATGACGTGGTTCTGATATTATTATTTTGCATTTTGTTCTCTCAGCGTGTTTGTAAATGGTATTTTATATTTATCAAGTTATTTCGGTGCGTCTTACTCAGAAATTATCTGATGCATATCAACATATTTTGTTATTTTCTTACGATTCTTGCTTTCTTTTTCTCTCTTTTTTGCTTGTTTTTTTTCTTTCTTTCTTTCTTTCTTTCTTTCCTTCTTTCTTTCTTTCTTTGTTCGTTATATTTGTTTTTCCATGTTGATCGCCTTTAATTTTCTTTAGATTTCGAACTATAGGTATTACATCAAGCTTCTTTTTGTAATCTGTCATGACCAGCAAATTTGAATTATACAAATCACAAGAGTATAAAGAAACCGAAAATTGATTAGAACTATCCAAATAGAATTATACGCAATAATGCCACAATTTAAATAAATTTTTACACGATTGAAACTAGATCTGTTCGTTTATAGGTAACAACTAGACGATATAACTGTAAGTTTTGGACCTCGAAAACTGCATTGTTATTTTCATGTCACACTCATTAAAAAAAAAAAAGTGTATACATGTATATGTGAATAAAATCCATTTGTTTCAGGTTATCCGGAGGAACGCCTGTGGGTGGGGAGAGGTCAGAGGGACATAGCTCCGAATACCTAATGCAGTGGGGTGCATTGATGGGACTTTTAATAAAATATACACGCCTGGGGTTGAAGACAAAAGACCTTTTTTTCTGGATTTCGACAGTGTCATTGCTTGAATACAGTGACACACACACGTTAATTATATCCAGCGACATGAAACTGAGATGCATCATTTCAAGTTTTGGGGGTCATTGGAATGACCAAGCCTTTCTAAACTTGATTTAAACCATTGGTCCCGGTCCACATCTGGACTTCTTGAGACTGTGTCCTGATGGGTAACTTTGGATACGCACCTATAACTCCTATCAAGTAATGACCCCGTTTAGGGCACACGAGATAAATGCTGCAGAGGATCAAACTGAACAGGAATTGAGGAGAAGCGTAAATAAAGCAACCAGAAAGCACAGAATATACGTTGAACATTTTATTGGGATGATTAAAGTTTACCGAGCAGTCGCGGAGACATGGCGGCATCCGAGAGATTTGCAAGGCCAGATTTTTCTATTATGTGCTGGGCTAGCGCAAAGGAGGCTAAACAACTTTGATGCAGAAAACTGGCAAGAAACTTAATACGGGTTAATGAGGTCTCACTGTATATGAAAAAACGACAGAATAACATTAAACTTATTATTATTTCCCCTTGTAACGTTCTTGGACACCTATCCCATGATCAATATGGCAAATTCGCATGTGATGGAATTATTTATTAACTTGGGCGGATGGATGCACAGATAGACGGGTGTATGGAAACGAACGAAAGAAAGAGAGAGAGAGAGAGAGAGAAAGAAAGAAAGAAAGAAAGAAAGAAAGAAAGAAAGAAAGAAAGAAAGAAAGAAAGAAAGAAAGAAAGAAAGAAAGAAAATCAGTTACAATTCACAATTGAACTGTAGCTACACGTAAGCACATAAACACCATCTACACTCAATGTTCTGACTTTTGTTGTTTAGCAATCCAGGAATAGTTCGTAGAATAACTGCATGGACTTCTTAAAAAACCACTTGAAAATTATTTCGTCGTGAATTGATAATAAGTCTCCATTACTTTTGGGATGATGACAAGTGATGGTGCGACAAACACATTGATAAAACCACAGGCATATGAAAAGACCGTGACGATATATGTTTATAACAAAAACAAAACAAAACATATAGATACACGTCAACGACATGAAATGATGAAAAGTATAGAATTAAAAAAGTCTTTTTTTCTTTCTTTTTGCAAATATAGATTGACTTTAAAAAACAAAACAAAAACTGCGTACAGATTAGCAATAGCTGGTATATGTGATCGCTTCAATGCTTGTGCCCCGTGAACCACCGAACGCCTTGTCAGCCAAGCGTCGCTTCATGAACCTTTCACTTGTCATGATACAATGGCAGGCAATGCGCCACCAAGTTTGTTGACGATCAGGTTAACATTCAACGAAAATTACGAGCTACCAGCTAATGACAAAGTAACGACTTTGAACGTAACGAAATGGCATCTAGTCTGAAGTTTGTAAACAATTCATTGCATTCAGTTTCGCGGATGGTCAGTTTCCTTGTTTTGAATGTAATCTCGTTGCATTCCATTTGGGTGAACAGAATAGTAATTCAATGGTCGATTTGCAACTACTCATGAATCACACAAAAATGCAACAACCTGCATTATTACCATATTTGTTTATGGTTTCACGCACTGATCATTGAGCTTCGCCTGTACAGTGCACAAAGATTCATTCTGAGACCGTCCCGAGCACCCAAGCCGAACAACGTGCTTTTTCGTTGTTTGTCGTGTTCTTGGAATGCGCTCTGAAACTTCCCTGTTGTGTGACAATTGACGCACGCTTCGCGCGGTGTCTGGTTACATGTCACAGCTACCGTCATTTATCATATAGTACATCTGAAAGAGAGACATAGACAAACATTAAAATAATGTTTCTGATCGCGTAATGATTGCACATATTGTCTGGAAGATCTCTTCGAACCGACATAAAACAAGAACAAAAAAGGGGCTGACTAATTTCTCAACTTGATTTGCTACATATTCAAGAAAATATATTTCAACTTAATCTTATTTCTAAATATGTGAAATCAATGGTACACAATAACCTTTCTGCTCGGTTAAAAATTACTATGTGTGACAATTCGCAGATGTCCGCAATGTTATCGCTGCGCCCACGTTCCCAAGGCCATTTTCTGATTACTATGTCGTTAATTTTAGGTCGTCTAGATCAAATGTTATCAATACGGCACATTCACATGCACTCTCTCTCTCTCTCTCTCTCTCTCTCTCTCTCTCTCTCTCTCTCTCTCTCTCTCTCTCTCTCTCTCTCTCTCTCTCTCTCTCTCTCTCTCTCTCTCTCTCTCTCTCTCTCTCTCTCTCTCTCTCTCTCTCTCTCTCTCTCTCTCTCTCTGTTTAACATGCTCAGCAGCAAAAACATTTTCTTTCTTAAAGGGAATCTATATCTCCTTTGCAAGTTGCTGTCTGTACTATAAAATTTCAAAGGTAGGCCAGTGAAAGATTTTAAACCTCAGCTGGAGTAATGTTGACACACTGTTGTAATTATGCCTGCATATATTTGTCTTGTCTCGCTCATATTACTAAATGTATATGACCACATGCTGAATTACATTCTTCATCTTATTTTCGTTTGTATGCACAGATATAACATTTTGTGAAATTTTTCGAATTGATACTTTCTGAGTTTAGAGTATTAACGACAGATCCCGGTAATTAAACATGGTAAAATATATTTACCATGCATAAAAGTAACTATTCAACTAAAAAAAGCCCTAGTCCTGATCTCCACATAGAAATGGACCTTCATTTTATTAGTTATCATATATTTGTAATAAACATTTTTTATTCCCCCGAAATGTTAGCAACAACCATCGTTTGCCGTCAGTGCCTGTATCATGGCGGCTAGTTGCGGTCGGTACCTAGTAACTGGGTCACAGATTTTGGCGGGAAATTGGAATGCATATCGACACTTCCATGCAGATGTATCTAAATTACAAGTAATTTGGATATACCTGCATGGAAGTGTCGGAATGAAATGCTTGCACGATCATGGAATTAAAGGAGATTTAATTTGAGATTAAATGAGTTCAAATGTAGTATTCTAAATATTACGGACAGAGAGTGTCAAAGGTCGCTTGATTTCTAAAGGTAACATTGCATTGAACTGGTGCATCTTTTGGAGTCATGGATTTGGTATATGAGTCCTTTTTCTCAGGTTAGGATCGATTTATTACAACGCTATCTTCATAGCGTGAAATAAAAGTCTGTACGACTTTTCAAAGTGCAGTTGTGTGATTTATCGATTTTTCATGGAAATAAAGGAAAAGTTACCCACCGGTGCAAGCGTTTGTAAAGCCATTTCTCTATCGACCGATTCGACTGCAACACAATCAAGTGCTACCAAGTATGTTGAAGCAACAATATCGTGCAACAGTCAAACCCTTTTCTATGAAAAAACATCCCGTGTTCATTTTTTTTAATCTGAATTTATATTGTTTCCACAATCATGTACATTGAATAAATTTACAAATATGACACCTACGGGGATGGAAACTCGTAAGAGCTTACAAGAGTCTCCTAGAAATGCACTGCACAATTAATAATACAACAGATGGCAGACACTTTATCATATGAATACAGTACACAAGAAATTATATGCTGGCTCAAAAATTGTTATTTAATATAGATTAAAGCATGAAAGACGGGGTCTCAAATGAAGTTATGTCTTCTGACTTCAATGTGATTGCGACAAATTTCCGTCAGCTGAATTTTTAAGTGTTAGAAAATTGTCGATTTGTCCTTAAAAAGGGGGATTAAAACACATTATGTTATACAAAGGGACACAAGCATTGCCAGTTTAAAAATATGGTAAAGAAGAGCTGCTAATTTTCTGGAATCCTATCTGAATTACAGTGCATATGGAAGAAGAAAAAGCTAATGATGGTGCCCCGAAATTTTACATTTGGTGATTATCAGTTACATCAGAAATGTGACGTTGCGATGACATGTCCTCTGTTGAAGTTGCTAATACTGATTTTGCAGTGCCAATGTTGTACAATCCTATTTTCCGTTGTTTAAATGCTGGTGAAGCTTTGAGAAACAGAAAACATAGCGAAATATATTGAAGTCGACCTGTACTTTTCTATAAAATCATTTTTTTTTCAATTTATATTTTCTAAATAAACTGTAGTCGAAGTACACCGTTCTCTTGGCAAATTAAGTATGGGCTGTGTTGTGATGTGCGCTTTATGTGAATGACAGAGAAAACTTAAAAAACGTTAACACTGGACTTACTGTCATCTAGTGCTGTGCTCATGAAATCCAGGTCCGTTTCATCGAATATATTCATATCACCACCCAAGGAAGCCAGGATATCGTACCCTTTCTCCCCCGCCGCTCGACAAAACCCAGTAATCTTCTCAAACATTGTCAGGAAAAGTTCACGTGTCACTATATTGTCTGAAAATTAACAACTGGAGTCAAGTGGTGATAAGTGCCAAACATTTGATTCTTTCAAACAGGTCCAGATGGCACATCTTCACAGCTTTATGCATGTATGTATATATATACATATAATATATATATATATATATATATATATATATATATATATATATATATATATATATATATATATATATATATATTGTATTTGCGGGGTTTTTTTTGCCCAGAACCACTTCCTAGTAGTCATTACCCTATTCCGCAGTCCGAATTCTTTACTCTCCATAAGTTAGCCTGTCCCTGTCTAACCTATTATATACATATGGAAGTACTATTGTCCATATTGCACACATTCCTCTGTAAAATTTTGACATAGGCTGTATGAGCTCAAATAAATTAAAGGGTCTTCAGCGGGTAACTACTCAACATGTTTCGGAGCCTATTACCCGCACATGTCTCTCTGAGTAGCGGCTCCTTGTCTGAGCTAAATATTCAGCAAAGACAACCCACATTATAATAAATAAATATGAACGTGGCAAATGATGAATTCGCTAATTACGTGAAGTTTTGCTTATAAATGCAGAGCTTCATTATAAAAGAAGAATACCTGTCAAACAAACCATAATTACTAAATTTGTATAGTACAGGTTCAGATAAGAACAATTTGACTTACCAAATGCCCTTTCTAGCTGAACAGCTTATCCAGTTAAACCACCCGCCAATGTATAACTAAAGTGGAAACAAGCTGGGGCATTATATTCAGTCCCGGTGACTGTGAAATAAACAGTTGCAGCTAGACCACCTGTACAAACCAAGGGAAATCCTAACAAGGACTGCTACAATGTACATCCTGCACCAGAGATGTAAAACAAACTCCATGATGACACCTACTCCTCAAACAATTAAGCTCTATTTCACTGCCAACCCTGAGTCAATGTATCAACCTAATGTGTCAGGTGTGTGACATTTGAGAAAATACTGTCACTTTTAAGAATTTTTTTAATATTGAGTAGATGTGCATTTTGGCATGTCAGAAAAGAATGAAAGTCATTAGCATTTATGCCAAAAACATGTTGTCATAACAATTTTTCTTGACAGGATTTTAAGTACAATTAGGCAAACATGGAACTGTCGTAGGCCGCTGCTTGCTACCGATAGCCCCCCCCCCCCCCCCGGGGGGGTAACCTGACAGAAAACATGTAAGCCAAAAATTTCTGAAAATGAATATTAAAACAGAAAGATGCCAAAAAATAAAGTTAAGTAGCAAAACAGACAAGTCTAAAAACTGTAAATTATTGTAGCCAAACAGTCTAATAATCTTTGGATATTAACAGAAAAATTATAGGGCAAGTCAAAAAAGGATGAAAGTAATTTGTATTTAAGTCAAGAGAATGCAATGAAGATATAATATTTCTTAACAAGATATCAAGTACAACTAGGCCAGCTTGTAACTGTCGTAGGCCCCTACTTGCTACCGATAGCCCCTGGGGGTTTAACCTAACAGAAAACAAGCTAGCCTAAAATGTCTGAAAGGTGAACATTAAAACAGAATGATGCCAAAGATAAAATTAAGTAGCAAAACAGGCAAGTCTAAAATATCTAAAATTATTAAAGAAATATTTGATCAAAAGTACAACTTTGAATCCTCTTGACTCAAGTTTATTGTCAATAAATTTGGTTCTAGGTGCAAAGTCCTAACAAATACGACCAAATCTCAAAATCTGTGACAAAAATGTATTTTTTCCAATAGTTTCCGAAATATTACTGTCCAGGAAAGGATGGTTAACTACTTCAAAGTTAAACTCATCTATTTTGTAGACTTTAATACAAAACCTGTTATTAGTATATATATATATATATATATATATATATATATATATATATATATATATATATATATATATATATATATATATATATATATATATATATATACATATATATATGTATATATATATATAATGAAACGCCGTTTCTTGTATTATTCAGTATTTAGACATATGACCAACCATATTTTCATACCATTAAATCGATTAAATCACATGATCGTAAAATCGCTTTCATCTTATGTTCAAATATTTAATTTTATATTTAAATATTTGCTCATTTGTTCAAATACTTGATCATATGATGAAATATTAAAGACATCATCATATATTTGAAGATTTGTTCATATGGAAAAATATTCGAGAATTAAAAAAATCATAAAAACAATTTTGTCATGTGAGCAAATAGATTTACAGAAGGGATCAAATTATTTAAAGGCATGATCAATTGCAGCGCTCTCCCTTTCCTTACAAACAAAATGGATGCTCCTAATTCTGAAGCTGAAATTTCCCGCCTCTCGTTCCTTCACGCTGAAACGAAAAGGTTTAACTCAGTATGGCGTGGACATATTTTGTATTTACCTCATTAAAAATACTTTTCATTGAAAATTTGTCGATATTGTTAATGTTTCAATCAGAGGTCAATGTGGTGTAATAATGTCCCTGGCGGACCGGAATGGAGACCGACCTCCAGGTTTGTGTTTACCGCTGATACAACAGCCTGACGGCCATTCGTTCCAACACCTGCCATGGCAGGCAAGGCAGCAGAAGGCTTTCACTAACTTAATGACGAGTGTACCATATTTGGACACATCATCAAATATATTTGAACAATACGTAAAATAGATTAAATGGTGTTTTCAAAAACGTGTAACGAATTGTCTAAACTAGCTTGTATTTGACCACATGATCAAATCCATTTGATGTGATCAAACATTTGATGACCTGCTCAAATGTTTGAACAAATGAAAAAATATTTGCAGATATGATCAGACACTTAATGACGTAGTCAAATATTTCATCATACAATAAAACAGAAAATAAATGCTAATTTGATATCTTCAACTCGAATTTGTCACATGACTTAAAGTGTTTGATCATGTGTTTAAACGCAGTTAATATGTGAAAATGCATTTGATCAAATCATTTAATACATTTTGGGTATATGATTAAAGCGATTTATAATAGTGTAATGCTGAAGTTAATTTGCTCATGTGTATAAATATTTGATGATACAAACATATACATTTAATCTTCTGAATAAATGTATAAATGTTTGAAAACATGTGTGAATACCGAATAAAACAAGAAATGGCGTTCCATATATATATATAACCCACGTCATAATATACCAGGGAAACAAAACGACGATAAATTGGACAAAACTGTCCAACAAGGGTTATTGTTTTATGTGCCTGACACAGCAAGCTTTGATTGACCTATTAACACAAGCTTTCAGTCAATTTGTTTCTCTTGAAATTACAATCGCTTTTTTACCATATGCCAATGTCAATTTTTGGTTGCTCTGAATACATGCTTAAAATATCTTTGGTCATATGACGTACAGTCATTATAAATGAAGTCACTGAAGAACATCATTAAGTGTGTGCAAACACAGACCTTTAGTTTTCCTCCGATACTTTGTTTATTTATTTATTTATTTATTTATTTATTTATTTATTTATTTATTTATTTATTTATTTATTTATTTATTATGCAAACGCAGACTTTCTGTTTCCACTCAAATACTGTATCTATCTATCTATCTATGTATCTATCTATCTATCTATCTATCTATCTATCTATCTATCTATCTATCTATCTATCTATCTGTCTGTCTGTCTATCCATCTATCTATCTATCTATTTATCTATCTATCTATATATTTTGTGCCCAGTTTTTCTCGAAAAGTACTAAGCTTGGCATGGTGAGTGACTCAGTAGTGAAATGAAGCACCTGGCTTGGAACAGTCACCACGTTGAAAATTATGCAAATTAGAGCCTATTGAAATTTTAATGTTAAACAATCTTAAAATTTACCATTCCAAAGTTAATTCACAGGATTATGCTATAGGCGCATCCAATGGAGTCACTTGAAAAGTTTAAATATTGAATATCTTCACAACTATTCTAGGTAGAAGCGCCATATAACTTCAATTCATAGGTTTAGGTTGTAGTTACATCTAAGGAACCACAAGCAAAAGTTGTAGAATTATAATTTATGCTGATTAGACGCCTTTGAAAAGTTTAAATGTTGAATATCTTCAAAATTAATGAGGAGAGAGGTACCATGTCCACTTTGATAATCTTCACCGGTTTCTGTTATAGGCCTACCCAACAGACCACAACCAAAAGTCGTCAAGTTTTACTTTATGCAAATTAAGAGACGACACATTAATCTTGAGCAACTCCACGACTATTACAGATAGAGGTGTCATTCCAAATTTGATTGATAGGTTGGTGACATAGCTGCGTCCAATGAAATATGAGCAGTTTGATGTGTGTAAACTAGGCAAATACACAACATGTAAATCTTGAATAACTTCAGAACTATTATAGATAGAGGTATCATTCCAACTTCAATTTGTAGGTTTGTGACACAGCTCAATTGTTTATTTCTCTTTTAAACAATGATAACAATAATAATAATAATAATAATAATAATAATAATAATAATAATAATAATAATAACAACAACAACAATAATAATAATAATAATAATAATAATAATAATAATAATAATAATAATAATAATAACAAAAGCGGGGAATTTGTGATTGACAAGTTCTGCACATTTCACGCTTTTTTGTTGCCTGTTGACAGACCGATCATGTTTTCCCACCCGATTAGCAAAAATAATGTGAAACTCTGTATGCTTAGCATGCAAGTCTTTCAGAACTTTGCGTCCAACCAATCTCCCTATGCATTTCAACCAAAGATATCGCGTTCACTGTGGAGCTACTACTCACCCAGCCAAGGTCCAGGCATTGTCCATCATATATGATAGCAAATATTTTACAGTTGAGTTTCTCTGCCCCCCCCCCCCCCCCGCACCCTGCTCATTTATCACGATCGGTTGGCTGACGAAATCAAGTTATACCTTAAACCATGGAGGCGACACAACAGAATGTTTTACATAACTTCCACAGTATGCATTGCTGCTGCTGTAAATTAAACCTCTTACAAGATCACCCTGAGTCATTCATTTAGGCTTTGACTTGCCATGGGGCCATGGCCCAGGGATGGATACATCAGACTCATTGATTGGCGTGGACCATGCCATCCGTGATCGGAAGTTCAATTCCCGGTGGATGCACAGGGCAAATTTTAACATTAAATTTGATGTTGCTGATTAACCCTTTCAGACCTTTCACTCAGGTACCAGCAGGCCTGTGGCTACATGAAATATAACAGTACAGTTCAACAGCTTGCTTCAATGTGCTTTCGGGCGCATTTGCGCCCAAAAGCACATTGAGGAAAGCTGTTGACTCGGTCCAAAATGTGACACTGAAAGAATTACATCTGTAGGCCTGCGCGGGGTCACATACCAGCGTTTTTGTATTGCATCCACCTTGTTCGAAAGTCTTCTGAGGCAACCCGGCCATCGGCGTTAGCGTCGCTAAATGTGAAGATCCGACAGGCCACGCGCTCCTTGATGTCGGCTTGCTGGCAGTCATCCATTGTCACAATGTTCTGGCAACTGCACCAACGGAAAGATTGTGTTAGTAATTTCATATATAATATAGTTCCAGGTTTGGATCTTTCCTCAGCCATCCACTTTTCGATGATTTATTCATTCACATTTACAATTTCACTGCAATGTAAATTTTATCCAGTTTGAAGAAAATTCAGAACAGATGTGCCATTCTATATCTTTCTGTAATATGCGTAGTTATCATGATTGTGTAAAAACGTGTTCGCAACAACAATTTCTCAAGACCCATCAACCGCAGCAAACCAAAATATAGATCCGATTCAAGTCAACATAAAGGTATGATTGAGTTATCCTCCAAAATTCAATGCATATTTCTGAACAGGACTCCCCCTCAAAAGTGTCGATCATTTTATATTTAGGCAAAAATCCAGGTACACATCACATAAAGGTAGTCAACAGAATTGGCCAGGAGACCTGTCATTAAAAACAAATTAATTGTCGATTTCAGCAACGGCACTCCTTACAATATATTGATATGTATTATGGTCAATGTGAGCTAAACAGGACTCTCAACCCACGCGGGGTAACGTGACTACGTAGATGGTGTGCAATCACTATGCAGATTTAAAGGGAATACTTGAGAAATGATATCCGACAACTACTTATTATAATTACACAAACATTAGATCCAGAGTACGAGAACGATGGTATAACTTACGTGAACTTTCCGTCATTACATTGAAGCACAGTGCTACGTAAAGCGTCATTTTTTTTTCAATATTTATATTTGTTTAAATTGCGTTATTCATAGTTTAAAAAACGTTTCATAAATAATTAGTTTTAAACAATTAAACAGTAACAAGATGCGTTTATATTGCTGACTTCATTTTTTTCAATATTTATATTTGTTTAAATTGCGTTATTCATAGTTTTTAAAACGTTTCATAAATAATTAGTTTTAAAGAATTACACAATAACAAGATGCGTTTATATTGCTGACTTTTCAACGCTAGGTTCCTTGCAAAGACTTCGTTCTGAAAATGTCAATAAGATTAAAAATTCTCAACTAGATTATATTTTTTGCCCGCCTCATTTATCATACAGACTCATCACACAGGTAAGTTAATTAATCCGTGTATAATACATTGTGGACAGTGGCAAAAGTTTTTTAATGGTTCAACATACACAAGTGATGTACCCTGTTAAATGTTCAGTTTTACTAAAATCCCAACCTGTTTAAGGTGCGACAGCTTCAGGTAAGAAGGACACTTTTACAGTTATCCCCTGTAACGTCTTCCCAAAAGGTAACAAAGACATTTAACCAACAGTCCCCAGTATCAGTTACCCTTAAGGTAAGAACATAACTTTGACAGCACTATCCAGTGTCAGCTTCCCTTGAGGTAAAAGGGACAGCTTGACAGCAATCCCCAGTGTCAGCATCCCTTGTCTTATATTTGACAGCAATCCCCAGTGTCAGCATCCCTTGTCTTATATTTGACAGCAATCCCCAGTGTCAGCATCCCTTGTCTTATATTTGACAGCAATCCACAGTGTCAGCATCCCTTGTCTTATATTTGACAGCAATCCCCAGTGTCAGCATCCCTTGTCTTATATTTGACAACAATCCCCAGTGTCAGCATGCCTTGTCTTATATTTGACAACGATCCTCAGTGTCAGAATCCTTTGTGTTGTATTTTGCAACTGTAAAATCGTGTATTTGATCTGTTTATGAGCTGAAGGGTCGAGATCATGAATCTCCAGCAACTATTATACCACATTGCATTATTCATTGATGTTGATTCAGAGGGTAAGGTTTTTGGAAATAAAACTACTTTGGAGCTGCAATATATCTCTAAACAGGCACTTTATTTTCTGACATGACCAAGTCCGCATTGAATTATAAGGCTGCGGAAGGGTTATACTAAAAATAGTACACCCTTCTGGAGCCCCCCCCCCCCGCCCCGTGGAATCAGCCTCCCGCTGCCTGATCTGGATCACATGCGCGAGAGGTGATTTCAGCGTCAGTTGTGACCTACCAGTTGCAGCTTGCATCGCATTATAACCTCAGAAAAAATAGCTATTGTATGTGCTATACAGAGTTAGCTTGTCCTTATCGTATATATTAAAGGCAGTTCTCACGATAAGTGCAAATTAAAAGACTGATTATATGTTGTGCTGAGGAAACAATAGCAAAAAAATAATAATAATAATAATAAATAGATAAAATTTAACAACTGTGATTCAACATATGTTGCTCCTCAAGTGCTCATGAAAAAACATGGCTCTTATGTGCTATGTAGATTTAGTTTGTAATTATTATCATATATATTTTAGATAGTTCTAATGATTAGTGTTAACAGACTGATTATATGTTGTGCTGAGAAATAACTGCAAAAAAAACAAATAAAATTTGACAAATCAGATTAAACAAGGTGCTCATTAATGGTGCTTGTTAAAAAACTTTGAAAGAAGAAAATTCATGTTTTATTTATTTACTGTTATTTGTCTAAAGGTAAAGCAGAAAGTTGTTTTAGGCAACCCAAGAAAAATAAGATATTCTGTTGCTTATCAAATCGAATGTATGTCCCCATATTTTCACATTCATTCATGAAATTCAAATTAGCTGCTCCCCACACTTTGAGTCCTTTTTTCATGGAAGGCAACTTGTTTTTAGTCTCTTCTTGGATTTTTTCCTTTGCTTTGAATTCACAGTATTTGAATCGTTAATGCTATGTGACGCTTTCCTGCTGAAGAAAAATTTGTTAACGATGGATACTGAGTATATGTACTATGCATGTTCACCGCTAATGTAATTTGAGCATTGGTAAAAGAAGGATCGTACGAAAATGACAACAAACCTGAAGAGATTGGCAGCAAGACAGACGATGAAAACTTTTAATAATGTAGAATCAGCCTGAAACAAAGAAATCGGTGATTGAGAATGCAAAATGAATAAACAAGGAATTAATTCATCATCAGTCGAGATGCCAGTCCCCCAACTTGACTTCACTTTAACATTTTACTGGGCAGGAATAAACGAGTCAAGTACTTGCATCAGTTGTGACATTTTTGTTTTTTAAGCGAGACCATTGCGAAAAAAACTCGAATTTACTTTTTGAAAAGGCTGATTTTAGTGATCTCCGAACTGAGCAGCCAATTATTGTTTTTCCCCGTCTCGTGCCAAAATATGTTATATCGAAAAAATCCTACATCCATTTTTCGCGCACATTTTTCACTCATGTAGTTACACATACATGCATACATGCATGCATACATGTATACATACAGACAGACAGACAGACAGACATGGATGGATGGTTGACCAGACAACTGTATTTCTAGCAATTTAATCGCTTATAAATTGTAAATCATAATAATGCAAGTTAAAATTCTTTTTAGACGCAATAGGTGTGCCTTTTTTCATTTCATTCCCAAGGATTTGAATAATAATTATAGCCTCCGGCGCGAAAGTGTTCCATGGCCATGTTATTGCAAACCTAAAAGCTGATCATTATTATTTGTATTGCCAGAGTCATGTATGTGATTCTGTGTGCACGTCTCTGCATTTGCAGATGCGAATGGGTCAAAAATGTAAAACACAAACATACACGATCAAGAGGACTGTGTGCACAACTTCATTTGACCCTTCTACAAGGCAAATCCCTGCCAAGTTTCAACACAATCTCAGAGAAGATTTTGGAGAAGAAGTCGAAGATAGCAAAAACACGCACAAATTCATAATAAAATAGAAAAAACACAGCATCACAGTTAAAAACACTCTGTTTGACCCTTCCACACTTCCATTAAGTTTCTGCACAATCTGAGGGATGGGTCTGAGGAAGTCAAAAATAGGGAAATAGCACAAAAATCCATTAACAAAATAGAAATAAATTAAGGTGTGTGGGTCCCAGAAATGCCTCAATGCAATTTGGAAGGAATTGATCAAGCGCTTTTGGAGATTTTTTTAAAATTTTGCCACACAATGAACAAAAAATTCATAAAAAAATTTTATATATATATATATATATATATATATATATATATATATATATATATATATATATGGAGCGTGACCATTTGAAAAAACTCCGTAGAGATTCACCCACGATATATTGTCACTAAGTTTGATGTGAATCCGGCTTATGGTTGTGGAGAAGTCGAACATATCAATTGTACATGATGGACGGACATCGGACAAGAACTAACCATATAACATCACCCGATTGACAAGTCAGCTGAGGATCAAGAAAAAAAACTCATGTCGTTTGAGTCTGCGTTTGCCCTTCCTGTTCATGCATACCATTCATGTTCGTAACACAATCGCCCTTTTGAGTTTTCACCCAATTACTCAGAGGTTAGGGTAGCCAAGGAGCCCTGAGCAAATCCCTTGAAAATGCGGACAAATCTTAGTGGACAACGTGCACAGGTCTATCTAGCATAGAATAAGTCTATCAAATGCATCCAGTTGAAGTCGCTAGCAAGACATATGCATTCAAAGTCTATTTTCTCTTCTTTTTGTTTCCTATTTGTAACGCCCTATTTCTCAACAATTGGGACAGCTGTGTTGCGCAGGCTCTACACAATAAAGACGTTAAGTCAGCATACCCACAACACTGCTGTTTTGTCACTTTCTATCTGACTACCCCCTAAAAGCCAACATATATGAATCACTATGGGGCTAAAACACTGATAACACTGTCAGCATGACTGAAGCAATGCTCCGACAGGGCCCTCTTGCTGAATATTGTCAAACTGATTTTTTGGGTGAACTTGGTTGGTTGCCGTTTTCACATAATTTAGACCTATTGAGGGTCAGATAGGTCCAATATTTTAAGTTTGGCATCGATGAATCGAGGCTGACCTATTGAGGGTCACATAGGTCCAATATTTTAAGTTTGGCATCGCTGAATCGAGGCTATATAAAAAGGTGTTTAAAGAACTGGAAATATCACATCGGAATGGGAATTATTTTTCGTGGCCATATTTGAAAGAGATCGGGAAAATTTATACAGAAGTGGATTTGGACAATACAATGTACGGTAAAGTTGGAGACTGGCTCCTTTCATTCAAGAAATTAAGCATTGATAATTATGTACACAGATTTTTTAGCGTAATCGATAACAAAGCATCTTTGTCAAACTGTAGAATCTTGAAGAGATCTTCATTCGGAGAAAAGCATTTATTTACCATGAAATATTTCGAAAGTGCACGTTTAGAATTTAAAGCAAGAACCGGATGTCTTGGTATCCAAGATGATCTTTTAAGATGGAAAAAAGTCACAGGTAGTAACTGTCCACTCTGTCACAATGGTCGTGAAAATCTGCAACATTTTATGTTTTTGTGCCCAAACCTACCTTCAAATTGGCAAGAAATTTGGAAATGGTTAGAAAACGAATTATCAAGCGGTAACAAAAGGTACATCTGGGAAATTTTGCTGCGTCTTCCCTAAACTCTAAATTGTCTTTCCTGCTTGGTGATCTTGCTTTCGATTACGGGGATGAAGTGGGGTGGCTTTTTGATGCAGCATGCAAAAATATATAACAGAGGCCTGGAAGTTGAGAAGAGCGTTTGTGGAAGGGACCCTATAAATATATGTAGATGCATAGTATGTTTTTATCTCGTCTGATTTGTATTATATTGTATATAGATGGAGTCAAACCAGAAGAGCCGGTGTCCGCTGCGGCATACTTGTTACGCCTCAGGCGCACGCTTTCTCCCCTCCCCCCCCCCCCCCCCGTCACTCTGCTGCGGGTCCCCCCCAAAATAAACCCACATCTCCATAAGTATGCAATCATGGTGAATTGACAATTTTGTTATTTTATTTGTATATACATGCAGTTGTAATGTCTCTTTTTTCAATGATTATACCACTGAAAGCTTTATGTTCTAAATTGTGTACATGTAACATGTATAATGTACTTGTCCTTACGCTTTCCATAGTTTTGTCCCAGTGAGTGGTTTATCTTTAGTTTTGGTGCGGAGGACACAAATCACGAATTATTACTTATAAATACTTAATTTCTTAACGTATACATATTATCTGTGTCAATAAGGATGACGGATTACTTGTACATATGTATTGGACGCATCATGGAATTTACCCCGTTCCATTGGTGCCCCCACTGTAAAGGGGGAAGTTTTCCTGATAACAATAGTAAATAAATTTTAATACCATACCAGAAATTCAACAGAACTGTGATGTAATTCTAACCTCTCGATTTTATTCTGTGATATTATGTAACTCTGGTACATTTTTATTTACGCAGATTTTATTTCATCTTGTTTTATGTTGATAATTTATGTTTTACAAAACTGTGTTTTAACTGTTACTGCTATTGTATGTTATATTGTACTTTAACTGTCTTTCAAACTTTTGTCATTCTGCATTTCTACTGTATTGTGTTTAGTTTAGTCATGTTGCATCTTACCATGTATCGATTACCCGATCGTACCATCCAGGGCCTGGTGGGAGGTTAGTGCGTAGTACACTGAACCAGTTCTCCCTGATTAAACCAATAATAGAACAAATGATACTACTACTACTACTACTACTACTACTACTACTACTACTACTACTACTACTACTACTACTACTACTACTACTACTACTACTACTACTACTACTACTACTACTACTACTAATAATAATAATAATAATAATAATAATAATGATAATAATAATAATAATAATATACCACAAGTTACGGGTAATTCCATCTGCCACCTGCATCTAACATTCATGCAGTTTAGTTTTCCACATATGTGACTTCCGCAGAAGGGTTATTCTAAATACCGGGCACAACTGAATTTCACTGTCTGCTAACGAAATGTTCCAGTTGAATGAGTGACCCCATAATACAAAGAAATACCAGCACTGAGCACACTGATTGATGTAGTAGTGAAATTGTGTGCTTTGGTTGAGGATAGTCATCATGTTCAAAACCATCATAGCTAGAGGAGCCATTAAAAGGCCCATCCAATGAAGGATTTCAATTGATGATAATCTGTAAATATCAAACATTTTCAACATACTGCAGATAAACTTTCTGATCCAAATTCGATTTCCGTGCTAAATTCAAGTCGACTTATGTGCATGAGTTCAACAATAGTAATATCAATGGTATCATTCTCACGTTCTCTTATGTTATGCTGCTAGTATCATTAATAAAAAAAATTTAAAGGAAAACGAGAACAACTCGGAAAGTCAGGTTCAAATGAAATTAAGAACATATAGTCCACATATAGCCCATGGCTAGTCTAACAGGCAAACGTGCAAGTCATTCTGCCAGGTAATTATCGAGATAAAATAGCATTCCAAATTTCCTTCACATACATAATAGTTCAGAATTGTCATTACGCACCTTCATAAATCCAAACCCAACAATGACAGCAAAGTCAAATAAAACAAAAGGTGAATGAAGCCATGTATACATAGATTTTAATGAAAGTTTGAATTGTGTAAGTGTGACAGTAACGTGACAGAAAAGTCAAGTTCAAGCTGTCATCATCTACTTGTACACTAAAGCACATATAGTAGAAGCAACCTTTTGCTATTGATTTTAATGTTAGGAGGCCCACTCTGTGAGTGACATGAAACAAAAGCATCTGTTTTTGAAATACTTTTGGGTGTATAGATTTGACACTGCTTGATATAACTGACCTTAACAACTGACTTCAACAATAAATTGTCACTTAGATTAAGGTAAATGAAAACAAACTGAGTTACCAAAAACATAGGGACTCCAACACTCCATGTGTTTCCAACATAGCGATGATCCCTACAGGTGATTGTCTCCAAGACAAAAATTCAAAATATACAGTCGTTTGTCCCAATGAGAAGACACACTATTGGTCATTTGATTGCATGCTAACAGTTTCTATGCTCTATGTCAAGCCACTACATACATCTGTGTTTGCAACTTGTTGGACACACTCCATCTGCTCTCTCTGTACAGTGTAAGTGAATAAAAGTTTGAATATCCTGCCTTGCTGGTGTTTCATCTGCTGAATACAAGTGATAGGTACCTTCAGTCGAAAACTTTAATCCCTGTCACAAGTGGTGAAAAATCGTCTTTGCTGGCACCTGTCTGTGTAAGCAGCAATTTTATCTTCTTACATCTTCATGGGAAATACATCAGGTTCACCTCCATCCGATGTTTCACAGAGGCCAACACCAGACTTCCCAGCCACAGGTAGTGTAAATGACATTCGAAGTTACACCAATCCTGCCAACAAACTCATAAAACCACTGGTCATATCAGGATATGATGTCTTTCCGGTTGCTATAATCATTTACCTTGCTTGTCATACGTGCAACAATCTTATGAGACTGTCTATTGTATAACAAGATGTGAGGACAGCTGGCTTTTCCTCCAAATATTGTACCAAGTAATCTGCAGACAAAAGCCACATGAACTGAGGCATTTTCCTGCATGTCACATCCTGTTAATATTCAGGCCCAGCTACAAACACTCAATCAAAAACGTTTCTGGAACCTGCCTAAGTTGTCTTAGCTAAGTGAGATATCGTAGAGCTGGAGGAACAATAGCTTCTGGGTGAAAGATATATATTTCAATTGATTGAACTACATCTATGGATGCTACAAGTTCTGAACTGTTACATCCAGACAAATTACAAGTGGCGAATCAAATTGTGACGACACAATGTCAGACATACTTTTGGCACCAGAACCTTTCAAAGAATCTTCTGCAGAGGATGCTCACCATTTTGGAGTGATTAACCATCTTTGCTATTTACAAAAAGTTAGATTCACATAAAAATGGTCTACTTTTCCACCGTTGCTAAGGGCGACACCCTCATCATGGTATGACACCTATCGAGACTCAGTGAGAGATGATTTTGATGAACTGGAAACAATTTCATGAAACACATGGCTTATAATCTCATAGTACTTGGTCTCATGTGTCTGATTCACTCAAAAGAATCCAAAGGGTCAATGAAAATGTAATGGATCGCTTAGCCTACATGCGTCGTAAAGCCTTGTTACAGTTGGTTGAACAACAAGCATTGCAAGCTATTCTAAGTGGCATTAATCTTACAATTTGGCCATTTATTCTCCAAAAGAACCTTGAGAATCTATCGTCCCTAGAAGAGTGTACAAGACTGGTTTCACATACTACTCAACCCAGAGGCCTTGTTGGTAAATCCCTATTGGATGCAGGCAATGAGATCAAGACCCAAAGACCCAGCTGACCACATTGTCTACCAGCGTAAGTCACCTACAAACAAATCACGTGTCAGCAGTGAATTTTTCTCTGAGCCAACTTCTACTCAACCACAGATCTTAGTACTTGGTCCCATGTTGGCAATCTTATTTTAATCATATTTACCATTACGATTATTATTCACATAATTCTTAATAGCCTGCTTTTCAGGACTCCATCAGTCCCTAGGCCCATGTCAACATCCAGGTACAGTACCAAAAATCTGTGTCATTCCTTTGAAGGCCTGCACTATCAGAACACCTGTCGATTCCTGAAGGGTGTGCACTATAACTGTGAGTTAGCAGGTCACCTAGCTCATGTTTGCTGAAAGGTTAAACCCCTCCCACAAGATAAGATACCTCTTCAAGCCAGACAATCCTTTAAGGCTGTGAACAGTTCAGTAGCCTTTAAGGCACGAAAGCAAACAAACTGGCCAACCATTTCATGTGTAAAAACATGGGATTTATTATTTTTTTTCTGTGTACAATTTTCTAAGACTGTTACAAAAGCTTTAGTTAATTATACTTGTGCCACATCTCATACATTTCAGAATTCTTTCTACAAACAATTTGCCCAAGACCAGAGCGTCAAACTTCTGAAATCCCTATTGTGTAGGGCATTGTTGGTGAGAAGCATGGTGTTTGGAAAGATATTGTTGACCTTACTGAAACATTATTTCTCTTTTGTTGCAGTTCATTTTCAAAGAAACTGCATAAAATAAATATTATCTATTTTGCTCCATTAGTCAAAGGCTCCTTTTGTCGCATGATTCTCTGTGGTGAAGGTGCCAGGAAGGATGTTTTTTCAACAACATAAACATATATCATATATTTTATTTTAATCTCCAAGACAATATCGCATTCAAATATTGATAATCGGAGTATTTCACTTGTCATTCAATGAAAATGGCACTATTGCTTTAGTTTGACTCATAATCTTGCAGTATGAACATGTAGCGTGGGTTTCTCCTTTACCCGCCCAGCTTCCCTTCCCAGTCAAAAAAAAAAAGCTGGGTTTTGGTCATTACATTCGTGTGAATGTACATTGTACCTGACACTCTGAACAAAGAAAGTTACCTGTATACAAGTTCTGGGGTTAATTTGCAAGCAATAGTATCGACCATGACACCACCATGCTGACCACTGAATTTGCCATATAGATAAGCAAAAGTCATTCCTTAAAAATAGATAGAGCATTATCGACCTCATAAAATGCATACCAAAAATTGTGAGGGCTTTGTTTTTTAAACACCGGAAATAAATGTGGAACAATGTACCTGAAGACTTCACAGAGTTAAAATATGTCTTGCTCTTTATATAATGAATTACCTGACCGCGGATACTGAAGTGGCTTGCTGAGGACCGCTCGATGGAACATGCCCCCATCCTGGTCATACCTGGGAAGACCAGAGGGGACTTTAACACACGTCTGCGAGCACTCCCAGTCACCCCCTATGATATAAAACGTATGATACGTTGCTTGCGTAACTGTTTTGTCGGCAACGACGGTATCACAATTCAGCATACCAAATGGGGTAATAGTGAGGTGTTGCACAATAACTTGGCTAATCTGTAAACATGTATTTTGAATATGAAAATTGTACCTGACGTTTTACAGCTGGGAGTTACTCTTCCTATGATGAAAAAAAAAACTTGGCTTAACCTGAATGATGTTAATAATTACCATCCAATTACTCTTAGTTCTCTGCATGCTAAGTTCATTGAGCTTTGTTTACTATGCCTAGGAATAATGTAAGCGACATACTGTAGGCTACATGAAAGGCAGGTGCACTGAGCTTAGCTCTACGTACCTTCACCATGTCATTACGTATTTTAATTATATCAATTTTCCTGTTTTATCTGCAGTTTCGATACGGCCAAGTGCTTTGATAGGGTATGGCACTAGGGCCTGCTATATAGCTATGTTCACGTGTTCCTATAGATCATTGGGCACACACACACACACACACACATATATATATATATATATATATATATATATATATATATATATATATATATATATATATATATATATATATATATATATGTATATATATATATAAATATATATATATCTTGGCTATAAAAATTGAAAACGGTTGTCAAATGGACTATTTCACATAGTTGTGTTTTCTCAGGCGGTGTTGGCATACGCGGAGGGGGGGGGACAGCCTTTGTCCCAAAGTGTTCAACGTTTTTATTAATGGATTACTAATGGGGATAAAACATCATCATTTGGTCTTAAAGCTGCATGGTAGCGATCTCCATAACGGTTTTGCATACACAAACATTATTTTATTCGCTTCCACAGTAACACCATTACAAAAGCTGACTGATATATGTTATTGCAACACTTTAAAATGGTGCTTCTCCTTTAATACTGAAAAATCTGTATGTGTGATTGCTCTTCATGCTAAATTTTCTTATGTGAATGGTTACTTGGTTCAGTAGAGTTAAAAATGTTAATGATTGAAATATCCTTGGAGTCAAATACACATATAATATAAAAGCGGATTCTCATGTAAACAGGACACCTTAAGTCCCCCTTTCTATGTACAGGCACAGTGGTGCGGGGCTTGCATCTATTGAGAAAACGTACGTGTGGAGGTATTCCCGCTCTTACTTATGGCTTGAGCTGTATTGATTTGTGTTCTAGTCTTGCAAAAAAAGTTGCTCAAAGTTCCATTATTATGTATCTTATGTATTTAACCAAACGATCTCACTCGTCCTCTTTACTCTTAGGGTTAGATGTCACAAGCGCTAGGGGCATTACATTTCATGACACGTGACACGTCAACCATCGGTAAACGTATTTTCAGTGTATCTGGTCCGACCAGGTCTTTCTCCTTCTTTGTTTTATCTGAGGCTGTCGTGCATGGCAGCACAATTAAGCGCACCCTCATCGGTCGCATCGCTGGTAATTCAGTGACAGTTTCCTTTCTAATACTTGATGATTTCAGTAAAAGCAGGTCAATTACTGCAGCACCATCTTATCAGGGAACTGTCCTTTTCTTAAGATATGTTTTACTACATGAGAATTTCAATAGGCCGCACAGTGTGGAACATAAATTAGCATGTGTGTCAACCAAATCGTTTTAAACAGATTATAACTTCTTGTTTCTACGCATTTTGATTTATTTTTGTTTATTTCTGCAAGCCTGGTCATGGTTTTTATTGTTTACTTGTATTCTGTTTTTGCTTTTCGCCCTTTCTTCTGTATGCCTAGGTTCATGTTCTGTTTCAGTTCTGCATGATCATCATTATTGGAATCTCTCATGATCCCTATCTCTGTGTTGTATTCTGAGTTTTGCTAGACTGCACGCAGTCTGGCATTGCTTAGTTTTAGTTTGAAGGTTAACGACCTCCGCGCTTAATAATACTATTTACAGTTTCATATTTCTTTGTCAAAGGTATAGCGCCAAAAATTCCCCTTCAGCGCATTCACAAATTTCGGTACTCCATTGTATATACTTTCAATGAATTCTCAATAAAAATACATCGTTTTTTACACATATCTGTCTTAGATTTATGGTTATTTCAGCCAATCACTACAAGAAAAGCTATGTGTGGCATTCATATTTGTTTTACCATGCGCAGAGCACACACATGCGACACCGCGCACATGTCCGATTATTTCTTAAGGTTCCACGGGGGTAATTATGCCTGTGATGAGGTAACATGATTGGAGAGTGTCAATAAAACATGAGGCCCAGGGATACAAGGGGCCGTACATTAGAACATTGTGCTACCAGAAAGGCAGATTTTGGCTTGATAGTGGAAAAAATGTATACTTTGAACTGACATGAATATTATGTAGTTATGTGCACTGGCACCAGTATACACAGTGGCTCAGCTGGAGTCAACACTGTGTGTTTGCAATGAAAATACAGGTAGTACTACGCAGAGCTGGTTGCCATGGCAATTTGCTGAAAAATTTCCCATTTATGCCCATGTTTTCTGGTGTTTATTTGATGTAAAAAATTCTTTTGAACATTTTGGTGCATAAAACATACATGTTTGTAGTCCATTGAGTGAACTAGTTTAACCATTTCATTTCAACTGGATCGCCCTATAGTACATCGAGTTGTCACTATTCGGGGGGTTCTCCAGAACATGGAGTAACACAAAATGTATATTACAAAACACACAGGACAAAACATTAACAAAGTTACCCAATTGACAAAGAAGCTGTACACATGTTTCAGATTTGTACCATGCATACAGGAATCAATATAAAAAGTCACCGAGATGCAAAACAAGGAAATGTAGTTCACTACAGGTAAAACACACACACACACACACACACACACACACACACACACACACACATATGTATATATATATATATATATATATATATATATGTATATATATATATATATATATATATATATATATATATATATATATATATATATATATATATATACACTGTTCACAATAATACAGACCAGCGGTAGGAGATTTCATATAGGACACTTGAGAAATAAGTTTCTGCAAGTCAGTGAATAACTCTATTGACATGACTGCTTATGCATAACAGAGCTAAAATATGAAGCGTCGTGTGTCTACGATGTATCTGTGGAAAGCATCACAAATTTGTTTGTTGAGGGGAATGGACAATTCGTCGCTACCAAAGAGAAGGATATGAGCTAGTCTGTCACTCACTGTGTGTATAATCAGATTCGGGTGGGCGCCGGGAGCAATAATTGGGATGATGGAGTTGAGAAGTTTAATTCTGTAAGTTGAATACTTTAGACAAAAGAACAGAAAATGTTGCAAGTCTTCGGTGGGGTAGGAACGGGAACATGTAGGTTGTGGGCTGATGTTGACTTTCAAGAGATCAAAGTTAAATCTCGAGAATCCAAGACGAAGCTGGGTATGACAAATGTAGGCAAATCTGTGTCCTTGGGTATAGTGAACAGCAGCATAGTCCACTGGTGGTAGAGTTGCTTTCAGCTTTGATTTAAATATTTGAATGTAAATTGAGTCTCTTATGTAAGAAGGAAGATTGTTCCACAGCTTAATAGTATCAGGAAGGAAGGATTTGTCTAAGCGATTAGTTTTGCAATTAATGGGACATATGGAGCTACAGTGGCGAAGGTTTTGAGCATTGATAGTTAGAGGAGAACTAGAAGGTGGTAGCTCTGTTCGTCTGTGTTTCCACAGGTTGAATTACTGGCGTGAAACCATAATCACATTGACCCTGTGAATTGCATTTTAAGCGATCATGTTTTTAACCCCTGAGTCAAATTCCGTTTCGCTTTTTATACTACTTGTATCGGTCAAGTCTGGTACCTTTTTTAAAGGAAACTTGTTTTTGTCGTTTGTGTTAAATTGTTGTCTGTATTTTAACTTCGATATACATGTATTATATCTGTGATTTTGGTAATTTTTTTTTGGGGGGGGTCAATAAACAACATCAATAAGAAGAAGAAGAAGAAGAAGAAGAAGAAGAAGAAGAAGAAGAAGAAGTAGTAGTAGTAGTAGTAGTAGTAGTAGTAGTAGTAGTAGTAGTAGTAGTAGTAGTAGTAGTAGTAGTAGTATAGATATACCTTAATCAGTTATTCCAGGTGGCATCATTCGATGGCGGTTATGCCAGACAATGGAGCTGCCCGACTTAACCCTTTCGACCACAGAATACATGTCACGGTTGAACAACTGCCATGCCCTGGCGCAAGAGGAATGGAAATCGAAACTGTTACCAGTGCCAATAGCCCCTGGTGTGGATTTCCTATTTTCAGGCCCGTTTGGCATATAATAATAGAAAATTCTTTTTCTGTGGCAACCGTCGTTTTTCTCTCAGCCAAACCCGCCCCCATCATTTTAACTACAGTTCGCACTACACTTTGCACATATGGGGCCTATATCTGTGTTCACATAAGTCTGTAGTTATGTCACATGCTTCAGCCTTTAAAACCAAAATGCATTTACCTGTTCCTTTTTGGCTGGCATTGTGTTTTGGAGTTCAAATCAGTCCTCCGTAAGAGTTTAGTTCATTTGCTTTTCAATAGGTGTTAATTTTTCTTTTTCTTATATATGCTTAATTTCAGGGCTTAGCTTATTGGCCTAAACCTTTACTTATGTGTATCGTAAGGTGTTTCTACAGCATATGATTCAGGCAAAGACTTTGAGCTCTGTGAAATTCCCTTTTTTTTTTTTTTTTTTTGTATACCTAATTTTATATCTAAACCAATATATTAATACTACTTATTATTCATTCATAGGCCATTACATACACATTAACATCATAAAAAAGGGCATAAACTGCGAGGTTGCGGGGTCCAAATGATATTTGCGCCCATTTTGCGAGCCGCAAATGACATGAAGCTATGGGAACCAGTTTTAAATGATACTTAGCTTTGAAAATACTACCAATGAATAATAGTAATAATGTTTGTTTTTATGTCATTGGGATCACTGTACTGCCATTGGTGTACGATTTACGCCGCCCCCCCCCCCCCCCCAGTGGTCTTTGCACCCTCCGCTTTGTGTCGGGCGCAAATAACCACTGTCGGGCCGCATATTGAACACTGCAAAACGCAAAATGATCCAAATAACCGCATCGAACATTATTGTTATATTATTATTCACTTATAGGGAATTACCTCTCATTTAAAACCATAACGTGGGTGCACGGTTAGCCGAGCTGCAACACGCTCACCTTTCACCTCTGCGGCCCCGGCTCGATTCACAGCCGGGGAAGCATGTGGAAAGAGTTCCTACCACTCTGACTGTGCACGGTTTCCTCCACCAAACATGGAGGTAGGAAGTATACGCCACGATCTGTGCCATGGAGAGTGATTAATACAGGCTTGGCCTGCTTCGCAATCCATTTAAAAGATATGGGTCTATACTTTATACTAAAACCATAACAAAGGGCATAAATGGCGAGGTTGCGGGCGGCAAATGGCATTTGCGTCCAATGTGTGGGTCGCAAATGACATGAAGCAGCAGGAACCAGTTTTAAATAATTGGCTTAGAAAATACTGTAAATGATCTTGATACACACACACACACACACACACATATATATATATATATATATATATATATATATATATATATATATATATATATATATATATAACCAAGCACTCCTCATTGTTAAAAAATAGCATCTGATCTAATCTAGACTGCCTGGTCAAAAGCCGTGCCAGCAAGTGCTCACTTGACCAATATTTGACAAAATTTTCATGGTACAGGAAGTAGCAAAGCGTGTTTATATGAAGAAGGAATCAATATTAAATGAAACCACATCATAATTGCAATGTGAGGGGTGCTCAGGCCATAAGCAAACCCTCCTGGGGGATGGTGGAGGCCTAACCCACTGGTAAACAGGCAACAGTTCTATGTGATCTTGTCTATCACATCATCAAAAAGCTGAAAACATTTGCTTTGGTTCTACTGGTAGCTCAAACTACGCACTAGAAACTACTAGAAAATTACAATAAGACTTGCTCAATTAGTTGCCTATTATCACCGATACATATCCTTTTGATAATAAAAGGCAGAACATGCGTTTGGTGAACTTACTGCTGATATGCATTTGAGGGTTAATGTCCTGGTCCTGGTCCTTATACAGTGGTCCCTCTATTGTGAGGCCACTCAAAATGCACCAGAAATGTGGCTTTATAAGAGGGCTCGTGAGGGGGAAAATATAGTGCAAAGATAATTCTAGCCACATTATGAAGTGACCTCTCAAGAGGGGTGGCCTCTCGTCATGGAGGCCTTTCAATAAGGGGACCACTGTACCAAAATAGTAATTTGAACTGTGTAATGACCGCTCAAACTGTCAAAGATACCATTGGCAGTTAATCACTGCACTGTAGAAGGATCCACCAACCCCAACTGGTAGACAAAGCATCCATCGGTTCAGTCCAGTCCACCAGCTCAAACTGGTAGAAAGTTGTATAAAGAACACGATATGCTAATAGCAAATCTTATGCCACGACTATGATTGGGTATTGTTGGAGTATGCTTGTAAGGGTATCCATCAACCCCTTTACTCATTCAGCAGTTTCGGACAAGTCAATCTCTCTGCTGCATGTGTATTGCAGGCCAGTCTTCATTGGTTCTCGCCTGGCAGGCAAGTCCTGATTTGTCCCTCATGATGCATGATCTAGAACTGGGAACTCAAAATTATACTGGTCATTCCAGTTACAGTTCTTTTCAGAGAGAGTCACTGCTGCAGGTCTCTTTGAAGAAAGTCACATCTACTTCTGGTTGAGAGATCTTCATCGACATCATGCTTTCAAACTGATTGCTGTCATTCAAGGGCACATCTAAAGTAAACGCTACAAATATTCTGTCGTCCTGCATGCCTTCTGCTTTCAAAGCTCGGGTGTTAGGAGTTGGCCACAGCTTCATAGCTCACCTTCAGTTGGCTTTCAGGACAGAAAAAAACCAGCTTAGGTGGAAAGACAAGCAATATACAGTACAAATGTTTGGCTGTTGGGAGGTGTCAGCTCTGGGTACACTCCATACCAATGTCCTGCCCAGGAACTCAATTGTCCAGACCTTTGAACCCCAGGTCATCATACTGCAGGTTGGAGGTACTGAGATATGCAGTTACGCAATCTCCGAAGTGAGATAAATTGTGATACAGCTTGTTGAAGCTCTTCTCAGTCTCCACTTCATCCATCAGGTGATTGTGCTAAATGTCTTTGCTTGTCGCAAGCCCCAGTACATTTCTCCTGTGGGGTACAAAAAACACAGAAAGGAGCTCAATTCCTTCCTGGAAAGTCACCTCTCCAAGTCGGAGATGCCACACAGATCACACATGTGGGACCACTGCAGACTCGAAGAAAGCAAGATGAGAATCTTCCACACGGACGGCCTTCACCTAAGCAGAGACACAGGCATACCAAAATATTGGCAAGTAGTGTGTGGGGCCATTAGCCACACTATACAGAAATTGTAAAAGTGAGCTGTATCAGTTCAATGCCACTTGGCTCTTGGCATAATCACATCAATTTCTGTATAACCTATTTATCCTCCAGAAGTACATCCGGATTATAACTTAGCTATGCATCTGGACCATAATGGCTACCAGAGGTAATTCTGGTTTTTGAAAGTGGACATAATTTGTACTTTCAGCATGGGTGTTATTTTGTGTGAAGTTGATCCATGATTTGTATGAAGGGCAGTTCATACTTCAGGCACAGTTCAAGGGTAACAAGTGCATTACCCCCTATAACGTATCACTTTACAGGCGATTTAGACTATCAGTTCTGTTTCCTTAGTTTGCATTTGACCTGGACTGAGTGAGTTAATAGAGCAGTTTCGACAGATCCCAGGCTTTCATTCCTTTAGTTTCTCATCAGTGTAGACAGTAGTATTTGGATTTTTTCTCAAACTGAGGGACCAGGCAGGGACTGTCAAGACTTAGGCTGCCCTGTAGATTGCAGGCCCTCTCTGGGAATTTCACTCCCATGCCACTCGACTTGTAATGTAAGGGCCAAATGTTGCCAGCTGTGTGCCCCCCTTCCCCCCCCCCCCCCCCCCCCCCCGGGTGTTGAGTGGCCAAAAATTGTGAATTTGCCTCTACGTTTCTGGCTTCATTAGGTTCCTGTGGCCTGGCCAGGATGGGGCTATATGGCCCTTATATTATGGTGCTGAGTGACATAAATATTTTGCATGGCTGTACTGCTTGAATTTGATGGACAGTAGGTTCTCCATTTGTCCAGTCAGATGCTAACACTTATAATTATTATGGCGGTCAGTGTGCATTATAATTTTGAACCCCTCGTTTAACATTGAATGCAGTTTCTTGCAGGCTTCAAGCCACTCAAGGGACAGCTCCCTGCTGGTTGCTTAGTCTGTGAAGTTGCACTACTGCACTTAATTAGGCCTCTTTCTTCACCTGTGTCTTGTTGTTAGACCTGAATTGAAACTTACAGGCACCTGTTTTATAGAATGTAACCCATTGCTGAATTGCAGAAAAGGGTCAGTTTTGGGGCTGTTGGTTGTCGTTTTACATCCCTCCCTTTTTTCCCCCTTTTTCTTTCCCCATACCATTGTGTGATTGATAACCTGTTAATGTAGTAAGGTTAATATCACAAGGTAATAAGCATATGCCTGGGAGATATAAGTATAATTAACCAGTGTTTTGTGAGGTTTCTTGATGGCAGTTGCACACTACAAAGCCTGTTTTTTGCCCTGTCTTTCTGTTTCTTTCGCAGTTTGCCAGCCAGAAAGCAAACTAGGGGTCACAGAGCAAGGGTAACTTCTATCGTCTGCAGATCTTCAAGGGTCATCAGGATCCCCGCCATCTTCAGGTGAAGGAAAGCCCAGCTTCAACACCACCACCACCACCTACACCCATGCAACAAGAGGCTCAGCCCCCATGTGCAGTCTCTGGATGTAAAGACAAAATCAAAACTTGTGGCTGAAGGTGTGCAACTTGCCCTGGCAACTATGACACCTGTTTCTGGGGCTCTGCCTCAGACAGCCCCTGCACATGGACCACTAGCTACAGCTAAAGCAATGCACATTCCTGGGCCAAGTGTACCTCAGCCCACTGTCTGTGACACACCTGCCTTGCATGTTACACTTGCCACACAGCCTAGTATAGAGGAATGCTCAGATGAAATGGGGGTGGCAGATTTTGTGCTTAAGGCAATACCAATCATGTCCCACCCTCACAGCTAACTGTCAACAAGCCAATTCATGCCCAGGTCGCAATTAGAATCAGGCAGAGGAACTGGGCCCACAAATATATCGATTTTGCATTTTATTGAATAAAGAAGATAAGTTAGCCAGGTTGGGCACTTTTAATATGTAAAGAAATTCCCAGCTTGTGTGGTGGTAAACCAAACAGCATCAGCTCACCCTAAGTGAGTGGGTGATGCTTTCAACATTTATATGTCGATGATTCTAGAGAAGGAGCCACATGAGGCAGCAAACCAGCTAAAATACAATATCCTAGGGGCTTTGGCTGAGAAGAAGGTGACTGACAAGTTTTTCAGGCACATGTGAGCTTCAGAAAATCTACCCTGGGAGGAACTAGGCATGGTGGCAAGGAATTTGCTACCTCAAGAGGGGTGGTCAGGCAAAGGGACAATTGCTCCCCCAGAGACATCTCCAACAACCAGCCATTTCAGCGCTGCAAAAAAAAAACAAACAAACAAACAAAAAAAACAAGAATTAAAATTTGCAAAGAGTTCTGCTTCAGTTACCACAGGGAACATGAGTGCAACAGTACATGCTCCTACAGACACACTTGTTTCAGCTGTCTTGCCAGCCATCCCATCTTTAGGAGTCCCTGCAGAGAATAAGTCCAAGGAGTAGCCGCTCTGACACATGCCAGTCCCTTTCTTCTGGGCACTCAAGCATATACTAGTTACTAACCCGCATTAATGCTGATAATTTGGAAGCATATCTCAGAGGTTATAAAAAGGAAAAGGCTAAGTACCTTGCCAATGCTTTGAGTCATAGGTTTTCCTTACGATTAAAAGGCAGACACCTTGGCCAAAATTGTCAAAATTCAAAAAGCATCTGTCTATGGCCAATGAATATGAAATTACAAAGTAAACTTGCCAGGGGCCACATCTCTGGACCTTTTCCCTCAAAACCCTTTCACAACCTTCTTTGCTAGGCCTGGTGCCCCAAAAATTGTGACTTTAGGCTTATTTACAATTCATCCTTCTATGAAAATTCTGACCTTGCACCTTCTATTCATGAGGGTTTCCCTTGAGATATTGCTCACATTACTTATGCATGCATCGATGCTTCCAGACTTTGGAAGAAGGCACATACAGGACAAAGGTTGATTTGTTACAAGCATTAGACAGTTGTTAGTCACTCTGCAAGACTATTTTCTGTTTGGTTTTGTTTAGGATGGCCAAATGCCTCCCAATAGGCACATCAAGTGCCTTTTGGACATTTGAAATGCTCAGTACCACACTAGAGTGGATTTTGCTGAATAAATTACAGGTTCCCAGTTGTGTTCATTGCCTGGATGATTTTTGGCTTGCATATATATCCAAAACAGGGTGTCAGAATTCCCCGTTTAAATTCTTGGCTTTATACAAAAACTTGGGTAAAGTATGGCTGTACTGGGCCATCCCTGGTTTCATTCCAAATGGAAACAGGGGGTTGGCGAGAAAAATACATTAAAGGCATATAGAGTAATGGAAAAACCAAAGAAAAGTACATATTGGGATGGTAGTAAAGGATCTAAAATTATTATTATGTCAATGTAGGGTGGGGGTAATTAATCTTGAAGAGAGACAACCAAAAATGGACAGCAGGAACTGACAATAAATGTAAAGTATGTACACAGGGGGAGGATGAAACTTTAGACCACTGGCTATTTTGGTGTACAGAGTATAATGAAAGGAGGGACAGGATTTTCAGAGAATAGAAGAGAGAAGGCCAAAATGGTAAGAGCTTGGAACAAATTCGGAGTTGGGGGGAGGAGGAAAGGGTTGCATGGTTTTTGGGATTGAATGGTAATCATCCAGGGAATAAGAGAGGTATTAAATCAGTACAGGACTACCTGGTAGGATGCTGGAAAGAAAGAAGAAATCTGTATGAGGCAGGAGGTAATTAAATTAAATATAACAGATAGATAAGAATGCGGGAAAGGAAGGGAAAGGTGGTGGCCCTTTTAAGGGCTTTATTGGCTGTCCGTCTGTAGACTGTTCGTCAGTGCAGGAACATGCCAAGGGAAGTGCCTGAGCCTTAGAGGTGGGGTCGTGCGGGATGGGTAATGAGGGAAAGTAATATTTATGATCCTAACAAATTCGTTTTTTTTCTTTTTAGGTCTCCTGTGCCAACAGGACCGCAGCACATAAGCAGCTGACCGCAGAATTATTATTATTATTATTATTTCCCAGAGTCTTGAGCATCATTCAGCACAACATTCTTCGACCTTTTTATGCTGTTTTAGCACTGTGTCCCTGGGGACCTCTGTTGAGTAACCACTCACTCCTGCTATTGGCAGACAATGAGGGTTTAAGTGGCAATCATCAATAAGCAGGCTTCACCTGCCCCAATTTATAATGAAAGGGGTCAGAAAATTAATTTTAGCTTCCCTGAAGTTGAACATTAGGGTACGAGCTTGGCATTTCCCAGCAATGCTAAATGTACAAGCTGATACCCTTTCCAGAGCTCTCAGTGACAAGTTTGAAACTGGTTCACCATAGAGTTACACATTCCCGATGGTCATTCCAGACAAGATGATGCCACTCAACTTCATACCACCTTAAGCAAACTGCTTACATCTTGACTGGGTGAGCTCGTGTGTAGTTTCTGACACAAATTTGGGTTCGGACCATCCTGTCCCCTATCAACCAGTAGGTTATCCCTGTATGTAGCTTGTCTGTACAACCGTAATTTTTAGCCAAAAACCTTATCTACATACCTCTCAGCCATTACTTATTTTCACAAAATTCGGGTGTTTTCAGACCCTACCAAAGAATTTTTAATGAGGAAAATAGTGGCTGGGGAATATCAGCTCTGTCCTTCAGTCAACATACATCTGCCGATAACTGGGCCTCTTTTACATAGGTTATTGGTGGCAGCGGATTTAACTGTCAAGATTTGATCACATCTTCAGTCTTCAAATGTATGTTTCATTTGCATTTCATTCTTGTGCCTGCATCGTGGAGTTGGCATTCTCTGGTAAAGCTAACTAGGCCAATATCCTGCAAATGGATGATATCAAAATTTTAACCAATTGGAAAGATCCACCGAAGTGCATATTTGTTTTACTAAGTTTAAACATAACCTCTGAGGGAAGCCTCATTTCATTGCCTTTAAGGCAACACAGAAATTTCTTTGCCCAATCAATGTCTTCCTCACATATGTACAACTGTGAGGCCCAAGGCAGGGTAATCTCTTCCTCGATTCTAGTCAGAAAAAGCGCCTGAGACAAAATTCAACTCTAACCTCAAAGTTTGTCTCAAGTTCTGTGGATTAGCCAGTTCAGCATACAAAGATCACAGTTTTTAGATTAGGGCTGCTTCTCAGGATGCCCAAAATGGTGTCCCCAATTGTCAGATCAGACTCTGCAGCTGCTGGAATCATGTATTTTTGCAAATACATTAGGGTGGCAACAAATTAGTGGTTGATTGGGGAAGGATGGGCAAAAGGTCTTGGTGGATATAGGTCATTGTGATGAGATTCTTCATGGGCTGACCCTCATTACATGGCCAATTTTCTGTTTACGTACACATCGTTTGCAAGATTCACAATGAGTAAATCTAAAAAGAACTACTGGCAGGGTTGTATGTAAAAGTGTATTAATGTAAAGTGGATTTGAAAAGTTATATAAACGAGGTTGTCAGTGAGTATAAAGTGTACTTAATTTATAATGGTATATGTATGGAGCACGATACCTCTTAAAGTTGAGAGTTGCATGCATCAAATCGATTTAAATTACTACTAAGCTTTAGTCAGTACTTGCCTTAAGTCAGGAAAGAGATGTGTTGCTCCATACTATATTTACGGCTGGTGTATGTTTATCTTGATCTAACTGGAACTTGACATGGCTTGTTTGATGGCTGGCAATTTTGATCATGGTTGAATCTTGACTACATGGAATTTGGCACAGTCTCTTTGACATCATTGAAAACAGTTGTTTGCTGCCATTTTCATGACAGTATTATTATTTTATGGATGTTGTCTGTTTGGAGTTGATGGCAGATGCACGGCTTCATGAATGTTCAGAACTTGTATGTAATTGGCCATGTTCATGTTTACTTGTTTTACTTTGGCGGATTTGAAATTGGACTAAATTTGGATATTGATCTTGATAGGTAATGGTTACCAATTATTGGTAAACACCAGGTATGTGCACTGTATCTCAAGACCATCATAGTGCTTTAGGACTGATATATGCTTATTGCAAGTGTTAAGCATGCATGGGACTAATGGGTCACGATATTTGACCTGTCTTATAGTCTGAGTCAGCTGGTCTCAGTTCCACATGGGCCGAACTCCGTCCAGGCCTTTGACCATGCTACACAAGGATCATGAACTCAACACAGCAGTTAGCCTGCCCTCTGAGTCCCTGTCGAAGACAAACTGGTCCACGTTTGGGCTGTTATCATGTGACAAGGACTATTCACTTGTACAGCATTGGCACTATAAGTGGCACGGGGGCTTGACTGGTCCTCATAGTCTGCACTCTGCATCGGCCAGGTGCAGGCTGGTCCCCCCCCCCCCAGCATAAACATGAATTTTTAGCAACATTCTAATCGGTCCTAATACCTGGTGGCCTGCAGGGGCTGGACACTGGTATGTCAGTTTCTGTTGTTTTCATAACTGTTGCGACCACTGGCAGGGAACCCTACCAAGATTGTGTTCTGCAGGAACCCAACACTATGTGAGCTTAGATTTTTATTTGTTTTTAACACGAATGTGATCTTAATCTTTTGTATGCAGTGTCCTGCACAGGCTGGACACAGCATCAGTAGAGTTTGTATATAAAAACAAAATTGTTGTCAATGACATTTGTCTCTTTTGTAGTTGGTAAGACCAGTCAAACCATAAGGATTATGGTCAAAAAAGGGAGCAAATTTCTCCAAACTACCGTAAATTCTCTATTACAAGCCGCAGCTTCAATTAGAGTAAGGATTTTCAAGAACACATATACAGTATCATAAAGTTAGGGTGCGGCTTGTATTAGGGGTTTTCTGCCGAGAAACCTAGTATAATTGACAACATCATGGTTAAAACAAATACGCCAATCTAAGACAAAACACCAAGCACATGTGATACATACTTTATTAAAATACGTCATATTTAAAACTGCATGTAAAGACATCAGAAGTATCACATTAAAAAAGGGTCAAAATGTCATAATGTTGATTTAAATCATTCTGTCCTTTAATAACTAAAGCTGCTGAAGTTAGGGTGCACTTCTAATAGGGTTTTTCGTGAATTGGAAATGGAGAAAAATCTTCGCCAGGGAAGGACTCAAAGTCAGGGTGCGTCTTCAATTACGGTGCGGCTTCTATCAGAGAATTTACGGTACTGGTACATATGATAGTTTGATTAGGATTCCTACATACAACTCAGGAATATATGTACATGGTTTAATCTTCATAATTAAAATTTATGATAGTTTTGAAATCCTAGCCTTGGGTGAGGTCACAACCCAACCAAGAGCAGTGTCTACCATAGGAAATGCCCTTCTCAGCTTGGCATGTTAACATCCCCTCATCTTTCAGATTGGCTCTTTCCACTGAGCTGCCACTCATCTCCTGGTTCCCTGGTGCAGTGCTAAGGCACTTGAGTGGTAGAAAGTACAGATAAAGGAACCAGCACATGAGTCGCAGCTCACACCTTGTCAGTGTGTAAATAAAGGACAGCCAGTGGGCAACGGCCCACCAGCCAATACATCCATGAAGATCAGTTTTTGTCATTAATCAATCTGCAAACTAGGTGGCAAGGATCTCATGAGCTAGGAAACATAAACTGGTATGGGCCATAAGAATTATGGTATGCTTATAGCACATTTTATGGCACAACCATGATTAGGTATTGTTGGTGTATGCTTGTAGGGGTATCCATCACCCCCTTTACTCAGTAAGCAGTTTCAGACAAGCCCATCTCTCTGCTGTGTGTGTGCTGCAGGCAAGTCTTCATTGGTCTTTGACTGGCAGGGAAGGTCCTGATTGGTCCCTCATTAGGCATCATCTGGGACCCAGAATTCAAAATTATACTGGTCATTCCAGTTAGAGTTCTCTTAACACACTGTCACTGCTTCAGTTATCTCTGAAGAAAGTCTCATCTACCTGCGGTTAGAATATATTCCCTCCTCCACCCCCTCTGGCCTCCTTCAGCTTACATGTTTATTTTGGTCAAAAGTGACAGGTTGGAAACATGTTAACATCCCCTCACCTTTGCAAATTGGCTCTTTTTGCTGAGCTGCCACTCGTCTCCTGGTTCCCTTGCGCAGTGTACAGGCACTTGAGTGGTAGAATGCACAGATAAGGGAACTAGCACACATGTCACAGCTCACACCTTGTCAATGTGTAAATAAATTACAGCCAGTGAAGAATCATATTTGTCATGAATCTGCAAACTAGGTGGCCAGGATCTCAAGAGCTAGGAAACATGAACTGGTACAGGCTATAAATATCTATTCATACAGTGGGGCATGGCATAGGTGGGACTTGAATGCTCCAAACCCCAGTTCTAGGGCTTGTGGTCAGGGCTGCCTGATTCTGTGGTATGAATCAAGTGGCCTAACATGCATTGGTGACCACACGAATTGGTCTATTGTAGTATAATAGTTCCTAGTAAAACAGTTGTACTGAACTCTCCAATCACAGCAGCTTTAGGCAGCAATCAAGCACTTGGTTCAGGGTCACCAGTTCTGGACACCTACGCAGCCTTAGCCCTGATGGAGGTTTCATCAGTGCAGTGTCCCTGGTCAACCCCAGAGTTGGAGCTGCCAGAAATCAAGCACTTGGTTTACATCCCCAATTTCAGAGCTACCCCAATTACGTCGGCCCCTACTGGGCAAACCATATGTAACTGCATTAACCACAGAACAATGTCACTCACCCCTGACAACCATTGTTCTCAATAAAGGCTGTGGTCATGACCTCGATATTTAAGATGACCTTTGCCTTGCTATGATCGAACTCATACACTCGGAAACAATTGCACTACAGTATAAAAGATATTGAAGATTTAAAATTTTAATTAGCCGTCATTTGTATAATTTCGAAAAGCATGACCTCAAAAGGTGAGAGTTCATCTATAGAAGTATAATTGTGGCAAATTTGGAGTTTCTACGTATAACACTTTTAAAACGAAATGTCGGACAAATGTGCCTGGAGAGAGAGAGAGAGAGAGAGAGAGAGAGAGAGAGAGAGAGAGAGAGAGAGAGAGAGAGAGAGAGAGAGAGAGAGAGAGCATACGAGCTCGGGGCAGTATTGTGACAGAGATATTAGAAAGAATATTAAGAAAGTGGTGCTGAACTTAGCAAAACAGATAGGTAATTGGAGAGCGCAGGGGTCATGCTAATTTAAATGAACACTGACCTGGGCAGTGTCTTTTAATTCACATTAGAATTAATCGCAGTTGAATGAACAAAATGGTTTCAGATATATTGTATGCGCAACTGTGTTGTATACTCCGAAGTTGGCTCTAAAAAGTACGATTTCTGCTTCCAGTTCCCTCAACTTCTGCAGGACACTATTAACTGATCTGAGTTGGCTCGTGTATGCCCCTCCCGACACAGATGGAAACGATTTCCCTGAACATCTGGTAAGACAGAGCAAAAGAACAACATGCTCTGTTTTCAGCCATCTCGGGTCCTGCTGGACCCATTCGTCCTGCGGTAACACTGTCCTATTACAAGAGACGGAGGCTGTTGTGGGAAAACGGGGAGTGCAGGGCGGGGAGTAGGGTGGGGGTGGGGGCAGCATCTGACCCACCTTGAATCGTACCATGCACTTGCACAATTTAAACCACTGGTTAAAGTATGTGAAGGTCCTAACATTTTGTGCAGATGTTACCTCTGTGGGTGCCAAAATTGAAAAGAGATTTTTTGTTTGTTTGTTCGGTTTGTGCATGTGTGTGTGTGTGTGTGTGTGTGTGTGTTCATTTTTTTCCACACACTACTCCTACTGTAATTTAGTTGGTCATTTTGCCTCCTTCGTGACATTGTAGGCATCACAGGGTATGATTGTAATTCTCGAGGGTAATATTATATCTAGGAAATTATCTTGATTTGTTTGTAAATTCATATTGTAACTCTGTACTTTAAAGAGTGTTTTAGCGTATACCGTACGTATATTATCTTGGACAAACAAGCTCCCTGGATGCTTAATTTATGTTCATTGTATAGCCTACACTTGAAATAGAGATTTTGGTGGTGTTGTTGTTTTTTTTTTTTTTGTTTGTTTGTTTGTTTTTTTTTTTGTGTATTGTTTTTTGTTTTGTATTGTTGTTTTTTTGTTTTTGTTTTTTGTTTTGTTTGTTTGTTTTGGTTTTGGTTTTTATTTGTTTGTTTGTTTGTTTTTTGTATTGTCCGGCTTAAGTTTACTTTGTGTTATTCGAAAGTAGACTATCTGTAGTGACGTAAGTACATTTTTACAAGAAAAATATTGGTAGGAAAACACAACGTGAGCGTTCTGATGTTTAGACCATTCACATTCGAGTAAATTACCCGAAATGTCAGCAAATATGGTAATTGACCCAACTCTTGCTATGGACACCGCGCGTGCTTCAACTGCACCCGAGGCGCCCAGTGCCACAATTGGCTGCACAGAACCAGGACGCACAGTTGAACGTGAAAACTAAAAACTTATCGATTTTAAATTTAACTGCTTTTCAAACCATCCCCAGTGATTCACTCTGCGCCAGCCACACATGTACACGTTGTCCACTGTCAATCTTGGCTGGTCCAGTATTCTCCATTTCGCAAATACACCGACTGACGGCTTGTTGCCGCTGTCTTCATGTTTTGGCGGGTGTGTGTAGCTGTATTTATATGTACAGTGACCTTCACACCGGCACACCATTCCCTGGCAAGTGCACTTGCCTTTTAAGACCATATTTTTTGGATCACCACAGTTATCTTCCCCGTTTTATTTGACCTCTATCGAGAGACCACCATTATTTTTACACCACCACTTTTGTAACTGCTGTTCCAGTGGTCCATGCAAACGAGACCACCGCGGTCTTTCATCTTGGTCAAAAACGCACATTTCTTGGCGTGTTTGCAATGTGTATGCAATGCGCAAAGTCTGTGTCATTGACTATCAGGACAGTCTACTTAGAGTGACCAGATCTGCTTTTCTGTCCGACTCGGTGTCGATATGTAGGACCATAGAACGCCTGGAGCCAAATATTGCCGCTCCAAGTTCCATGATGTGGCAATATTATGGCCACAGGCAGTTTACAGGTGCGCCATGCAGGATAGGCATTGGTTTTAGTGGCACATCAGAATCACGGAGCAACGTTGATAGATTTGATACAGGATCAGGTCTTTACATCTGCCTCCACCATAATAGCCCATCGGATGAGACGTAATGGTGTAGGCAGATGTGAATACCAACCATCCAAATGCATCGTAAGACGTCTCAATATTTCCAATACTTGCATTCTTTGAAACTACTCGAATAAAAAACATATTGTAAAATCCCGTAGACACACAGGCACAGCACAATGTGTAAAACCTGCTTGATCAGGTCTACTTTGCAAAATCAACGAATTTCAATCTGATCCTGACTTTAAATGATATTGAATCTCTGGGCCAGATAGTTTTGTTTTCCATAAAGCTACATGCACTAGGCCTACATTGTATTTTTTGCAAAACCAGGAATATCCGAAATTTATTTTCATGCCTGTTGTGTAAAATGTTTGATACAAGCTCATGAGTAGCCTTTATTTTTGCGCTTTTTTCAATCGCGTCCTACAAATATCGTGTTCAGCGCTTCATGCACACGGCCAATGACGACATACAATAACAACAAAATGCATCGTGTTCTTGTATCTGTCGTAGCTTGAAACTTTTGAAAAGCAAATCGTAAAGTTAATCGATTAGAAAGTAACACCAATGACCCGGTTTCGAAGACTAATTAAGGCCTAGCTGGGAATAGCATACTTTCCTGTTTGACCCAGGACAAAATGGATTTTGAAAAACAAAAACATGTCACAGATTGACTTAACATGTGGAGATTATTTGGGGAAACACTCTGGTTTAGCAAGTAAGATGTTTGTATAGGCATATTTCCCCGAGTAAGATGTCTGTATAGGCATATTTCCCCGAGTTTAGAACGAATTGTTTTTGCATTAGCTATAATCAAAGACTCAATATTTAACCACATCTCTCATTAGGACATCGCACCTTTTCAGAAATGCATACATAGCCTGTATTTATATCATAAAAAAAAATTCAAGTTTAGCACTCTACAATAGTTGCTGTCGAGTGATTTTATCTAAACACAGATAAACCGGCTTAATTGAAGTTTTTTCCCGCACGTCTCCAAGACTATTCATGACACGAAACCTTGCCCACCCCTAAAGATTAATTTGGCTGCCTCCAATAATTAAAACTTCCATTATCCACGATGCTACTGACTTATCCCAAACAATAAGTGGCATTCAATCAAATGTTAAAAATTATGTAGCTTATAATAGTTCAGTTTGAGGGTATCATCGTATATGTAACTCTCCAAATGGATAAAAATTACTTTAATAACTCAAATGTACGCTGATGTCACTTGAGAGGCTTGCGTGATTAAATCATACTAATACATTTCAATGTTAAAAGAACTTGTTCTTCCAGATCTGGAAAATACTGAAGTACATACATACCTTTTGTCCCATCCTCTCCGGAGTCCGCGACAACAAAAACATTAGCATCAGAGTTAGGTGATACATTTACACATGCGCAGTACTATTTATTATATAGTCATTTAATTGACACGTCATTCCATGGGATTTCACTGCGCAAGTTTGCAAAGAGAATGCTTGAAATGTGAGACAAACATTAATAGGGGAACTCTGTGATAGATAGCGATCTGTCATTTGCAGTTAATGTTATCAATAACTTCACTGTGTCTTTGTACCCAAAGTAGTTCACAGTGTACATGATAAATATTCACATGTACACAAAACATATATAATCACACGTGTGGGTGATGGAAAGAAACTATCTTTCGATAATGTGAAAGATCCATCGAAAGTCTTACTGGTAGGTTGTTGTGTTGGTGGCGACAAAAGTATGTGGCTCCTTTAATTTCTCGCCGAAGTTTAAAAAAAAAAACTTCGCATATGAATGATATCAATGTGCCTGATGCTGTCCTCTGCGAACCATCAGCAGTTCAAGTTTATTAAGCCTCCCTGTGGAGGAAGGCTTTGTTTTAATTCCATTGGGTTAATTTCTGCGGATGTTTTTGTTGGAATGACCGATAGGAATGAATTTCAAAGCCCTTGGAAGATTTTTTTTTGGGGGGGGGGGTTGTTTTTGCCACTTGGACAAGATTTTGTACTGTGGACTGGAATTATAATTAATTCAGGTATGAATCATGTAAAGAAAGCAGTTAGTTAAACTGCTTTTTTAATGGTATGTCTTTAAATACCAAGTCACATTTGACATTGTTTATATAATTGTGAAATGATACAAACAACCAAAAAAAAAAAAAAATAGGTGCTAAGGAGTATTACCAAAATTCAAAATAAATGCATGGGGGATCCAAGGAACTGGTTGACTCCTGTTACACAACTTAATCATGCCTATTTTTACTTCCTCGTGAAATTTAGGTTACGTTACCGTTCTTGGCAGCACGGAAGAACACATTTCCTTGCGTTCTTGGCCAACGGAAGGACCCAAGATCAAAATATCTGTGTTCTCTGACCAGAAGATGATATGATCTATCGATCAAAATTATTTCATTGCTCATTTTGCACATGTTCATAATTACATCTAAGTGATCTATGTACCAAACGTATGTTCCAGGTATTTCATGGAGACTGTTTTATGATCTTCAAGTTGCTGAAATACTACCCTCTGATGTTTCGATATATATATATATATATATATATATATATATATATATATATATATATATATATATATATATATATGATGCCTTCTATTTTTGTACCTTCATCTGTAGAAAATGAGCAGAACAAAGTTTACACAGTGTATCGACGACAGAAATATATGGCCAAAGAAAGAAAGAATATTTGGTAAAACATTGTCTCTTTTCACACACAGACATTTAATTGGCATTATGTATGTATGTATGTATGTATGTATGTATGCAATGTATGTATGTATGTATATATTCTTTCTGCCTGAACGAAACCGTTATGCCCATAGCAAGCAGCATGAATTATATTCCGATATCAGAATTTAGAATAGGAAGATCGTGGAGCAGACTGTATCAGGAACATATAATTGTAAACAATGAACCTCCAAAGCGGTAAGTGTCCGATGGAAATTATGCGTACTTTTAAAAAAATTTGTATAAAAATGGGAAACATCATCTACCCTGGACGCTTGACAGCCATGTTTTTCTAAACTTCCATTGCTGAGCGCACACTTCATTCTCTGATTGCACTTATTACTTCAACCTCAATGATAAACGAAAGCCTTTCCCATGCAAACATTTTGAATTTATCAGTATAGACCCTATATATTCTGCCACTTTTCCTTTATTAAAGAAATGCACCACAGTTGATAAACAGCACGTGTACATAAGGTCTCATGTAAAAATTGAGGAATCAGTGCAAAAATTGTTCCTCGTATGGCGAAAGCCATTTCGCTATCGACACGTCTCTCTGTGAAATTATACCTGTAATGGATCAATGTCCGGAAAATCCCTCGCTAGGGTCTGCGGCCGCGTTCTCGAAAAACTCGGGAGTTGCGAAAGGTGTCTAATAATATGCGACTTGGAAGATTTGTGTCCACGCGTCATGTGTAAATTCATTCAAACGTTACAAGCTATTAGTTGTACTAATAAGCATATATAGATATTGCGCGTATTAAGATACAAGTACTATCATACGGGAAATATTAATATTCATCCAAATTTTGACGGTTGTAATTAGTAGCCTTCCTTGCAAATGCTACGTTCACGTGTGTAATTACAGAAATGATAATGTCTATCAGTGTATTAAAAATATGTTATGACTTAATTTATAGCGTATCAGCACGACCGGTAATTTCATGGATACAACGTGTTATTTGGGGCTCGTAAAGGCTGGATTTCCTTACACGCTTTGTAAGTGTATTATGTGGTGTATCTCTTGAAAGAAAAAAATACAAGCTATGGTTGAAATGTGGAACAAAGTAAAAACGAAATGAATGTTTTCTGAGCGTTGTCGGTGTATAATTAGTAGTTCATATATATATATATATATATATATATATATATATATATATATATATATATATATATATATATATGCGCTTACGAATTTGAATATAAAATTATAAACGTTAAATATATATCTGTCGTGTATCTGTATATTGCCGTTAGGTTTCAGAATATGTGCTCATATTTGTGTGTGTGTGTGTGTGTGTGTGTCATTGTAGTTCACCTACACGTCTTCGTCGTTGAGTGCGAAATAAAGGGTAAATCGTCAGCCTGTTTCGTCAGTCGTATCTGTTGGCCCCCATAATTCTCAAGGGGTATTGAAAAAATTAAAAGTTGAATATCTCCAAAACTATTGTACATAGAGATGCCATTCCAACTTCAATTTAAAGGTTCGTGGCAAAGCCGCATCCAATGAACCAAAGTTGTAGGATTTTAATTTATGCAAATTAGGTGAATATGCAAAATATAAATCTTTAATAGCTTCAAAACTATCATAGAGGTGCCATTCCTACTTCAATTTATGGGTTTGTGGCATAGCCCCACCCAATGAACAATAAACAAAAAGTTCTTGTAGGCTTATAATTCATGCAAATTAGGTAAATTCACAAAATTAAAATGTTGAATAGCTTCAAAACTATTATAGATAGTAGTTTCATTCAAACATCACTTTATAAGTTTGGGACATGGCCACATCCCTTGAACCAAGAACCAAAGCTAAGCATTTTAATTTATAAAAATTGGGCTAACACACGAAATTTAGATTATGTTGAACAATGGCAAAGTGTATCATTTCAAATTGTTCTCATTTTGAAGGCACCCAGACAGATTTGCTGTGAAGCAAATCTTCTTTTCTAGTTGTTTGCATCCGATTGGACTCGTTGGATATAACGTTTAGACTTTCTAAGATCAAGCAAACTTTGAACTACCTGCGCCTTCAATAGCACAGCACATTTTAACTGCAATTATATTGATTTTTCTTCAAAATGAAGAATATCACTCAAATCGATATCTGTAATTCAAATTTTAGATATCTACAATTCGGTCATCTTTGCTGTTATCTAAAACCCAATTTTAAATATAGGCCTATATGAAGATGGCCGCTATTACAACGTATAATGGGCTGCTCCACACAGTTGTACGAATTTGGCTGGTTCTTGGTCCCTTGTTTATGGTGGGAGTGGAATTAATATCAGATTTCTGACACTTGTCAGTAAACATACACACGTGTTAACCTGTTGAATGACTGTAGTCAGTAATCGAACGCGTGTAGCGTAAACTGGTGTGGGCACATCAAATAGGTAAAGACTAGCGTGTGTGACCTTTACGAATCTTATTACCAAATGTTAGACGCGGTAAAGGGACAAACTAAAAGCATGACCAGATTGCTTGCTTGCTCGAAGTAACCCTTAAGTGCATGTTTATTTTTTAGCCTATGCTAATGTTCTTGCCCTTCCTTAGCCTTAATGTTGTTTGAAGGTTCAATGTGGCAGCCGGCGCGACGCAGGCAAAGCGTGGTGCTCAGAGGAGTGCCGTCTTAAGCTTGCTCTGGCCCCCAGGTTTTCATTATTTGACCCATAAAACTATATATCTTCTTGTTGGTCAAGACATTTAGATTAGATACATATCAAAAAAATATAATATTGTATTTTTTGGACGAAAAATGGGCATTCTATGGATGGGTCCAATTTGGAGATTTTTGTCAACAGTTTTGAAAAATATTGGACTTGGAAGCTTGGAATTTTGTAAAGTGAAACTTCATAGTCATACCCAGGTTTTTCTTTTTTCACTTTTTCCATAAATGCAATAGATAAATTGAAATCAAATATTGAATGTGATCCTCTCGAAGATAAATGGTTATTAATGTTAAGGCCTCATAAACGACATGAATAATCAACATAACTAAAAACCCAAGAAACCTAAGTTAGTCTTATAGCTTTTGAATACTTTTTATTTGGTGAAAATCCATTCATCTGTTTTTGGGGAAAAAATTGAGAACAAAATTTGTTAATGTCCAAATCAAACCTTTCTTTAAAATGGCTGTTTTCGGTCAATAAAAATGAGTTTGTTATTTTTCTTGATTTATATTTAACCTGCATGTCCTGATCAACAAGAGTATGTGTAGTTTTATGGGTCAAAAAGTGAAAACCAATTATTCAGGAGAGTGGGTTGAAGACAGTGCGCCTCTGAAGCTAGCATTCCATATATACGGGTACGGATACGGCAAAAATTGGGCAACTTGAAATTACATACAATTATTCCATATGTGCCGACACGGGTACGGTTTCTCATTCGGATATTTCTTACCGCATCATGCAGCGATTGAAATCGTATCGTACCCAAAACGGACGGGAATTCCATTGAAATGACGTCAAATATTACATAATTTGTTGGTGTATCCCTGGTATTTTAAGATTGAAGCCCCGAAGATTTGCTTTGAACTGCAAGGTGAAACATGCCACCTCGAGGAAGAAATTCGTTCACCGCTCAGGAAGTAGAAAAGCTTGTGGAGTTCGTTGGAGGTAATGTTTGCCTGTATGCCCCACGCTCGCCTGAACACCATGTTGCCACAAAAGTCTAAAATGTTTGGAACAGCATTGCAAATATAATGGAACGAGAAGGCATGAATGATGAGGGACACTCTGCAATATGACGTTGTACCCTGTGTACAACAAATACCATGCAGGCCTCTACATGTATAGCAGTTCCGTGGGAATGTTTCCCTGTATGTCTAGGTTCGACCATGAACATGAAATACACACACACACACACACACACACACACACACACACACACACACACACACGGTCATAATTGGAGCTGAAATTACTTACTCCGGATACTAAATGTTCAATATTACATTCCATTCAACATAAAACTCATGTTTGCATTAATGTATTCCAAATTAAAGTAACGTATTGAAATATATATATATATATATATATATATATATATATATATATATATATATATATATATATATATATATATCAATACGTTAATTTAATTTACATATATATTATATATATATATATATATATATATATATTCCTGAGTATGTGGTCACCCATAAAGAATGAAATTGAATCATTCATTCATGTTTGTGTTTCTTTACATTCTATAATTTTTGGTCCTTCGTATTTTTGTATAACGCAATTTGTCATTGTTCTCAACAAGACAGGAATTCATGTCTTGAGATACCGCCCTAATGAGAAACCGTTGCACCTAGCTTTACAGACAACATTTTATTGTGTTATAATGTTTTGTCTTATTGTACTTTACTTCACATATAATTTTTAAGCTACCCCGGAGTGATGTTTCAAGACAGGCAGCAATATACTCATAATTTACAAAGATAATTTGTGAACTCCGACTAAAAGTACCTTTGGGCTTGTAAATTTACTTTTGCTTACACTTAACACAATATAACAGACTTTCAGCAGCGGATTGGAAGAAAAAAGTGGCGAAACCACAGGAATACCAATGTTTATCAAAAGAGGGAAATAAGTAATGCAAAGAGTGGACAGGCCGCCCAAAGGGTCCAGAAGTGGGCCTCCTTTGATATTACCGCGTTCCTGGACCTATTTATTGAGGAAAATAGGTGCAGTATAGGATTAAAATGTGTACTGTATTATTAAAAAATGCACATCGCAAGCTCAAGCTACTTTTCCTTTCGGGCGTTTCTATGACCCAAGTTATCAATGTCAGAGATATTAATTATACCTTTCATGTTTTATTTATTTCCTTTTTCCACAGGATATCAACATTGGAATTATAAAATGTCACACACATAAAGCAGAATTAACCATTTAACTCTTTTCGTGCTTGAAAAACAAATTAAAAGTTCTTTTGCCATGATTTCAATTTTTTATGACCAAATTTACCATGAAAATTTGTGAAATATCAATCGTTGGTTCCAATGAATACCACAACACTGTTCAAAAGAAAACCACAAGTTCCGGTATAACATTATGTGGATATCAAAACAAAATACATATTTTTCCACTTTTCTTTATTTTTGTGTACCTTAGTATATGTGTATGAACAATTTCTGCATCTATAACAGCACCGAGAGCAATGTCCGTGAAGTTGTGGGGGAACAGCCACGTGAAGCTGCTGTTTGGCGATGATGAACAGGAAGAAGCCAGCAATGATACAGCAAGGTACGTCTGTGATATCTGTTCTAATTTTACACTATTCGGTAAACATGGCTCTACGTACATGGGCATTTGCCACGGTACAGGTGATACATTGCGAAAGTATTCCTTGAAATAGTTAAGAAAAACATGACCCGTATTCATAAATTTCAAACCCAACAATGACAGCATAAAATTTCTAGAGTTACAAAAGCATCAACATTCATTTTCTTGTACTAATATTAAGAAACAAATTTCACTCCTGACTTGAGACAAGCAGTCACCCACGACATAAAAGGCAACAGATGGTTTTAAACCGGTCCTCTCAACCTTTGAAATATTTTTCATCAACTACAGACTTTAGTGTTTCCAATACCTTTTGGCCTAACCAATCAAAACCCAAATTTTTCATTTCTGCCAAAAATAAAAAGATACCTGGTAGGCTTTTCACTTTGGAGTTCTACTGACTTGTCAGTCAGCTGAGTTCACAGCAGACGAAGAAAGTAGGCCTATATCGTTGTTGTGATATTTATGAATCTGGAACATTATAAACACACTCTACCTCCATTGTAACTATGAGTCGGAGAACACAGCCCACAGCACAACATAGCTAATGAAGTATTTATCAAATAGTTAAGAAAAACATGACCCATATTCATAAATTCGTAAATTTCAAACCCAACAATGGCAGCAGAAAGATTCTAAACTTACCCAATCATCAACATTCATCTTCCAATACCAATGTGAAGAAACAAATTTCACTCCTGACTTGAGACAGGCAGTCACCCATTAAAGGCAACTGGTGGTTTTAAACCGGTCCTCTCAACCTTTGAAATATTCTTCATCAACTACAGACTTTAGTGATTCCAAAACTTTTTGGCCTAACCACTCAAAACCCAAATTTTATCATTTTTGCCAAAAGTAAAAAGAGACCTGGTAGGCCTCTAACTTTTCAGTTCTCCTGAAGCATGTCTCACTCTGATAAGCATCCATTGCGGCTCTGTTACTTGTTCCAGCAATGTCGCATAGCCCTTCATTTTGTCTATTGGTTGCCTCTTGTAACAAGGTGCGTAGTGGTAACTTGTGCAGGTGAAGAATGCGATTGTAGCATATTGTGCAAGACACATGTTGCTTTGACAATATCATTCATCAGCTGGAGTCGCACTGCCAGTTTTGTCAGGTTAACTCGCCATCTTGCAGCCAATATCCCAAACGCGATTTCCGCGATCCTACAGTCCTTGACAATCTGTAATTGAACACCTGTTGGTCCAAAGGGCAACCCCTTCCTGAATAGGGTCTTAACAAATGTTTTTGGAGAGGGAAACTGTCACTTGCTATTCCTTTATCCCAGATTGGAGTGAGACAATATCCCACTGTTTCTGCCGAAGCAGCCTACATCAATGGCAATAAATTTATAGTTTCCATCTACCAGAGCAAGAAGCACCGTAGAAAAGGTGCCTTTGTAGTTGTAGTACAAGGAGCCTGATCAACATGGTGCCTTCATGACATGTTTCCCATCGATTGCCCAAAGACAATGAAGAGAATCCCATTTGTCCAAATACATGTAGTTGGCAGATATGAGTTCAAAGTTTGTCTTGCCACTTGGAAGTGGCATAAACCTATGCTGCAACCGTTACTAAAGCACTTGGCATACTTCCGATATGGTTTTACCCACTGTCGTGGCATCGACGCAAAACTGAACCCTAGACAGCGGAAGCTTTCCCCTGTTGCCGGAAACCTAAAAATGTATTTGATTACAATATATTACACATATATACAAAGTATATTTGTAACATGACTATGTTGAATATTATATACATATATATATATATATATATATTGCATTATGTCTGGGTGCCAACCCAGACATTTTGTTTTTCCAAGAATTCTTTTTCTTTCTTTCTTTCTTTCTTTCTTTCTTTCTTTCTTTTACGACCAGATTTGTCCGGAGTTTTTCTGGGACCCTACTATTCCGAAAACCACCAAACTTGCCATGGTGAATGACCTACCAGTGAAATTAGGCACCTGACATGGAATAGACTATCAAAAATCATGCAAATTAGGGGCAATTCAAATTTTAAAAGCTCCATATCTTTCAAACTATTGCAGATAGACACAAAGTTCTAACTTACACATACAGGTTTGAGACATCTGTCAATGGACAGTGAACAAAAGTTCTAGAAGTGCAACTAAATTTGGCAAGTTTGAAGCTTTTGCGTTATGTTAATTGTCTGAATATATGCTTGTGGAAGGGGCAAAATGGGGCACGTTGTGTTGAATATAAAATAATTTGCTACATTGACACAAAATAATTTACACTGTAATCATGAATTATATATGGTTTCAAGTCAGACTCACATGTTGAATTATTTAATGGAACAACCATCACTCAATACTTTTTGTGTAAAAAAAGCTCATAATCACCATGCAAACCCTCTTAAGGGAACACCATGTTTGGGTCCAGTGTGGCTACAAAAGTTCTGCTCACTGCTGATTGGCTGATGGTCAGGTTTTAGGTGTAGGATAAGGCCTGAGCTGACTGTTTTCTGCTAAATAAAGACTCGAGAAAGACCTGAGCACCCGAAGGGCGCGAAGGCTTTCTTGAGTCTCTATTCAGGAGAAAACAGTCAGCGAAGGGCCTATCCTACATAGTGTATGGTACTGCACAAAATATATGCTTGGTACCACATTTCTGAACTTAGCTGAGTATGACAAATATTAACTGTCTACCGGACGAGAGTGCCACGTTTTCAGGTACAAGAGCTGGTAGATATTCTGGAGTTGACTTATGTAACATTTCATGACAAAAAAATAATTTGGAATATTTACGCCTAGCTTTAAGGGTTGGCCATCTCACTTCCTCCTAAAGTCGGTCGTGAGATGTATGTCTTAGAGCGCCAGTGCATACTTTAGCTGCCTCATATTGAACAGATTCAAGTAGATCAGACATTTTCCCGGTGCAGTTGACTAGTTGTCAAAAGTAACACTGCCGTATTCTAAAATAGGACGGATCATTGTTAAGTAGAGTTTAATTAATGTTTTTCTTGACAATTTGAATTTCAATCTTTTCATTAATGCAATTCGTTTGCTTGCTTTGTTTACTATACGCTTGGTATGCTCGTCCCAAGTTAAATAACATGATAGAGTAATCCCTAGGCGGGTATGGCTGCTAGCTTCTGGGATAGCTGTGTTGCCAAGATAGAGGGGAGGATGATTGCGTTTAGTTCGTTTTTTGGAGAATAATACTGAAATTGATTTTAGGGCATTAAAGATGACCCGCCAGAGGTTACCCCAATGAAGAATACTGGTCAGATCGGCATTCATTCGGTGCCCTGAGGCTGCTGGATTTTGTATAATTTCAAGAGTACTAGTATCATCGGCAAATAATCTTATATCACATTGGATTTCGTCTACAATATGATTCACGTAAACTGGGAAGAGCAGGGGTCCTAAGATGAAACCCTGGGGGACACCAGCCTAACTGGGCAGCCAACTCGACTTTTGGCCATTTATTACGAAACGTTGAGTTCTATTCGAGAGATAGCTATCGATCCATCTAACAACAGGATCAGTGAGCCCTAACTGGCGAAGTTTAAAGAGGAGTCCTTCGTGCCAGACTTTGTCAAAAGCCTTGAAGACATCAAGGAAAATCATCCTCGCTTCTTTGCCAGATTCAACTCCATTATAGATATCATGTACGATTTTTATGAGCTGGTTCACTGTGGAGTCAATTGGTTTGAAGCCGGAATGTTTATTGGTGAGAAGGTCAAATATTGAGAAGTACTCGTATAGTTTATTAAATGCATGTCTTTCGATGACTGTCATTACTGATAAAATGTCAAGGGCAATGAAAATAGCCAATGACTTCTAAATGTATGTCATGGGTAATACTTTCACGTATGCGTTGCATATTGTTGTTTCAATATTCAACATGTTACAAATATGAAAGGTAGCCCCCCCCCCCCCATGTACCACAACGTGATAAATAAAGAAAGTATATTTGAATAAATATTGTGTTGGTAGCTTTATGTTTCATGTAAAAATATTATCCTACAATGAATAGGACAGGAAAGTGAAATATTTTTACACGGTTTCCATGCCTTTTGGACTGGGTCAATAGCTTTCCACAGCGCTGTTGGACCCTTTTTATGTTCTACGGATCTATAAGTATGCATGTAGTCGAAAGGAAGGTCTTTCTCTAAGACATCTGGATTACACGCGCAAACTTCAAAGTTAGAGGTGCTTAAATAGATGCAATAAAAGTCCGAAATGAACCTAGCTTGTCCCCTCATACTTCCTTCACCTTTTCCATGCCACATTTGAGCTTGAGTCAGAATCTTTCTCGGTGCGCTTTTATAGGTTCAAAGCCGTGACACCGAGGAAAGATGTTGACCAACATGAAATATCTAAATAAAAATGAGACCAATTTTCGCACATGTAGTATGTAGGGGCTTTATTGAAGGTATTTATTTTCATTAGGAATTTAAAACCTAGATTTGTTTTAATGATTAAGACATGTACTCGAAAATGTCAGGATAGGCAGAGAAAGTGCTTGGTGCTTTTTAAATTTACAGCGTAAAGCGTAGTATACATGTATGACGGGAAACGTGTGTGTATGTAAGGTTGTTATGCCTGGGAAACGGTGCTCTACACGTCCCGGCCCGGGGAACAAGGAGTGTAAAGTAGCATGAGAGCAATAAATTATGATAGTGTGCGCTTTCAAGTTTAAAGAAATGTGGTCCAATTTACAATGTTATGGATAAGATGCCTTTAATTCTCAGCTACGTAAATCAATAGTTAAGTGAATCAATGAAGTAATATCGATATTCAAAATGCAGAAAATGAGTTGCCTGTGTTAAAACTAGTATTTCAAGAATTTGTTACGTAAGAAAAATACACAGCTCGACACATATTGAAGAAAAAATGAACATTTGCATCATCATAATTATGTATCGTAATGAGGTATACAATTGGTGATTGGTCGGCTGAATACAGCATTCTGATTGGGAGGTCGCATTGGATGGCTTCAGGCTATGGAGGCGTCCACACATTTTCAGCATATATTGCCTCATTAGGCCTAAATAACTTTTTGAAATTTCAAAATACAAGGGAGATAAATTCAGATAATTTATTCCTTATTACACAGGCTTAAAAATAATGTATAATGTAATGGGACCTCTGTCTTCCTTTAATAGGCCTATTGCAAATTTCTTTTATGACGATTTCGTTCTAAAAACAAAATAACATATGTGATTATTCAGAGGATTTATTAAAGCTTTTCCTGCATGGAATTGATTATCATAGGACTTTGCTTCTTAAATAGTGGTCACAAATTTTGAAAGTTTTGGGTTTAGAGTCTTCGGTTTGTTCAAGTTCTCTTTGTAGCACGACTGTTCCAACACTATCGCGAATAACAATTTTTCGCAACCTTGGGATAAAGCATCAAGATTTTTTTCCCGAGCAAATCCATGCACTTCAGGAACATTGAACTGAAAATTAAGGCAATTGAATCCGTTATGAAAGGCTATAGTGTCAAGTTAGGGAAAAAAAACTCGGAAAAAATATCTTTAAGAGTGAATTCGCGAAATTAAATGGTCGGGAATATATGTAATGGTTAGGATTGATATTATCATGCACATGTATTTTGGGCCTCTGGTTGCACGTCTCTCAATGGTCAATTAGTCAACAGACTGTGAAAACGAAATATCAGTTAATTGAGTATTCCATGCTGGTAAACGGGGGGGGGGGGGGGGGAGGGGGGATGCTTATTCCAAGAGGTCTATGGACCAATCTGTCCTCGCTCGCCAGGGGGAGACCAGGATCAAATTGCAATCGTGTGACCAAACCTTCCACAGTACCCTGGGCCTTGGGAGAATCTGTGGAGAAGGAAAGGCGTATGCCCACAGGTTGCTCCAATCCATGGCCAGACATCCACCGCTACGGCCTGGGGGTCCAGGACTGGCGAGACTGGTAATTTTCGTTTTCACTTGTCGCGAACAGATCCCCATGTGGAGTTCCCCATCTGGCCTGAATGACCAGTGTGGGTGGAGCGACCACTCCATCTCTACCGGTAGACTCATTTTGTTGTCCCGGGACATGCCTCCAGTCAAGTTATAATCGATGACTTTACAAATTCACGACCCTGGTCACTGATCAAAGCATCATTCCCAACCTAGACACAGTTTCATGCAGAAACATGGCCACTTGTGTCTCACTCTCAGACTTACCTGGTGTAGCTTCAGCTTCAGGCCACTTGGAGGAGTTATTAGTGGCATCTACAATTTATATATTCCCTGTCTGGGTTTTAAGAAGTGGGCCAATTTGTCTATTCCCACCAAACACCATATTTGCTGACGCGTACTGGAATTTCATTTTGTGTTGGTGCTGCCAAAGTCTATTTTTCTGAAGCAATCATCACAATTTTTTGCAAAACTGTGTAGGCCTACAAAACGTATTCTTTAATGCACTTTCCAGAAACACAAACAAGTAATCTCAATTCTGAAAGGATTTTCTCAACCAAACACCTGTAGACCTCAACTGTTTCGGTGGCGTATATGCAGCATTTGGGCAGGCGAGAGCAATAAACAACGGTAGCAAGCGGCAGGTAGCGGCGGTCGGCAACAGACCCGCCGATCGCCTTTGTCTGCCGCTGAAATCCAATTGAGACTTCCGGAGCACGGCAGTGGACAGCTCAGTGGCCGGCGTCAGACAGGGGCAGAGAGCCTTTTCGCCGCTGTATGCCGCTCACAACCGCTGTCTGTCGCTTGCTGCCGCTCTGAGCTAACAACTGCATTATATAAAATGTAAAATATGAATCCAGGTGAATAGAAAAGAAAGGAAACCACTCATTGATGGTACATAATGCTTCAGTTTAGCTCCATTCACTCATATTGGTCAGTTCATTCACTTATATACATATTGTAAACATGTACACATCAGTTAGCTTTATTTTCATTCACCCATGCCTGTCAGTTAAATTGCATTCAAATAAATCTTGCATTTAAACAGAATTTAGGCCTAAAGGCAAACCATACTGTTTTCACATAAGAGTTTCTCTTTATATTAAAAAGGCCTACTGAGTGTATCAGTGTGCTCATGGCTTACTAATACTGGATTCAAATGGGGATGCAAACAAGAAACTATCCCCGCTTGTCCAGTCTGAACTCATCCACCATAGCGAACCGATGTTGGAAGGAGCCATGGGCTACGACAAAGTCAGTCTTTGCCGGTGCAACTGAGACTGATCGAGTCTGCGCCTACACTGATCATGCTGCAGCTGCAGTACCACGGAAGATGACCAAAGTTGCCGCTTGGGAAGTTTAGACCGAGAAGGGACAGTGGCGGATCCAGAAATTTTACAGCCGGGGTGCTGAAAACCTGTACAGAGCTAGCGAGCTTGTTGCCAGCGCCTGAGGGGGTGCGAAGCTTCACTTGAGCGGTCTGAGGGCAATCCCCACCCCAAATTTTTTAAGTTGCGAATGCAAAATGGTGAAATATGACACATTCTGGGAACAAAATAATGCAATTTTGAACAGACTAATAATTGTATAAACACACTGAGATATCAGGTTGAAAAAATAATTTATGATTACAAGGCATTACAAATGCTCCCTCGTTTTTCTTCAGTATATACATCACATTTACTGGCTTCTTCTGAATGGTCCCGGAGTGCCTCCTGACATTCAATTTACACAACAGTAGAAATTATTATCAGCAGGTAACGACATACCACATTTCATCTAAGTTTAATGTTTTAAGGTCAAAGTATTGGAAATGTTCAGAACATAAGCATCTCGGACTTATGTTGAATTCTAATCTTCTCAGATTTGTGTTGATGTTTTTCAAGTGTTTGTTGCTCTGTATATGTGTTTTGTCCCTTTTGACAGATTGCTGTGCTTTTTGTAACAGTGTAGTCAATAAACATTCATTCACTCATATCAACTCTGCATGCACAGATACAAGGGCAATGAAAATGGTCTGTATCCTTCGCAGTGTACAGTATAAGTGAGACAGACTTATGTATTTTTGTCCTTTCCTCTTCATATGACGAAGTCAGGAGACAAGTCGAAAATCGGGAGACAATACAAGTCTGGGACTCACTGTTGGATTGAAACCAGACTCAGGCTACTACTTTACTGGCAATTATATTTTTCATATACATTAATTGGTAATATTTTGCAGAGTTAAAGAGAAAATATGTTTTTGTTGTGTGTGTGTGCGTGGCTTTTTTTTGGGGGGGGGGGAGGGTGCGGGCGCACCCCCGCACCCCTCTGGATACGCGCCTAGGGGATGCTTTTCAAAAGTCAATGTGCGAAAATTACTATATAAGTTGAAATTTAGGTCTCTGAGTACCGCTAGATAATAGCCTATAATAAGAAGGCAGGCCATTCATTCTATCGGGGATTTGCTGTCATGTGTGCAATTGTCTTAGTTCAGTGACGTCTACCCTCTTTTCGCCGTACAGTGCTTTACTTTCTCCTATTTTTATGCGAAAGGGGTTCATATAGGCTACGCCCTTGTTCCCGATTTTTTTAGCTCAGCTGCCTTGTCAGTCAGCTGAGCGTTTTGAGGGTCCGTCGTCCGTCCGTCCGTCGGCGTCCACAATTTAAATTTTTTACTTCTTCTGAAAAAACTCTCAGCCAGATTTACTTCAAACTTGGTGGGATGTACCCTGGGTGAGTCTCTACCAAGTTTGTTCAAATGGTCATGCTCCAGTGATTTTTAGATTTTTTATGATTTTTTTTGTTTGGGGGGGGGGGCAAATCTTAAAAAATCTTCTCCGAAACCGCCCACCCAATTACTTTGATATGACACAGGGACACTCCCGGTGACTCTTAGTTCTCAATTTGTTCACCAAGTGGCGCTGCAATTTTCTTCTATTTTTTATGAATTTTTGTATGTTTTTGCTATTTTCGACTTCTCCAGAAACGTCAGTCAGATTAAACTGAAACTTGGTGGATATGTTCCTTGTAGAAGGGTCAACAAAGTTGTTCACTACGTGGCACTGCTGTGGATTCCTGATTTTTAACGATTATTTCTATTCAGGTACTGGTCGGTCAATGCAGCTTTCCTATTGATTACTATGCAAGTCAATGGACATTCTAATGCTGATTCACATTTTTGACTTCTTCTCCAAAACCGCCCTCCACATTGACTTCAAACTTGGTGGGGATGTACCCTGGGTAAGTCTCTACCAAGTTTGTTCAAATGGTCACGCTCCAGTGATTTTTGGATTTTTTATGAATTTTTTTGTTCTTTTTAGGGTCAAATCTTAAAAAATCTTCTTATCCGAAACCGCACACCCAATTGCTTTGATATCCCACAGGGACACTCCCGGGGACTCCTAGTTCTTTATTTGTTCACCAGGTGGCGCTGCAATTTTTTTCCTATTTTTTAATGATTTTTTTTGGCTTGTTTTTGCTATTTTCCACTTCTTCCCCCAGAACCTTACTCAGATTAAGCTGAAACTTGGTGGATATGTTCCTTGTAGAAGGGTCAAACAGAGTTGTTCACTAGGTGGCACTGCTATGGATTCCTGATTTTTAACGATCTTTTCAATTCAGGTGTTTGTCGGTCAATGCAGCTTTCTTACTGGTTACTATTCAAGTCAATGTACATTCTAATGCATATTCATATTTTTGACCTGTTCTCCAAAACAGTCATCCAGATCGACTTCAAACTTGGTGGGGATATGCCTTGAGTGGGTCTCTACCAAGTTTATTCAAATGGTCATACTCCATTGATTTTTATATTTTTTATGAATTTTTTGTTTTTCTTTGAGGCAAATCTTAAAAAATCTTCTTCTACGAAACTGCTCACCCAATTACTTTGGTATCCCACAGGGACACTCCCGGGGACTCCTAGTTCTTTATTTGTTCACCAGGTGGCGCTGTGATTATTTTCTATTGTATTTTATGATTTTTTGTGTGTTTTTGCTATTTTTGACTTCTTCTCCAGGACCATCACTCAGATTAAGCTGAAAGGTGGTGGGTATGTTCCTTGTAGAAGGGTCAAACAGAGTTGCTCACTATGTGGCACTGCTGTGGATTCCTGAATTTTAACGATTTTTTCAATTTAGGTGTTTTTCGTTCAATGCGGCTTTCCTACTGCTTACCATGCAAGTCAATGGACATTCTAATGCTAATTCATATTTTTGACTTCTTGTCCAAAACCGTCATCCAGATTGACTTCAAACTTGGTGGGGATATGCGTTGAGTGGGTCTCTACCAAGTTTGTTCAAATGGTCACGCTCCATTGATTTTTATATCTTTTTTATTTTTTTGTTTTTGTTTTTGTTTTTTTGGGGGGCAAATCTTAAAAAATCTTCTACGAAACTGCTCACCCAATTACTTTGATATCCCACAGGGACACTCCCGGGGACTCCTAGTTCTTAATTTGTTCACCGGGTGGCACTGTGATTTTTTTTCTATTTTTTTAATGATTTTTTTGTGTGTTTTTGCCATTTTTGACTTCTTCTCCAGGACCATCACTCAGATTAAGCTGAAAGGTGGTGGATGTGTTCCTCGTAGAAGGGTCAAACAAAGTTGTTCACTAGGTGGCACTGCTATGGATGCCTGATTTTTAATGATCTTATCAATTCAGGTGTTTGTCGGTCAATGCAGCTTTCCTACTGATTACCATGCAAGTCAATGACCTTCTAATGCTAATTCACACTTTTAACTCAGCTGACTAGTCACTTAGCTGAGCTTTTTTGAGGGTCCGTCGTCCATCCCTCCGTCATCGTCCACAATTTACATTTTTGACTTTTTCTGAAAAACTGTAATCCACATTTACTTCAAACTTGGTGGGGATGTACCCTGGGTAAATCTCTCCCAGGTTTGTTCAAATGGTCATGCTTTAGTGATTTTTGGATTTTTTATGAATTTTTTTGTTTTTTGGGGGGCAAATCTTATAAAAACTTCTCCAAAACCACTCACCCAGTTGCTTTCATATCTCACAGGGACACTCCCGGGGACTCTTAGTTCAGAATTTGTTAACCAGGTGGTGCTGCAATTTTGCTCCAATTTTTATTATTTTTTGTGTGTTTTTGTTATTGTCGACTTCTTTTCCAGAACTGTCACTCGGATTAAGCTGAAACTTGATGGATATGTTCCTTGTAGAAGGGTCAAACAAAGTTGTTGAAAAGGTTGATTCGGTTCATATTTTCATTCATTTTTTGAAAAAGTACAAAATAAAAAAAAAATTATACGAAACTTAAACATGGAATTTTCTTGTAATGGAAACAACTTAGATAATTTTCGCCATATTTATGTCACACTTTGTAGAACTGTACCCATTGATAGGTCTCTACATATGTTATTCAAATGGTCACACTGCATTGATTTTTGCATATATTTTTGGGTATTTTTTTTAAATAAGCAGATGCATGTCAGCTGAGCACAGGATCATCATGATCCTCTTTTTTTCTTTTTTTTAGCCAAAAAAAAAAAACAAACAAACATACAAACAAACAAACAAAAAAAACCAAAAAAAAATATTTAAACCAAGAAGGCAGGCCATGTTGCGCGGTTATGGCAAGCCAACAGGGCCATAACGCATTGGTCTTACACGTTGTCGAGCCTCCACTTAGCGTAGTCGAGCCAACCAATCGGATTTCGGTCTCCACTACGCGTTGCGGAGAATATGTTTTCCACCACGTGTAGTCGAGCTTCGGCTACGCGTAGTGGAGCAACTTATGGCACCTTTTGGCTGAAGAAAAGCAAACCAATCATTTACGTCCTTACAATCATTACTGATGTTAAAACAGCCAACAGGTGTAATACAGTTTACAAGAGCATCAGTGATTGGATAGTTTGGCTACACGCTATGGGAGGCATAGTTTCTCCACTACGCGTCGCCGAGGCTCGGCGACACGTTCTAGAAGAACATTTTCTCGGCAACGCGTAGTGGAGGCTGTAATCTTATTCGTTAGCTCGACTACGCGTTGCCGAGCCTCGACTACGCGTAGTGGAGACTGTGATCTTATTGGTTGGCTCGACTACGCGTTGCCGAGACTCTACTACGCGTAGTGGAAACTGTAATCTTATTTGTTGGCTCGACTACGCGTTGCCGAGCCTCGACTACACGTAGTAGAGACTGCAATCTGATTGGTTTACTCGACTACGCGTTGCCGAGCCTCGACTACGTGTAGTGGAGGCTCGGCTACGCGTAAGACCCATGCGTTGTGGCCCTGTTGGCTTGCCATACGCGGTTGCCAATACCGGCAGTACACGCTGCATGCTGAACTAGGCAAAACAGTAGCAGCTCCAGCTGTGTGGCTTGTGCGTACTCAAGCTGTGGTCAAGTGCTTGTTGTATTCCCCTGTTTGAAGTTTGCGGCATGCTACAGTGGTCATTATTAATCCGTTCAGGCATGCACCGGACTCACAGATGCTTTTCAATGCGACTCTTTACCTTCACGTGTCTCAAGCCTTGTTATATATAAATCACTAAATAGAATAAAACTAAAAGCCTGCTACACGCAGGCCCTATGATTTCAAAATCAGATCCAGCTGCTTTTGAGTTTACATTTATACTGTCTTAAGCTGGATTTCCATGTGCGCGTATTGCGTACTGCGTATTGCGAACTGCGTAGTGCGTAATAATTGATTGACTTAAAATTAACTACGCCATTTCCATGTATGCGCAGTGCGTACTGCGTGTTGCCTATGCGTTTCAATCGCTCTGTGCAGCAATTTTGTACGCATCACGCAGGGCAGACGCGCGTAACATACACAAAATGGCGCCAAATCCTACAAAAGTAAACATACATACGTACAGTATACGCCTGGTTTGCGGATACATAGAAAATTGTATCCGCAGTACGCAATACGCGCCCCCAACTACGCAATACGTTGTACGCAATGCGCAATACGCGCACATGGAAACCTAGCTTTAGCGTGCAGCGTATTGGCAACCGCACAAGATGGTCCACAGTAAACTCCAACCAGACACTTATATGGGAATTTTCGCGCAATGACTTTCACCTCAGCTGACTTGTCAGTCAGCGGAGGTTTTGTGAGGGTCCGTCGTCCCTCTGTCCACAATTCACATTTTCGACTTCTTCTCAAAAACCGTCGGCCAGATCCACTTCAAACTTGGTGGAGATGTGCCTTTGGTGGGTCTCTACCAAGTTTGTTCAAATGGTTACGGTCCAGTGATTTTTGGATTTTTTATGAATTTTTTTTTTTGGTTCTTTTGTGAGCAAATCTTAAAAAATCTTCTTCTCCGAAATTGCTCACCTAATTGCTTTGATATCACACAGGAACACTCCCTGGGACTGCTAGTTCTTAATTTGTTCACAGGTGGCGCTGCAATTTTTTCTAATTTTTTTATGAATTTTTGTTTGTTATTGCTATTTTTGACTTCTTCTCCAGAACCGTCACTGAGATTAAGCTGAAACATGTGGATATGTTCCTTGTAGAAGGTTCAAACAAAGTTGTTTACTATGTAGCACTGCTGTGGATTCCTGAGTTTTATCGATTTTTTCAATTTGGGTACTTATCGGTCAATGCAGCTTTCCTATTGATTACTATGGAAATCAATGGGCATTCTAATGCTAATTCACATTTTCGACTTCTCCAAAACCGTCATCCAGATTAACTTAAAACTTGGTGGGGATGTACCCTGGTTTAGCCCCTACCAAGTTTGTTCAAATGGTCATGCTCCAGTGATTTTAGGATTTTTAATGAATTTTTTTTGGGGGGGAGGGGGGGGGTTTGGACAAATCTTAAAAAATCTTCTTCTCCGAAACTGCTTACCCAATTGCTTTGATATCACACAGGAAGACACCCAGGGACTCCTTGTTGTTAATGTGTTCACCAGGTGGCCCTGCAGTTTTTTCTATTTTTTTATGAACTTTTGTGTGGTATAGCTATTTTCCACTTCTCCAGAACCGTCACTCAGATTAAGCTTACACGTGTGGATATGTTCCTTATGGAAGGGCCAAACAAAGTTGTTCACTATGTGGGAATGCTGCGGACTCCTGATTTTTAATGATTTTTTTCAATTCGGCTCCTTTGCGGTAAATGCACCTTTCCTATTGATTACCATGTAAGTCAATGGGCATTCTAATGATAATTTACATTTTCGACTTCTCCAAAACCGTCATCCAGATTTACTTCAAACTTGGTGGGGATGTACCTTGGGTGGGTGTCTACCAGATTTGTTCCAATGGTCATGTTCCAATGAATTTTGGATTTTTTTTATGATTTGTTTTAAAAAATCTTTACAAAAGATTTAATAGGAAAGTTTAACAAGGGAATTTCTTGTAATGGTTATAACTTAAATAATATTGGCCAGATTCACTTCAAACTTGGTGGGGATATACCTTGGGTGGTTGTCTACCAGGTTTGTTCCAATGGTCATGTTCCAATGAATTTTGGGGGGTTTTATGAATTTTTTCAAAAATCTCTACAAAAGTTTTAATAGGAAAGTCCAACATGGGAATTTCTTGTAATGGTTATAACTTAAATAATATTGGCCAGATTTACTTCAAATTTGGTGGGGACGTGCCTTGGATGGATCTCTACCAAGTGTTTCCAAATGGTCACGCTCCATTGATTTTCATATTTTTTATGAATTTTTTGTTTTTCTTTGGGGCAAATCTGTATGAAGGTCATGCGGAGACAGTATACGAATGACCTTGACCTCGTTTGTGGGGTCACGTGCAACAGACATGAATTTTACTCTTCATTATAACTTGAGAACTACTTGAACTTTGATGTTGCACATGTGTTCTTCTATAAAGGTCAGACTTACTCAGAACATGGTGTCCTTGATCCTTTCTCAAGTTCATAGAGCTGCAAGTGTAATGAATGTCAAGATCAGCTGAGGCTTGGGCTGTTCACACAGCGCTTTTGTTAAGAGCAGTCCTTACCAATACCGGTCTAAACTTCTCAAGCGCCAGTTTTGGTGATCTTACGGGGCAGCTACGGGAAGGCATGGTCAGTCACAGGCGGTCGTAACGTTCAGTCAGTCAAGCTTTCGTGCTAACAGACGCGGCGGGAGGAAGGGGGACGGGGTAAAGAAAGTGGACCTGGAAGTTGGAACATATGTGCGTTCAATGACCCACATAGGGCCATATCTGCAATAAAATATTGCGTATTCATCTGTGCAGTCAATTATTTGTCCTAATAAGATGGTGGCGGATGGGCCCGAAACCACGATGTCGTCACATGGAGCTCCTGCATAGACAGGTTTGAAACGAAGCTTACATCTGGACCACCATCCCGCTTCACGTTTGGCATGATTTCTCCGTTTCTGTACACACCAATAAGCTGTAATTAACTCACCAGTTTATTCCAAAACTATTTTCTACATGTATATCACACAGATAATCCATTGAAATCCACATATATCCACAGCAAAACGCCTATAATTGTCGCAAATGTCCCACAAAATCCATTTCGGGCCAAAAGTCCGACATTCCAGCGCCAAATTCAAATGGGTATCCCATCCTGAATCGAGTTCGTTTCGTGACATTAGCCGCATGACAACTGTTCTCAATTGTCAATCAGACCATGTTCTTTGATCCACTCGCGTTTTTATCCTGTGTTCATTTCCACAAATACCTGTGATATACCTGTAGAATTTTTTGAAAATAAAATGTTGCTTTATTGCTATCCGCCATGGTATCACATTGGCTCCCTTCCGTGACGTCACGACCCAGAGCCCGCTTGACAGCCAAAAAGGCACGAACTTGTCAACTTCGGGCCCGTCATGAGCAACAAAATTCTTTTGCAAATAAAGCTATTTTCCTGTGCAAATATGGAAAATTTTCTTCACAAAACTGCTGTAACACTCCAAGTCTTTCATTTTGAACAAAAATAAATCTTTTGCTTTTTTGGGACCCTTAAAGCTGTATAGCTTTTATCATATGTATCACATTGCACAATATCACGTTTGTATGTTTGATGCGGCAATAAAGTTTCAAGTTTCACATCATAACAGAGCTCTGTGCATATGTATTTATAGAATAAAAGTAAAGTATACATAATCTGTCATCATTATTATAGCCCCAGAAAAAAGAACAGGCATTGGCTACATCAACTTGATTTTGTCCATTAATTTGACACTTTTTTAATGTGTGTCACTGTATGAATCTTACAAACAACTTTAAAATTAATCCAAATGAGTGACAAATTTTTAATTCCCAAGTGGTATACAGCGGCAAAAGGCTCTCTGTCGCTGTCTGACGCCGACCACTGCTGTCTAAGTGCTTCTGAGCTCCAGAAGTCGGAATAGGATGTATTCATATCTAAATGCCGTCCTGCTCTTAACACCTATTGAGCAAAAGAGGGAGCAACCCGCATCATGGCAGATCCATGTATTTAGCATGGTCAAAAGTGCTTTCTCAACACAAATGAACAACACAAACACACGATAATCTTAAGAAAATATATTAACATATATTTGAAACATAAAAGATGCCTAAATTAATTAGAAATGGGCTCTCTTTTGGTTGAAAGGTGTTATTTATGGATGTTTATCTAGTATATAATACAAATCTACCCTGATCATGGTGGAAGCATCAGTCTGCTGCCCTGGCAACACAGGAAGTGAGCAGGATCGCAGTTAAATATGAATGTCTCCCATTGGATTTCAGCGGTAAACAGCAGCATTCAGCTGGCTGCCGCTCTGTGCATGTGTTCACCGCTGTCTGCCGCCCAAATGCTGCATACGACGCCGAAAAAAAATTACTAATGAAAGTGAACACGAACGTTGGGATGTTGTGTGCAGCTTCCTTGATACTTTTCACTTGGTTTGCACGCAGTACCTCCCGATCCCCATTGCTACAGGACAAAGACTATAATAATCCGTATGGCCAACGCAGACAGCTTGCCTCGCTATTAAGTTGGGCTGGTACGCCAACGGGGTCGCCAGAGGGTGGCAGTGGATGCGGCCGGACCACTGCATGCGCGACCCTGCAATGGTAACTCAACATAGAACATTTCTCCATCGAAATAAGTTTTAGCCTTTTAATCAGTCCATTCTTGCCAACATTTTATGTAATAACGATGATTTCTCATCTCGATGTATATATCTGTATTTATGGATATTCTTCTCCAGAATTGGAGGCTCAAGAAAATTATTATTATTATTATTATTATTATTATTATTATTATTATTATTATTATTATTATTATTATTATTATTATTATTATTATTATTATTATCTGTATTTATGGATATTCTTCTCCAGAATTGGAGGCTCAAGAAAATTATTATTGTTATTATTATTATTATTATTATTATTATTATTATTATTATTATTATTATTATTATTATTATTATTATTATTATTATTATTATTATTATTATTATTATTATTATTATATACAACACACACTGGACAATGCAGACGTTCTACTTATAGAAAAAATATATACTATTGTAACTAATAAGTAAAGCGTCTAGTCTCCATTATGTACAATGGAACGGCATTAAACATTTCAGTGTTAGCTTCATCTGTGAGGTCACAACTACCAGCTAGCATAATTTCTGAGAGTCTGTCTTGAGCAGGTCAAGCAATAAATTTGGGTGTGCACAATGGGCGAGCATGTTTGTGACTGATCTCGGTAGTTTCTGTCTAGGAAGTTCATGGGTGGGACAGAACAAAAAGTAGTGACAAGTATCTTTGATGCCTGTGCTACACGGAACAATTTACTGAAAGTATAATGTTGATTTCATATAAATGATAATTATTCCTGAACGCTCCAAAGGAAATTGGCTGTTAAAAATGTTTGGAAAGCGATTGCCAGATGATGCAAAGTACGGGGTACATATCATGTCGGAAGAAAAGTATTTTGGTCACTTTGTCTTTAAAGGTTGAAAGTGTACCTAGATCTTTTTATATCGTTGGGAAGTTCATTCCACCGACGAATAGAAGAAGGTAGAAACGATCTGAATTAGTGATCTGTTCTGTATTTGAGATGCCTTAACTGAAGTGGATTTCGCAATTGGCAGCCAGCCTGTGTAAGTACATAATCAGGAATAAAGTTACACAGCTAGGAGGACTAAGCTTTTTTAAACATTTTGTACAGGAACACTAACTTGAAAACTTGTCTACGTGCATGTCATGGCTTCCAACCTGGTTCAGCTATCAGTCTATCCGGTGACGTATATTTACTCACGCCTGGGCAAATCCTGACAGCTTCATATTGTAAACCCTCGAGGAGGTCCCGGAACCCTGGCAGCAGCTATCGAAGAGGATACAGCCATATTTTAAGATCGGGTGGATCATAGATAAATATCATTTTTCTAAGGTTTTATTTGCAAGTTTGAATTTCAGCCTTTTCAAGACAGAGCGATGCTTACTCGCTTTGGTGGTGATGCTGTTAACACGCAGGTGCCATGTTAGGCCATGAGAGAGCGTGATGCCCACATGTGTATGATGTGCGTCCTCAGGTATGGCAGAATAACCACGATACAAGGTAGGGTGCGCTTCTTTATTTCGCTTGCAGGGGTACAAGACTGAAAGGGATATAGTGGCACTGAATGTCATATACCTTAGCCTAGTAAAGGTAAGAAGGCATTTAGAAGCTCATCGTGACATTAGGACCGTAGCGCACGCGCAGGTACTAATGTCACGAAGTGCTTCTAAATGCCTTCTTACCTACTCAGAAGGCAAATAGGCATGATAGCATTGACCAATGGAAAGTATGCTAAATACCCTTGAATAGTTTTGCTATATTATGATAAGCGACACGCTGCACATGCCAGACCCATGTGTTTCGTCAGGATTCCGAGATGGCACAAGACGTCCTAATATAGCTTTGAAAACTTAACAGAAATTCCAGAAGACCTGCCCCAATTAGTATTTAAGAACTCTTCTTTGTCGAAAATATAACTTCGGAGCAAAGGCAAGAAAAGGGGGACCGTTACAAGGAAGTGGTGACACCCGAAATATTAAAAGTAAAAGTGGCAGATGCGATTCCGAAAAGAACACGGGAGAACAAGTGGGCCATCGGGGTGTGGTTTGTGTGATGGCGCAATGGACAAAGAGAGACCTTGCGGGATCATGGTTGTCAAAAAAATTACACACTGGATGTGTTCCATCGAACAGGAGGTGAGGCTTCATGTACTACAGCGTATATGTGCTCTGGGGTGTGGAGCGTACCTGAACTGTCCCACGGTTTTACAATGTAATCATCTTTCCCGTGTACACACAGACATGTTGCTTTGTTTATTAAAGAAAATACCCGTTGTTTGATCACTTTCTATGTCTTTTTTAGTGTATTGTGAAATCAAGTGGATAACAAAAATGTGATTGGTGTCGACGTCCGCAAGACCATATTCTGGATACATAGTCCTGTCCCCTGCAACACTTGTCCAGGTGAGATCGTTTCTTGGCTTACATGCGTAATTATTATTGTCATTCTGCGGACTCCGCCGATGGGCGGTGTAAAATTCTATTGATAATAGGAGACATTCATATTTAACTGCGATCGTGCTCACTTCCTGTGTTGCCGGGGCAACAGGCTGATGCTTCCTCCATGACCAGGGCAGATTTGTATTAGCCCATATACTACATAAACATCCATAAATAACACATTTTAAACCAAAAAAAGAGCCTCTGTCTAATCAATTAAGGCATCATTTATGTTTCAAATATATGTTAACACATTTTCTTCAGTTTATTCTGTGTTCATGTTGTTTATTTTATTGAGAAAGTATTTTTGACCATGCTAAATACATGGATCTGCCCTGATGCAGGTGGCTCCTTCTTTTGCTCAATAGGTGCTAGAGTATGACTGCATTTAGATATGAATATGTCCTATTGCGCTCGTCAGTGTGTCATGAAGACGTGCTCTTAGCAGGCTAAGAGAAAGGGAATGGGGCATCCTGATTGGTCCATTTAAATGTATGTCACGGATTTGCCTTCTGATGTGGATAGGAGGCCAAGAACAGTATTGAGCCGAACCCCATGCAGAGGTTATCGTACATTATTTCAATCAAATTTGTGTCATCGGCGAAGAGCCTATTGTCGCAAGTGATATTGCCAACTATGTCATTTATATTGACAAGAAAAAGAAGGCGGCCGAGGATTAATACATGGCGCACCCCAGCCTCAGTGGGCAGCAACGAAGAGCTTTCACCATGGGTAACAACCCTTTGTATGCATGCGATTGCTTGGGTAACTTTCGAACCATTTAATAACGGGTTTAAAAACAAACAAATACAAAGTATAGACACATTTGTTTCACATGGATTGTGTTACTCCCAGTTGATGCATTTTGAAAGAAGACCAACATGCCACACTCGATCGAAGGCCTTGGGTATATTAGAAAAGACCACACAGGCCTCTTTGTGGAGTTCCATACCATTGTAGATCTTATTGACTATACTTATTGACTGGTTAATGGTTGAGTCATTGGAAACAAAACCAGAGTTTTTACGGGTTAAGAGATTATATCCCATCAGGTATTCGTATAGAATATTATGAACTAGTCTTTCAGAGACTTTCGAGATATTACACGACAATGAAATAGTACGATAATTAGATTTAAGCTGCTTATCCGATTTTTTGTGGACTGGGCATGTTAGATCTTTTCTATTGCGAAGGAAACACACCAATTAACAGATAAAGAGTTGAGGACTTTGGCATACTTGAGCTGGTCTGTTTGAGTCGGTGGTTACTCAAGCCGTCAGGGCCCGTTGCAGAACTATTTTAAAGTGATGCTAGAACTCTGTACAAGTTTTTTTCATTCAACTCTAAAGGTTCAAGTCTAGCGTTTGTACGAAACACAAAATCAGGAAGAGGGGGTGAATCATCGTCAGGAGGAACTGTACACTAGCCAGCTAAGAATTTGTTAAACGGTTCTGCTTTTTCCCTGTTATTGGAAATGATGTTGTCATTCTCGATGACGGGATGCTTGGGTTTAATTTGCATTCTAAAATTAACTTTGATAGACAATTTCATTCTGTATGTTAGTTGGGTGCATAGAATTGAAACTTTGTGAATATTTCCTGTCTTTGTGAAGAAGACATATAATAAACTACTTCATCATATAAAGTGTCATCCATCTTGGAACGCTGTCATTCAAACCCACTGCAAAGCTTAACACAGAACTGGAGAAGTTATCACTTGAGTTTAGGCGCTGCCAGAGACTTTTCAGTTCAGTCGACATTCTGTGATGTTGAATATCGGCTATTCCCTGCTCAAAGCAGGGAAAATATAGTTCAACTGATACACTGGTTGCTCAATGCTTCAAGAAGGGTGGCTATTCCCTGACGTAGCAAAGAAAATAGAGCCATGCACACATATGTAATAAGGTGCATTGTCAGAGCCTTCAAATATGTCATTTGTGCACAGTGACTGCAGGGTGTAGGGTGACACATCCCACTTAGGGTTCTGCGCACAACATGTACATTCTAAAGAAAGCGTTAATCTGTTAGTGCTCCAAAACAAAAACTTAATTACTGCGAATTACAGTACTAAGTAGACGTAAAATCAAACACCAAACTATGTAGGTCAAAGGTAGTTAATTTTGACATCTTTACCGCAATCAAGTGTTAATCTACTTCATCCAACAGCTATTGTCATAATAATAGGGGAGAGCAAGGACAGAAGTTTCTACTGCTCTCCTGTAGAGGGCATTTCAATCATTCAGGGCTAGAGTTGTGTATTCCCATCACTTTCTATTGTAATTTACAGCTTAACTTTAAAACCACTCGTTGCAGAAACAGCAAAATTTGTGTGGTGAAATAATGTACATAGCTGAAATATTCACATAAATTTTATTCTTGCAGCTTTAAAAGTAGTCTCTAAATTTGAGGTTAATTTAACATGCAATCCAATGAGAACACACATCTCTAGCCCTAAGAATTCTGTGTATTGGATTGTGTATTCAGCTTGCCTGCTAAACAGACTAGTGTTCCGCGTGTCGGACTGGGCTCCACGGATATGAAGAGTAAAACAACTTTGCAAGCATACATTGTGGAAGATTAAACGAATAAACAACCAAATGAAGCCTGTCAGGAAGATGCGATCATGGCTTGAGCGTATCTGCTATATATCGTTTATTTCAATTATGTTTCAATTAATGGGCCGGCAAATGCTAATGAAAATTTCAAAACAAATCTGACAAAAATATCATTTTTACCAAAGCCAACCGTGCGCCCCAAGAGGATACTATGGAGCTACTATATAGTAGCTCCATGAGGATACGAAGGAGCATTTATGGGATAGCTTGTATTTTATCCTTGTCTGGCAGCTTTGGGGGATTATGGATAAACTCGGACAGCGCCTTAACTCGGACACTTAAACTTACTGTTTTCTGTTGTTAGAATATGATTTACTTGGAAACTTTTGTACCACTAATTTTTCCCACTAGATTCAAGTTTTTTATTAGCCGGTTATCACTTACCCCCGTAGCCTCGTTTTCATATTCTTTTGGAAGCAGACAAGCGAGCAGGTGCGCGGGAGCAACACATTGCAAGCGTTTCTTCGCACGTGTAAGTTTTATTTGCTAAGCTTGTGAAAAATCCACCTAATAGGCTTTAACCCTAAGACACCAAGAGTTACGATGTTTAGTAGTTACGCTTTTAAATTGTTGAGAACACTCTCTCAGAATTTTTTTTAAAACCTCAGGCGATGTTCTGTCTGTGTCCGAACTTATCTGATTTTTCATTTTAACTCGGACACCCGCTTTCAGATAAAACCGGACATGTCCGAGTTAATCTGACAAACAAGGTTTTTTATGTATAGACGCATTCGCTTCCATAAATAAGCAGTGTTTACATACTGTTAAAAGTTAAACTGACTTGACATTAAAGGAGGCATATATAATTGTCACCAGGGATGCATAAATTAAATCTGTCAATGTGTAGGCCTATTTTAATAGGCCTATTTGTAACCTGGATCTTACAGGCTTTTGGTGTTACGGTTATTTAATGAAAAAAAAGACTACCTATGCCTATATTTGCTTACACAAGTGAAGTAAAAGGATCTCCCCTCGTCTCATAATTGACTGGAATTATATGTCATTTGTGAAATGAGCAAGTAATTTACTTTTTACAATAAGTAATATTCTAGAAAACGGGATAACTAGGCCCTCTAATTAATGCAGGCATATTTATGTCCAGGCGCACTTTACATTGACAAAAACATACAACTGTGTTCTTTCACTGGGAAGACGTTTTCGCATGCAACAATACCGTAGGTGTGCAAAGCCTCTGTATCATATAATAACATTTTACTAAAGTTTTAAGCGTGAAAGTACCTATAAAAAAAGTGATTGGTTATGTATACAGTTCACTGTAAAACTTGAATTTAGAATTACAAAAAATTAGTGGCTTCTAATTGCAAGGCAATAGCTGCAGATTCTGCAGTAAATTACCATAGAATTATACACTACAGTAGGCTGCTGCATATTGACAGTTATTAACTCTAACCTTACCCGCACTTTAAGGTAAACGTTAACTTCTACCTTAGATTTCCAGGATTCTGGCCACCCAGCAGATTGTAGGCCTACTATTGCATAAATTTTAGAATTACTTTCCTTTTCCAGTTATTCTGAATCTATATTGACACTTTGTAGTCTGAGTCAACAGCTTTCCTCGGCGTGCTCTGGGCACTTGTGACAGTGATAGTTAGCGTTATTTACAAATACTTCATCGTTAATCTCGGAGTTTAATACGTACAATGTATATTGCACATGGCAATCATTAACGACTTGCAAAATTCACTTCAATGAGCTCGAGAATAAACATTTTTACTGTAGTTAAATTTACATCATTCTCTCATTAATGGTTACATTGTGTTCCTTGCGCAATTTAATGCACAAAAGAATTGTTCCATACCGTTAGAGTTGAAATTGGAAGTTAAGTACTCAAATGTGTGCAGCCAAAAGTCTAAAGGCTTCTGGTATATGACCAATGATATTTGGCCTTTGTTGAGTACGTGTGTCGACTTCCCTGGTGGGTAAGTGTCAGTATACGTTAGCCTAATGGCTTTGAGGCTTGATTACAAAACTGATGAAATTTATCATAGTGCGAATATTCCATCATGCGCATTTCACATTTCTGAACTCTTGCTTTTTATTTTTTTTTTATTTTTATTTATTTTTTTTTTTTTTTACAAAACAAGTGCCTTGTCAAAAATAAAATGTCATGTTATATGCTTGTGTTTTATAATTGTGTAAAATACTTGACGTCTTCAGAGTGCATTTTGGAACCAGGTAGCCATACTAAAGAATACTTCTGTCAATATCAGTACCAACACCTGGTAAAGTAGTGATTGGACAAGAAATATATATTAATATATACACTGTAAAACAAATTTAAATTTCCTCAGACTCAGAGTCAGGTAATAACATACCTTTGTTGTTTATACGCTGGCAATTATCACTTTGCAGTCTAAGTCCGCATATATACGGAGCCACACAAATGAGATAACATCAATATAACGATAATATATTTGAATTCCTCATGAAAAGATATGTCCAAGAAATACCAACATGTCATATATGCCTTTAGCGGTTAGTCAACAGCTTTCCTCGGCGCCCAGACCGCGCTGAGGAAAGCTGTTGACTCAGACTGCAAAGTGTTATTTGAGACAACTTCCCAACAAAATACATCCTGGAGGCAATTAACCAGATTTTAGTCATCTTTTTTTCTCTCATATTTGAAATCAGTCTGATAAGCTAATTTTAAAGTCCGTTAATGCACAATGATATATATATTAAGAAGGAAACAAGGCAGTAATTCCTACTGACCCTGAGAAATGCAGGAATAAGAAAGAATACTTTTTTTCGCGATAAGAAATGGTTGTGTTCGAGTTAAGATGGAGTGTTGTCCGTGTTTATCTGACTTTGACTCTAAACCCGGACACCAGACTTAACTTTTCTTTCTGTCTGTATACAAAAAATTGAGAACTTGGATTTCAAAAAGATTATCTCAGATTCTAATGCAAATATAGTTGCAAACTATTTCACACCAAAAAGACATACAGGTTCTTGTTCTTGTGTAAATTTACGATTGAAGCCTTAAGTGTCCGGGTTTACCCTAACTGCCCCTACCAGTTCGCTACCAATAATTTGACGGAAATTATGAGCCAAAATGTGTTGAAGGATACAAAAATCCATATCTTGAAAAATAATTGAGATAGACATGCAAAATGTATAGAATATATAGATCATGTCTAATGCTAACATGTTATGTAACATCATTGACCTGACCTATTTGCCTTAGGTCACCGCTCGTAAAGTTGAAAGAGGTGATTTTGTAATGGTTGGGTGTAGCTTGGACATCAATGGCAAAGAGGAAAGAGCCTTCAGATCAAGATTGTGCTTCAGTCCATTGTACTGCCAAGACTCTGCTTGGTGACCTACTTTTTGGGTCACCATGACCCAATCAATATGGAGTTCGGCGATTGTCCTAGTTTTTTTTTGTTTGTTTTGTTTTTCCTTAATAACTTGAAAAGTTAATGTCCGATTTAAACAAATAAAGCATGTATGGATAACTGGACGCAGGGGGCACATTTTGGATTGAATATTTTTTAATCTGAGTTGAAGGTGAAGGTCACATGGCCAATTAGGATCTACGTGTCACAATAAAAATCTTGTGAAGGCTGGTTTTGCCATCTCTGATTTTCAGAGGATCAGTATGGAAATATAGTGTGATTGTATAGAAATGCTAGTGGCGCCACCTACAGTTTGACGGAAATTACAAGCCAAAATGTATTGAACAAGATAATATCACGGGATAATACACGTATTCAAATTCTCGAAAAATAGTAAGAGATATTCAAAATCGATAGGTTATAGATCATGGCCAACTTTATTATATTGTAGGCCTATGGATGACCATGACCTAGCATTTATAGGTCACCAGGCTTGTAAAATCTCAAAATCGATAGGTTATAGATCATGGCCAACTTTATTATCCCCCGTCCACGAAGTGGGGGAGGGGATATGGTAATGGGCACCGTCCGTGTGTCCGTCCGTCCGAAACAAATTTTGTCCGGTCCATATCTTCTACATTATTAATGCTACCTCTTCGAAAATTTTTAAAGTGGGTAGACCTTAGGTAGTAGGTATGCATAGGCATTGTTTTGTGTGGCTAATTACTTGCATTAATTAATTAATTAACAAAGTTCGTTAAGCAAGACAAATTTTGTCCGGGCCATATCTTCTAAACTATTAATGCTAGCCCTTTGAATTTTTTATGGTGGGTAGACCTTAGGTAGTAAGTGTACATAGGCATTATTTTCTGTGGCTAATTACTTCCATTAATTAATTAATTAATTGATTAACAAAGTTCATTCAGCAAGCTCAAGCTACAATACAAATTTTAATTACTCTCATTAATTGATTAATTAACAAGTTCGTTAAGCAAGCTCAAGATTTGTCCCAGCCATGTTTTCTAAGCTATTATTACCAACCCTTTGAAATTTTTATGGCTAATAGACCTTAGGTAGTAGGTGTGCATAGGCACTGTTTTGCGTGGCTAATTACTTTCATTGATTAATTAATTAATAAAGTTCATTAAGCAAGCTCAAGATACAATACAATTTTGTGTGAAGCATAACTTTGCAACTAAAAGTGGTAACCCTTTAAGATTTTCAGCGTTGTTAGACCAGAGGTAGGAAGTGTGCATAGGCAGAATTTTTTTTTGACTAATTACTTTCCTTCATTAATATATTAATTGACAAAGTTCATTAAGCAAGCTCAAGATGAAATACATTTTGTCAGGAGTTTAACTTTACAATTATAAGTGGTAACCCATTAAGATTTTCGGGGTTGGTAGACCAGAAGTAGATGTGGGGGAGGGGATATGGTGATGGGCACCGTCCGTGTGTCTGTCCGTCCTTCCGTCCTTCCGTCCTTCCGTCCATCCGAAACAAATTTTGTCCGGCCCATATCTTCTACATTATTAATGCTACCTCTTCGAATTTTTTATGGTTGCTGTTGGCGGGGGATATGGCTAGCGTCAGCGGCTACTTGTTATATTGTAGGCCTATGGATGACCATGACCTAGCATTTATAGGTCACAGGGCTTGTAAAATTCAGAGAAATGAGTAACATTTCGTGATGGCAAGGCGTAGCTTGGACATCAGTGGAGCAGAAATCTATTCTCTAATGCCCATATTCACAAAGAATTTTAATCTGAAAAGAAATTTATGATCCAAATAAAGATTAACTTCTTTTGATCCCACATTCCTTAATCCTGGGTTGCATGAACAACTTTAGTGTGAACCAATCTCTTTAATGGCTATTCTACAATGCATATGATCAACATTTCAGGATTATGGCAAAAAATTAATTTTCAAGATCCAGTCTTTGATCCAACTGAAAACACAAAGTACTGGATTGAACTATGATTAATTTAATAAAATGAAAATGTTTTTGTAAACAGAGTAAGTATATTGTTGCCCAGAACACAGATTATTTATTCCTGTTATTTTTTTATTCATATATTGGGCCAAGGATGAAGTGTCCAGGTTCGAAGGTGGACCAAATCTAATTTTAGGATTAAAGGGGGGTCATTAGAAAATCAGAATCATATCAAATATGTGAATACGGCCACAGATCAATATTACACTTTAACTTTGTATACCCAATAAAACAAATAATAACCACATTAATTTACCCAATCTGCTCTTGTTTTGTTTCCAGTCTTTTTATTAGGCCTATTGTAATACAAGTCACCAGAGCACTGGGCGCCGAGACATGACCGATCTCACGGTGTACAGGCATACCTCAGTCTATGCAAATATTATGCTACTTGATCTCTATGCATCCCGGCATCACCTTCTAGTCAACAAGACCACCACACAGACAACATTTGGAAAGCAGGAAGTGGCCAGTAAACAGCTTTTAAGTATCTCGGTCATTAGTAAAAGTAATATGAACTAGAAAAGATGATTTGCTGTGTAGCAAATCAGTGTGTGTGTCTTCAAAGCATATTGGTATGGCAATGTACAACTATTCCATAACACAGGGGTAGAAGTTAGAATGCCGTCTCCATCTGTTATTACTTTGAAGTTATTTCAGATTTAAAATTTCTAATGGTGCTATTTAGCATAATTTAAACTGCTACAACTTTTATTTTTAATTCATTAGGTGCGCAATGGTCAACAACCCCCAAGTAGTAGTTGGAATGACATCTTTATCTATTATAGTGTTGAAGGTATTCAAGATTGAAAATTTAGAGTACTGCTAATTAGCATAATTTAAATTGCTACAAATTTTGTTTCAGATTCATTACATGTGCAATGGTCAACAACCCCCTAGTAAAAGTTGAAATGACATCTCTATCTATAACAGTTTTGAAGATATTCAACTTTTAAAATTTCAAATCCTGCTAATTAGCATAATTTAAATGGCAACAACTTTTGCTTTAGATTCATTACATGCACAATGGTCAATAACCCCCACAAAGAAGTTAAAATGACATCTCTATCTTAAATAGTTTTGAAGATATTCAAGTTTTAAAATTTCCAATGCTGCTAATTAGCATAATTTAAATTGTTACAACTATTGTTTTAAATTCACTGGATGCACAATGTTCAATCAACCCCTGGTAAAAGTTAGAATGACATCTCTATCTATTATACTTTTGAAGATATTCAAGATTTAAAATTTCAAATGCCCTTAATTTGCATAATTTTAAACATTTTCATTCTTCTGTATTAAACGGTCCAACACCTTGTATGGAGGTACAATCATGCCAAGTTTGGAGTTTCTATGTAAAATAGTGTTCGAGAAAAGTGTCGGACAAATTTGCTGGTAAGGAAGAAAGAAGAAAGAAAGAAAGAAATAAAAATAGAAAAGATAATTTGCTGCATAGCAAATCAGTGTGTGTGTGTCTTCAAAGCATTTTGGTATGACAGTGTACAACTATTCCATGACACAGGAGTAGAAGTTGGAATGGCATCTCTATCTATTAAAGCTTTGAAGTTATTCAAGATTTAAAATTTCTAATGGTGCTATTTAGCATAATTTAAATTGCTCCTACTTTTATTTTTAATTCATCAGGTGCGCAATGGTCAACAATCCCCTAGTAGAAGTTGAAATGACATCTCTATCTATAATAGTTTTGAAGATATTCAAGTTTTAAAATTTCCAATGCTGTTAATTAGCATAATTTAAATTGCTACAACTTTTGCTTTAGATTCATTACATGCGCAATGGTCAATAACCCCCAGTAGCAGTAAATATGACGTCTCTATCTATAATACTTTTGGAGATATTCAAGTTTTAAAATTTCCAATGCTGCTAATTAGCATGATTTAAATTGCTACTACGTTTATTTTAAATTCATTAGATGCGCAATGGTCAATAACCCCCTAGTGAAAGTTGGAATGACATCTCTATCAATTATACTTTTGAATATATTCAAGATTTAAAATTTCAAATCTATCTATTATACTTTTGAACATATTCAAGATTTAAAATTTCAAATGCCCCTAATTTGCATAATTTTAAACATCTTCATTCCTTTGTAAAAAAAAAACCGGTCAAACACCTGATATGGAGGTACAATCATGCCAAGTTTGGAGTTTCTATGTATAATAGTGTTCATAAAGTGTCGGACAAATTCTCTGACAAAGAAGAAAGAAAGAAAGAAACTAGGAAAGATGATTTGCTGCATAGCAAATCAGTGTGTGTGTCTTCAAAGCATATTGGTATGGTAATGTACAACTATTCCATAACACAGGAGTAGAAGTTAGAATGGCATCTCTATCTATAATACCTTTGAAGTTATTCAAGATTTAAAATTTCTAATGGTGCTATTTAGCATAATTTGAATTGCTACAACTTTTATTTTAAATTCATTAGGTGCGCAATGGTCAACAACCCGCTTGTAAAAGTTGGAATGACATGTCTATCTATTACAGTGTTGAAGATATTCAAGTGTTAAGAGTTCAAATGTTGCTAATTAGCATAATTTAAATGGCCAGAACTTTTGCTTTAGATTCATTACATGCGCACTGGTCAGTGAACCCCTAGTAAAATTTGAAATGACATCTCTATCTATAATAGTTTTGAAGATATTCAAGTTTTAAAATTTTAAATGCTGCTAATCAGCATAATTTAAATTGCTACAACATTTGTTTTAAATTCATTAGATGTGCACTGGTCAATAACCCCCTAGTAAAAGTTAGAATGACATCTCTATCTATTATACTTTTGAAGATATTCAAGATTTAAATTTTCAAATGCCCCTAATTTGCACAATTTTAAACATCTTCATTCCTTTGTACAAAAAGGTCAAAGTCCTTGTATGGAGGTACAATCATGCCAAGTTTGGAGTTTCTATGTATAATAGTGTTCGAGAAAAGTGTCGGACAAATTTGCTGAGAAAGAAGAAAGAAAGAAAGAAAGGAAGAAAGAAAGAAAGAAAGAAAGAAAGAAAGAAAGAAAGAAAGAAAGAAAGAAAGAAAGAAAGAAAGAAAGAAAGAAAGAGAAAGAAACTAGAAAAGACGATTTGCTGCATAGCAAATCATTATGTGTGTCTTTAAAGGATATTGGTGTGGCAATGTACAACTATTCCATGACACAGGAGTACAAGTTGGAATGGCATCTCTATCTATTATAGCTTTGAAGTTTTTCAAGATGTAAAATTTCTAATGGTGCTATTTAGCATAATTTAAATTGCTACAACTTTTATTTTAAATTCACTAGGTGCGCAATGGTCAACAACCCCCTAGTAAAAGTTGGAATGACATGTCTATCTATTATAGTGTTGAAGAAATTCAAGATTGAAAATTTTGAATACTGCTAATTAGCATAATTAAAATTGCTACAACTTTTGTTTAAGATGCATAAGCTGCGCAATGGTCAACAAGCCCCTCGTAGAACTTGAAATGGCATCGCTGTATCTAATAGTTTTGAAGATATTCATGTTTAAACATTTTAAATGCTGCTAATTAGCATAATTTGAATTGCTACAATTTTTGCTTTGGATTCATTACATGCGCAATCGTCAATAACTCCCTAGAAAAAGTTAAAATGACGTCTTTATCTATAATAGTTTCGAAGATATTCAAGTTTTAAAATTTTAAATGCTGCTAATTAGCATGATTTAAATTGCTACAACGTTTGTTTTAAATTCATTAGATGCGCATTTGCCAATAACCCCCTCGTAGAAGTTGGAACGACATCTCTATCTATTATACTTTTGAAGATATTCAAGATTTAAAATTTCAAATGCCCCTAATTTGCATAATCTTAAACATCTTCATTCCTATATATAAAACGGTCAAACTCCTTGTATGAAGTACAATCATGCCAAGTTTGGAGTTTCTATGTATAATAGTGTTCGAGAAAAGTGTCGGACAAATTTGCTGGTAAAGAAGAAAGAAGAAAGAAAGAAAGAAAGGAAGAAAGAAAGAAAGAAAGAAAGAAAGAAAGAAAGAAAGAAAGAAAGAAAGAAAGAAAGAAAGAAAGAGGGAAAGAAACTAGAAAAGACGATTTGCTGCATAGCAAATCATTATGTGTGTCTTTAAAGGATATTGGTGTGGCAATGTACAACTATTCCATGACACAGGAGTACAAGTTGGAATGGCATCTCTATCTATTATAGCTTTGAAGTTTTTCAAGATGTAAAATTTCTAATGGTGCTATTTAGCATAATTTAAATTTCTACAACTTTTGTTTTAGATTCATTATATGTCCAGTGGCCAACAACCCCCTAATAGAAGTTGAAATGGCATCTCTATTTACACTAGTTTTGAAGATATTCAAGTGTTAAAAGTTCAAATGTTGCTAATTAGCATAATTTAAATGGCCACAGCTTTTGCTTTAGATTCATTAATTGCGCACTGGTCAGTGACCCCTTAGTAGAAGTTGAAATGACATCTCTATCTATAATAGTTTTGAAGATATTCAAGTTTTTAAATATTCAAATGCTGCTAATTAGCATAATTTAAATGGCTACAACTTTTGTTTTAGATTCATTAGATGTGCAATGGTCAATAACCCCCTAGTAGAAGTAAATATGACGTCTCTATCTATAATACTTTTGGAGATATTCAAGTTTTAAAATTTCAAATGCCCTTAATTTGCATAATTTTAAATATCTTCATTCCTCTGTATAAAACGGTCAAAATCCTTGTATGGAGGTACAATCATGCAACCAGATCGGATGAAAATTGACCAAGTTATGGCAAGATGAAACTTTCAAAGGGCCAAATGACCTTGACCTTTGCCCTTTCGAGGTTTCATGTTATTATAAAAATGTGGAATGTTGCAATACCTACAATTTGAGTCCAACATGATTACAATTGGATGGAAAATGGCCAACTTATGACTGGATGAAACTTTCAAAGGTCCAAATGACCTTGACATTTGACCTTTAGAGGTTACATATAAATTTAAAGATATGCGGGGTTACAATAGCTACAATTTGAGCCCAACATGATCAAAATTGGATAAAAACTGACCAAGTTATGGCTAGAAGAAAGCCACCATGGAAAGTGGCCTTTGACCTGAATGACTTTTGACCTTGAGATGACCTTCACCTAAAGTGAACCTTTGACCTCAAAAATGACATTTTGGCTTAAAATTGACCTTTGACCTTGACATGACCTTGACATTTGAGATGACCTTTACCTTGCTATGATCGAACTCCTATACACTCGGAACCACATCTACTATAGTTTATAAGATATTGAAGATTTAAAACTTTAATTAGCCCTCATTTGCATAATTTTGAAAAGCATGACCTCTCATTATAAAAAGGCCAGACTTTATCTATAGAAGTATAATTGTGCCAAGTTTGGAGTTTCTACATGTAGTACTTTTCAAATGAAATGTCGGACAAATTTGCCGGTAAAGAAAGAAAGAAAGAAAGAAAGAAAGAAAGAAAGAAAGAAAGAAAGAAAGAAAGAAAGAAAGAAAGAAAGAAAGAAAGAAAGAAAGAAAGAAAGAATTCCAAGTAAAACTGAAAAGTGCGTGTTGACACACACTTTAATAAAGAATTTCAGGAAAAACAAAAAAGTGTGTGTTGACACACACACACTTTAATAAAGAATTTCAGGAAAAACATAAAAGTGTGTGTTGACACACACACTTTAATAAAGAACTCGAGGAAAAACAGAAAAGTGTGTGTTAACACACACACTTTAACTCCCCAGTTGAGTGTAGGGAAGTCTCCTTAACAAACCTGAATAAGTTTTAACAAGAAACATGCATCCATATTGCTGAAATTAATGCCCCCCATAGCCAAGTTGTGTCTGATGCCAACCCTCAGTTGCTGTCCTCAGGTCACAAACAGTGTATCTCAACTAATATTGGCTAACTTGCTACCCAAACAGATGCAAATGCACCCCTGTTATCCAAACACTTATAAGCACACAGCAAAATATAATCCATGTGAATGAAAGTGGCAAAAACACAGCCTAATATTCAGATTCCATGTGAAATCCATGGCCACGGCCAACGCTGCAGATTGGCAGCTCAGTCTATTCAAAATGCTCCAATGATAAAGGTATAACAGTGTCTCCGCACTGATGTCTATTAATAGTAACCTTTCAACTTTTCAAACCCTTTGACCCTATAAATACAACCATGATGATACATGAAAATAGGACAAAGTCAGCGAACATGGGGCATGAATATATGATTAAATTAAACATTTAAAATTTTGCCCATGCACTCAATTCTACCTGGTACTGTACTCCCCAAAACCACCCAATCTTCTTATTGTAACCACCTTTCTGTCCCATTTTATTTTTTGTGTAAATGTACTCCATATAAAGACCACTTTCCAATTAAGACGATTTTTTGATAGTTTCTTGGATGGTTTTAATTGGGAGATTCCACTGTCTTATCCAATTAACTCGTTCAAACCCTGTAATATAAAAATGGTAGTGGATACATGTATATTTGGTAACAGTTTATTTATTCGATCTTTGGCAATTTATGAATAAAAAATATCCCAATGCATCCCACTCCCCTACCAAATAGTGGGAGATAAAATAATTTTATTTTCCTATCAATTAAAAAAAGTGAGTTTTTACTGATGATGAAAAAAAAACTTACACTTGAAATTTTAACTGATATTGAATTAATGTTTTGAAGACCTTTTAATTATATATGTATAATTTACTTTTATTTAGGTCTGAAGCACTATGGACCTTGAAGATCTCTTGGGTGTAGGCCTGGAGTTTTACAGTGAAAATGTATCTGATCGTGAGGGATTGGAGTATCAGCAGGAAGAGCATCCGTAGTTTTTCCCTGAGTGTGCAGTATGCGTTTTTTAATGCCCTTTCTTCTGTTTAGTGAGAGACTGCATCTTGGTCTAAAGTAAATATAATGAATTAACCTAATGATTTGCATTGTAAAATATTACAAACACTTTTTATTATTAAAACATATGCATCTTTAGGGTTTATACACAACTGTTTTATTAATACTGTTTGTAGAATATATAAATAACTAAAGTTCAGTACGTAGTGTTTAATACAACGTCTAATGCATATATGGTATTTGTATGCCTCATGTACTGCAAGTTTAGGCGTGGCCACAAATTGTGGTTCTGCATTTTAGGCGTGGTATTTCTGTTCCAGCAATATTCAACTTTTCTTACAATGTAACACATTTTCTATTACTTTAATCAGTCCATAGCAACCTGGATACAAAACATTTCATCCACAGCGGAAAATTTTGCTACATTAGGCCATACATTTTAACAAACACATCAGTTTGAGTCCCTTATATAAACAGTGCTTGCTTGGACGGGGGATTGTTGTTACAGATAATTGTGCCTTGTACTTCAACAATTTGCATCAATACTTATAAATTTATTAGTTGGTCATTCAATGCTCATGGTTCTGATAAAATTCTGAAACATATTACATTTTGATGAGGGTTTTTCTCTGAGAGGTTCTGTCATCTTCTCTGTCAGACTCCATTATTTGCTGCATAGAAGGTGTAATATCATGCATTTTGGCCGTTACGAGCCATAAGTTTGCACAGACAGAGGTATGCCCTCTGCAAATTTCTTTATTTTCGCGTGTACAAATTTTTCACGGTTATTGTATTTTTGACATTTAACCGCAGTTTTATTTTACTGTTTTGAACATAATTCCCATTCAAACAATGTTAAAGTACTATTTCACTGTGTTTTTATTTTCACGGTTTTGTGAAATCAGCGAAATAAGCGAAAGTAAGAATACAGCGAAATGAAAGCAATTTATATTGTACAGGGTCGGTCTGAACACCCACACCTCTGACAGATCAGGCATAACACTAATGACGTCATACGCTTGGCGGAACTCCAGCCAGTTCTTTTGCTCAATCAAGCTGAACAAGTTTGAATTGCTAGTACAACTTTTTGGTCCTTTTTCAGTTATATCAAATATTTTAAACATAAAAATGCAGACATTATTTTGAAAAAGTCAAAGGATCAAATTTAGTCGGGGAAGGGGGAGGCGGAGGGAAGCGTCAGTTCCAGGCTCGAGGTCTCTTCTTTTTCGGCCGCAGTGAGTGGGACCGTTCTAAGCAGGGGTCATCTGGCCTCTGTCGGCTCCTGAACCGGCGGATCCCCGCACAAATTTACTTCCTTGTTACAACGCCATCTACTGACAAGACACAGAACAGAAACCAACAACATGGCCACATCATTCGGCAAAATCTTGGGCATGCCGAAAGGTAGGTGTATAATGGTTGTCTCATCGTGCGTTACAAAATACAAAGCATTGGTTGTAACACGGGGGTGTGTTTACGACAAGTTGATCCTCCTGTACGCGCACAAGCAAATGCTGCCCAACCAATAAACTGTTCTGCCTGGCCATCAGTGGCAATGCCAATGAGGAGTCCGTCATTGCAGCAATGTGTACAGCCTGCAGAGTGCAATGTGCATTGTGTGGCCGCCATGCCCTGGTTGGCACCAGCCAGACCATGTAGACCGACAATGACGGAATCGGGTAGTTGGTGCCGTGTGGATGACTGATCATACTGTGAAAGTGAAATTCAAATTTTTTATTGTAGTTGCGATCCACAGACTCCTGATGCAATCATCGACCTGCTGACGTCCCGACAGTAACATAATATGTCCATGATATATACAATGTCAATGGCATCATGCAAATGTCAGTGAGACAGCATCTGAAATACGCCAATTTACAACTGTTTCCCCATTTGTCAACTCAAGTTTCAAAACATTGATAAATATACACAGCTAATTGATTAATTTAAGACGCATAACCATTTGTGAGCACATTAACTGTTTATAGTATGCTTTCGAACTGTTGCGTTGGATATCCATGAGAAAAACCGTTTTGGTAAACACGTACTGTCTTCTAAGATATTCATCACTAAGTTCATATCTTTTACAAACAAGTTACGTGGTGATCTTCTACAGCGTACAAATTGATTGATCCATTTTATGTGGATGATAACCAATATAGATGAAATATATCTTTGTTGTAATTGAGAATCTGTTGGCAAAAATCATAAATTACATTCTTGTATTTAATTAAGTTTGTACTACATCCTGTTTCAATATAAATCATGAGCCGAAGAATAATTTTGGTTTAAGGCCTTGGTTATTTCTTGGAGGAATCACTATTTTTTATAAGTTGGATTTCAGGTCACCATGCACACTTCAAAATGCGAAAGTCTGAATATAATTAAAACAGCAAATTTGTATTTTATAAATACAAAACCTCCCCTGATAGACACTCAAACCTTAAAATCAAAATGTGAAGTGTGGAATTTTACAAATTTGTATGTTGAAAGCTTCAAAAACAAACCATATGATGTAAATCAGCATTCCAAAATATGATTTAAAACTAATCAGATCGTATCTGAACCTTGGTGTTACCATATAACCCATTATGCGGATGCCAACAATGACGAAGTTGCCTATATTTGCTCCCAGAGAGGATCCGGAAGGGGGCACTGGTAGAGACGCCAGGCAGTCAGGGACCGCATTCTCTATCTGTTCCACGCTGAATGCATTTTTGTCACTTCAAAGCTAAACAATCAGTCGGAAAAGCTCACTCTTCCAGAGCATATATATTGAAGTCATTTAATAGCGAGCAGAGTGGACTCTATATATAACACATGAATTTTTTAAAAAGTAAGGCATTTCATCAATCCAAACCTACAGTCTACACAACTGGAAAAAACGTGGTCACATCTGAATTATCATCATTGTCAATCTTCAGTAGCTCCGCAGCGCAGTGTTTGGGAACCCATATTCATGCGGATCATTGATTCATATTCAGTTCTCTTTAAATATTCGCTGTATTACCCATCTCTAGTTTTCACCGATTTAACATCATTTGGGTGAATTTTTGTTCATCCGTGGTCACAATTTTCTCTGATTATTGCCATTTTTTTTTCTCCATGGAAAATGAAACTTCTGGTTGGCCTGGTAACAACTGCACATGGCAGAAGTTTCAGAATTCCAATCACTGTCACCTAGCTATCTAGGGGTGGCTTTTTACATGTAGATCATGACGTCGAGGCTTTTGGAGTAAAAAATAGATTCTCCGCTGGCTACTACTAGGTTGAGCCTATTTCCATATTATTATATTTCTATGATGTTTGTATGCTCTGAGCTAAAGTCCATTTCCAAATGGTAGCAACACAGCGTTTCAGATAGGCAACTCGACAGCTTGCACCTCTTCGCATCCCAGCATCCTGTGCGGTGGAAGTCACTTTCACACCAAAAACACATGTGCAAGGCTATCCGCGAAAGAGGTCATATTTTGACACCAGATGCGCACTGGTGCTGAAATCACAAAATGTCAGCAGCCAAAATTATGTTTGCCCCCAGCACAGTCATCATTTCATCATGGCGACTGTTACAGGGGGTCAGCCTTTTTTCGGCTGGTTGTTTCTTGTTGCTTCTAATGGGACCCACATCGATTGCATGTACCTGTACCATGAATGCTATTGGTACATCATAGTCAATTGCGTATATAGTATTGGTACGTTCCTCACAATAAACAGTGTGCTGAATTCAAATTCAAACAAAAAGCAGCATGGTGTGGTGGGATAGAGTGTGGCATGGGCAGTGGGCTGAGAATTGACCTGGACTGGGGACTTGTGAACCCGAAGTTCCTATTGTGCCACCAAAACTAAATATTCTTCAGGGGTTTCTCTTGTGTTCTGTTCTAGAGTATAATAACAGTCACATGTGGCATTATTGTGGATTCGGATACAGCTGTTTTTTCATAGTGTATGGTTCTTTTGTTTTGTAGAGGTTTTTATTTTCAATAAAAACCCAAGAACCTTTTGTGTATGTACAATGGGGTATGCTGATAAAGACCTTACCCGCTGACCTGTTGAAACAAAGGTTACCTCACTGAGAAGAAGCTAAGCGAATACATACAATTGCCAAAAAAATATTTCCGTAAATTTGTTCATTATCCTAATGAACTGAAAGAAAAAATGATATAAAAATTAATATATAACTTAAATTCTGATAGCATTCATTAGAAAAACCATGATGAGCACAAAAACCTCCTTGGTGAAATGTTATTTCCAAAGGTATCTGAGATCGGTCAGACAGAACATGCAGTTAGCCACTGGCAGATGCAGCAAATGGACAGCTGCCAGAAGCTGCAAACTTACTTTTCAGGTATTAAAATTAAAATTTAAATTACCTCGCGTATGCTGTCTATACTCGCACCTAGCTGAAATGCTGTGATTTCCAGTGCCAGTGACGGTATAATGTCTGACATATATATATATACATATATAACAACACAAAAAGAGGTGTACAAATTTAAATCACAAACACTTTAGTCAAAAATAATGTGGTGCAAAAATATATTTACAGTGCATATAAAATGATGGCTTAATTGTTGCACATTGTGCAATATCTATATGTTAAATTTGATAGTCAGATGGCAGGAGGTCAGCCATGTGATGAACTCCTGTAAGTCTCTGTGTGTCCATATACAAAAGATATCATCAATAAATCTCCACCACACAACAGGTTGTAGTGGAAATTTAAGGAGGTGGTTTTGTTCCAGCTAGGCCATGAGAAGGTTGGCAAAGGAGATGGCCACGCATGTCCCCATGGCCCCTCATGACCGTCCCTGAAATTTGTTGGTAATACTCCTCATTGAACTCAAAATTATTGCAATTCAGGACTAATTGTAACAAATTAATTAGTTCCACAATACTGGGTTTGTCCCGGGATCCCTGTTGTGTGACAGGGCTCTGGCTGCACGACATAAACCTTTGGAGGTAGGAATGTTGGTGTACAGACACTACATCCAAAGTAACCAGGAACGAGTTTTCTGGTAGTGGTTCTAAGGCTTTAATATTCTTTAGGAAGTCTGTGGTATAATGAAACTCGGAATAGTTTTCACTAATGGTTTAAGAAAGAAGTCCACAAAAGCAGAAATTTTTTTGATGGGGCGTCCTGGTGGTGGTAGGGCCCTTTTGGAATTTTAGGCAGGAGATATAGACTAGGAACTCATGGTTTTGGGATGTACAAATAGTTGTACAACTCGGAATTCATGCTGTTGTTTTATAGCGTGTCTTTGAGTGCCTTTTGTATCTTTTCATTGTGCATAGGAGTCAGGTTTGAGTCCTTTTTAGCATTGTGATTTTTGTTGGATAAAAGTTGAGCTTCAGCATTGTAAGGTGTTCTATATAACAAAAGCTGAACCTTTATCTGCCTTTTTGATCACTATGTGTTGGTTGGTCTTAAGTTGTCTAAGAGTCTTAGTAAGACATAGTCTTTCATCCCTTGTCAGATTGTCTGACTTGGGGATGCAAGGTTGGAACTTTGCCAAATCATGTTTCACTGACCAACAAAATTCTTCAAGGCTGGGATCAGCTAGATCCGCCTCTGTGGGTGTGAAAGAGCTTGGTATTTTGAACTCATAGTGAATTGTAGATTTTTTTGTGTGTGTGTGATTTGGGAGAAAGGAAGTTTCTTGCACCCTCCCTGTGTCAGTGTGTATGTGTGGAGGGGGGGGTCTCTGAAATGTTACGAAAAAACATATAAGTGTCAGAGTTCTGAAAAATCTTTCAAAATCTGAGTTAATTTCACCCATGTCCAGTTCTCTAGGTGTGGGGCTAAAATTTAGTCCTTTTTTGAGAACACTTATTTTTATGCCCCCCTTCGAAGAAGGTGGGGGCATATAGCTTTGCACATGTCGGTCGGTAGACTGTGGTTTCCGCACAATAACTCAAGAAGTTTTTGAGTTAGGACTTTGATAATGTACAGGTATATCATTCTAGTCAAAAGCTAGGCAAAGTTTGAAGATGGCTGACCTTGACCTAATTTCCAATATCACATTGGTACCTGAGTTAACTTTGGTTTCCGCACAACAACTGAAGACTGAGGTTTTTAAGCTCGGACTTTTATATTACACAGGATTATAGTCCATATTTGGGGCTAGGCAAAGTTTGAAGATGGATGACCTTGACCTCATTTTAAAGGTCACAGAGTCACTTTACTGCATATATGGTTTCATGCTTTCTGCATGATAACTTATACGTTGGAGCTAGAACTTTTATATTGCACAGCTTTATGGTTCTCTGTAAGGGCCAGGTTGAGTTTGAAGATGGGTGACCTTGACTCAGTTTTCAGGATCACAGAGAGATTGTAGAATTCCTGTGGTTTCTGCACAATAACTCAAGAATTTTATAAGTTAGGACTGGAATACTTTACAGGTCTATAGTTCTTGCTAAGGGCTGGAAGAAGTTTAAAGTCTGGTGACCACATGATAACTGAAGAGGTCTTTAAACTAGGACTTTTATTTGGCACTGGATAATTGTCCATATTCGGGGCTAGGTCGAGTTTGAAGATGGGTGATCTTGACATAATTTCAAAGGTCACAGAGCCATTTGGTTGAATACTGTTTCTGCATGATAACTTGCATTTTAGAGGTAGCACTTTGATATTACACAGCTTTATGGTTGCTGGGCTAGTTTGAGTTTGTAGATGGGTGACCATGACCCAGTTTTGAGGGTCACACACAGACAGTAGACTTCCTGTGGTTTTTGCACAATAATTGAAGAAGGTCAAGTGAAAATGAGTGACCTTGCCCTGATTTCCAAGGTCATAAAGCCACTTTGTTGAATATGGTTTCTAAATGATGACTAATTTTCAGCTATAACTTTTATATTCTCCAGGTTTTTAGTCGTTTTTTAAGGGCTAGGTTAAAGTTTAAAGAAATGTGACATTGATGTATGATCAACCTTCACTAATTTTGTAAGGTCACGAGTGCCCCATCTACCACTATCAATAGGGTAGCGAGGGCAAGGGTAATGAGGGCGGGGGGCATCTATGTTTTACAAACATATTTTGTTTATTCTGAAAGTGTAGTCTGATAGGTTGACCACTGCATTATTAGGGACTAGAACATTGTTTGGGACCCTGTTCACGTTATTAGTGTTCAAACTGAAGCAGTATATAAAATCAACTTTACTCTCAGAGTAAATGTTGAAAGGGTGTTTGACAGTGGTACTTGTCAGAAGCAATGAAGTGTCCTTGTCAGTTGAATTGCCAGGATGGTATGTCTTAAAGGAATCCTGTCCAGCCATGGGTGTGGACACAGTTTTTGAAAAGTTCCTGGGGTTTGAACTTGAAACAATAATGTCAAACTTGGAAAATGAACTTATAGAAACTTCTGATGTTGAACCAACAGAACAATTATTGTCTATGTTCAGTGGATGATCAGTTACTGTCTCCGGGATTCGCAACCTTTCCCTTACAAGTCTATATTGATGGGGGGTCTTGTTGCAGTTGTTTTCGCCAAACTTTCCAACAGTGTGGTGAGAGCATCTGTTTGGCTCCAACTCAATGAGAAGTTCGGAGTCCCCTGGGTGGAGACCTGTTTTTGCTGCCCCTGTATAGAGGAGAATAGCTCCTTTCCCCCGGTTTCTGGTGTTGACATTATTTCCTCCATTTGGATGCTGTGAGTTTGATACTTGGCTGGTCTGATCAGTTCGAGACTCGCAGAATTCCTGAGTCCTGGGTGCAAATGAAATGGTGATCTATGTCCACATTTTGGTGTTGCTCTTTGCTCCCAAACAGATATTGTAGATTTTTCTCTTATGGTATGACAATCAAGACACTCTTGCCGACAAGTGTGGTCAAGACAGAAAAAAAATTATAGATTATATAGGTCATGGCTAATGCTAATATACTATGTAACATATTTTTGTAAGGTCAGCACACTCGTTAAGTTGGAAGAGGTGATTTTGTAATGGTAGGGTGTAGTTTGGACATCAGTGACAAAGAAAATTGAGCCTCTATACTCAAATTGCACTTGAGTACATTGTATATAAAACTCGACTCGGTAACCTATGTTATTGGTCACCAGGAGCCAGTGATTGTATGACCTTGACCTATTTTTCAAGGTCATTACGCACTACTCTACACTGTCACAGGGAAGTCAACTCACAGCTTCTCTTCATGATCTTTATTTTTTCCATGCCCTGTTAGAACTGACCAATAAATGGCATTTGATGCTAATTTGCGGAAGAATTCACCATGCAAATTTTAATATTTTTTGCAGCTGCTTTAACATTGTTGGGGCATATCAGAAAACCCAAATTATATTTATTTTCATATTTCGCACGGCGACTTTTGATTTGGAAAAAAAAACGTAACTAAACAGTCAGGCATCAGCCCACAATCCTGGTAATGTTACCTATTTGTGGTAATTCTATGATGATTTTGCATTATTGCAAATTACTTTTTTATGGTAATTCCTTACAACTTGTCGGTCTTTCGCCACTCGATGGCAGCACAAATCTGATTTTTCTTTTATTGATACACCCTGATTACAAAGAGCACCTTTATCATCAAAAAAGGTCAAGTCTTGCGTTTCTGGTACCATATTCTGACATATAGGGTTTCCAGCAGGCATCCAACCCAAAATATATTATGTAGCAGTGAAACTGACCCAGTGACACTGTTTGAAGTACCAGGGCTGGCTCAGCAGGCACTAATCAGACTTTAATTAGCAGGCCTGGCAGAGAATTTGGGTTTGTTCAGTGAAAAAGCAACATGTCTATTGTGAAGGCACCACATCTGGCAATAATTAACAGACACCAGAATTTGTTTATGTTTGGTACTTTTCCTGAACTGCATCAAAACATGCAATCTCTTCCACGTCTTATGGAACACAGATGGTGCCTTAAAATGCCTTTTTTTATTGTAGGTGTTGTGCATTGTATTCCAAAATATGTTCTACTTGGAAGAAAAGATGATGAAAAAGTACTTCAGACTGACATCACAGATTCTGAATAATAAAAATGTTCACACTATCTACTTTCCTTTGCATGGATAAGTGAAAGCACAGTGATAATGACTGCCTGGTGACCAGGCAGTGGTAATATGTACAGGAATTGTGTTGTGGGATTACAGTGAAACCTGTCTTTAAAGACCACCTCCAGGGATGATCAAATTGTGGTCTCTCAAGACAGGTGGTCTTTCATAGGAGGTATAAATAACAAGAAAAGTACTAAGCAAAGTTTTCTGCAAAAGTGGTTTTTCTCGGCAGGTGGTCTCTTGTTGGAGTGGTCTCTCAAGACAGGGACCAGCATTGTGGGCTGGTGCCTGACTGGTGAGGCCTAAGTTAAACAATGTCTTTGCCACTTGCTATTTGTTTATTTGTCTTTTTAAAATACAGTTTTAAAAGTAATGTTGGTTTTCAACTTATTAGTATTCATGATATTGGCAATTCAACTTCCTGGTTGATTCATGTTTGACCCAAACATAATGTGCATAACAGCAATCTTACCTTGGTAATCCAGGTTATTTTACTGTTATTATGTTATTACTTGAGGAATTCGACAGACTTCCGGGTAGAAGGATTATAGAGTGCATATTAGAAATGACTCTTACAGGTACAGGGGGCTGTCTCTTACATAATTCTGACCACAATAACATATTTGTTCTCAAACTGACAAGTACAGTGTGCAGTATATTTATGGACAGGTCCGCTTTCAATATATACATGTACTCAGTGTAGTGACTGAATACACATGGCCACAATGTGAGTACAATGGTACTTGTCTTGAGAGACCCCTTCAGTGAGAGACCACGTATCTTTTTAGACCATTTTTTCAGAACACTGTGCTATCTTTTCCATGGCATTATGCCTCTAATGAAAGACCACCTGTTTTGAGGGACTACGTTTTCACCTGTCCTGGGGGCGGTTTCTCAAGACAGGGACCCTTGTACTCCGAGTCACCACGCAAGGCGGCATGACTGCTGTCAGTACTTTGGCTGCAGCAAACGGTAATATCTTAAAATTTTCCCAATGATGTCTATATTTTCTTGTTCTCAGGTGATTCAAAATATTATAAGGAACAGTTTGGCATAGGACATGTTTGGGTTTATAAGTTATTTTGGAAGGTACAGACTGCAACTTGGTTTGTTTACATTTTAGAATTAGAAGCCTAAAACCTTTGCGTATGTATACATTGTAACATCTCATAACAGGATTTTAGACAGTGATTACCGGACATTCTCACTATTTTAAACCAAAATTTGACACATTTGGTTATATATGTGATGCATAACACTAGTAAATTAATTTCAGCGGTAGACAGCAATGGCCGGGGGCGGTCCCACTGGCTACTGCTGGCCACCACCGAACATGTCAATAAGGGCTCTGGGAGCTTGGCGGTGGCCAGCGGCACACAGTGTTGGCCAGTGGTAGGACCTTATTCATTGCCCTCTACCGCTGACCACTGCAGTCTAACACCGACCACCCCCACCCACCGCCCAGTTCATGAATGTACTTACACCCTGGCATATGTAAAATATGGAATTCTGTGGAATTGGAAGGTGACAAGGTACATGACAGGTAAATGTCATTCTGACTTTAAATTATTGGTTTGTGAGATGGCTGCATCCAGTGAACCATGAATTTAAGTTGTAACGGTTCGATTTTTGCAAATTAGGCAACTGCACACAATGTAGAGCTTGAATATTTTCAGAACTATTCCAGATAGCGGTACCATTCCAGCTTTAATTAATAGATTTGTGACGGAGCTCAATTGTTTGGGTCGCTTTTGAACAATTCAATACAAATTATTGTTGCAGGAGTTAACTGTTTCACCACTACACTCCCTTGTAATCACATGCCGGGTCCCCTGGTTCTGCCACTAGGGGGCTCCCTGTACACTGAGCTGCCCAAGCAAAGTCACAGGATATGCACACATGCCTGTTTTTCCATCTCTTTTTGAATAAAAAGACTGTAATGTTATTGTTATGCATCGTTTTAAAGTGCACACTCATATTAAAGCATTAATATAGCAGCTGTTGTAACCATGGCTGTCAGACCTCTATACAGGGAAACAGTGTTGAACGAGGTATGGACCCCACGTAAAGGGAAACTGCAGTGATGCATAATGTTCCCAATAAAGAGCGAATCAGTGGGGAAAGAGTTAAATGAATAAGTACTGAATAAGCCATCTTTAAAAGTTTTCTAGGCACACGTACTGTTTAGCTGACAAGCAAATTGAGATCAGATTTATGTAATATTTATGTTTTTCATAATTATGCAAATTATGGGCAACCAAAATTTTAAATTTGAATCTTCAAAGCTATTACAGATAGGCACAAAATTGCCAGGTTGTATGCCTGGGTCTAATGACACCAGCCAATCTGATGTGTATGTACAGTCAACAAATGTTGTAGAGTTTTAAGTGATGCTAATTAGTGGAATTGAACAATTTTAAAAGTTAAATATCTCCAAAACTATTTTAGATAGAGGTTCATTCCAACTGCAATTTATTGGTTTTTGACATTCCCACATGCAGTGAAATCAGCATACATGTTACATGTGCATATTGGGTGGGGCCTTATGGAAATTATTGTTGTCCTCAGGTTGAATCAGAAAATATTACATAGTGCAGGTCTGTCCATCCAATGTTACTGTAGACTACATGTGTATTGGCCGAACAATGTTTACCCAATTATAGAGCTACTCAATATACAGCAAACAGAAGACAAAAAACTCCAGGATTTTCAAGCATAACATGTAATTAACCAATCAATACACAGGACAGCACCTCAATAGTCATTACATACCAAATTTGGAATGGACCAATCAGTGTGCCTTGTACTTACAGGTGGCCAATCAGCACACAGGACAACTCATTATGCACGCTTGATGCAAGACCCCAGTGATAATGAGGAGGAAGATGATAACGTCTCCATGCAGGATGGTGTAGTGAGACAAAATGGATTTACAGAACATTCCAAAAAGAGCCCAAGTGAAAAATCACAGGAAAACATAGAACTTAAAAACTTACACCATGCTGAGAGTGGAGGCAAGCCAGACCTGGAAGTGAGGGTATTAAAACAAAGGACCACTCTTGCCAGGACAAGAATTGCTTGTTTTGTTTTTTCCCTCTTGCTGTGTACTTTGATAGCATTGGCTGTCCTCTTTGCTTTGCCAGTTGCACACAGGTATGGGTTTTGGACACCATCACACTTCCGGACAGACCCATGGACAAAATTATTTGCTAATGTTGGTAAGTTACCTGTTTTTTTATTTTGAATTATTGACTTTTGTGGATTCAGTAAATATATAAAAACACATCCAGGAAAAAGGTGGTTATGGTGTGATGATGCAAGTGAGTTAAAGCCAAAATAAACCAAACTCAGAACATTTTCTCCTCGGGATGGATCAATCAACATTTTCATCATTTTCAAGAGAGTACATGGACCACTCTTTTTTATTACCTCTTCAATCTGCACGAAAATGATGGAAGTCCAAAGAAGTTGCTCAATGGGAAAACAAAATTCATGAAAAAGCTGGCCCTTAGACATATTTTAGATGAAAAACATTATTGGGCTCCCAACATTAATAATGCAGTGTTCTCATTTCAGCATGATCCTGTGAAAAAAAACTGCAAAAATTGTTTGTAATGACTTGAGCATCATTTTACTACAAACTAAATGTGTGCAACCACAATGAACCCCCTCCCCCTGGCATGTACTGTAGTTCTAGAAATTTTTGCGTGTGGTTAATTTTGCGCAAACTTTTTCTGTGAATTAGAAAATATTTGCGTATTTTAATTTGGCGCATCATAGCTTGTCTATATAGAACCTTTCATTATGTCAGATAATTTTGGCGCATCTTATTTTCGCGCATCAAGTACCAGCGCGAAAAGTGCGAAATTAAGTCGAGCGCGAAAATTTCTAGAACTACAGTATACTGTGCGTACTGTTGTGAAAATAATGACAATAACCCAGCCCATAGAAAATATGTACAGAATGGGAATATTTGGATGTAAAGATTATGCAGATCAGATCATTAGAACAGAAGTTGTGGTGGTTGTAATTGTGAGATATCCTGTGTAAAGATGTGGTGTGGAGGCTGTCATCAGTACAGTGATTGTCCTGACGCTCTTATTAGGCCACCCAAATGCGCTAGAAAAGTGGCCTTATAAGAGGGCTGGCCTCTCTTGAGGGGAAAATACAATGAAAGTGCCATACTTGCTGCATAGAGCAGTGACCTTTGTAGAGTTGGGTGGCTTTTTTTTGGTGGGGGGGGGGGAGGCTTATAAAGGGGAGACAACTGTAATATATATCCCAGAATGCAGCAGTGATGACAAAGCAGCCTCTTAAGGCTGTTATTAAAATTTTCACAAAGAAACCGCTGTGAACTGTATTTAAAAGAATAATAATAACTGTAACAGTAAACATCCAAGATCACATCCAATCAATAAACATGATAGAATCATTAAATAAAACATTGACATTTTTTATCAGTCAATTATAGTATAGATAATTTGCTGGTTACCTAGGACACTATGTCATAACTGTTGCGTTGTTGAATTAAAATTTGGCCAAGAAGTCTGGGATGATTCAGGGAAAAGTAAAAGAACATTAAGCCAAACTTCTGTTCTGGTTTGCATTAATTTTACATCATAATATTCCGATTCTAAGTGGACTTCATAAAAATTGCTTATTGGGTATACACACATATACTTTGGGTTTATGACCCTCTCAAGAGGGGATGGGCATATAGTAAATGCATTTGCCATTGGTACATGTGTCCACTGTACATTTGTTCAGGTCAGTATTTAAGGGGTCATCTGTAAAGCTATTTTGCAGTGTAAATTTTAGAAAATTGAGAATTGTTTTTGTGCAGAATAGGGAAGATTGGGCCATACGTTGAGTTTTCAAAATTGTCAATCTTTATGAGAATTTTGGAGCTAAAGAAATCATGATTTTTGCCTGAACACCCACATGGTTTTGTATTTACAACAGAGAATGTAAATGAGCTGTCAGTCAGACTTGGGTCTGCTAGGCAGTGGGAAGTGATCAAGCTGCTAATTGGTTGGGGAGAACAATAGGCCAGGTGGCCAGGGAGAGAACAATATACATCTTATTCATAACCGACCCGCCATCTAGCGGGCGAAATGTGAAGCGCTTACCGGGGATTTTGGCGCCCCAGCAGAAGTTTTTACATGTGTTTGAGAGCGAGTCACCACCAGTATTGCGGATCCGATTTCTTCAAACATGGTAAGTATTTTAAAATATTTCTTCGATAGTATTGTAGATATAGTTGTTCCCTTAGTAGTTATTAAATTTCTAATCAAGAAACTTGTTTGCAAATATATTTTTGGTGTCTTTTTTCAGTAAGGTCTTGTCGATCGTTGCATGATGCACGGGTGTGTATGTAGCTCATGTAAAATACAGCACTTAGTTCCGTGGAATTTGTACCGTTATTTTCCCTAAAAACTTTTAGTTAAGACCTACTTAGTGTGCACCAGATGCTGGTGATTCTTGTTAGAGGTTTAATTTTTGGATGAGAGACCTAAGAATTTGTGTGGCGTATTCAGCTTCCTTGCTGGTGCCATTGCAATGCATCGCCATGGACATGGTGCCTTGGTGGACTTTTTTTAACCTCGACTCTTGACTATAATTTCACTAGAATACTGTAGCCTGGTATCAACTTTATCAGAAGACAGGGTTTTTGTAACCAACCAAAAAAAGGGGCCAAAAAGATGTCTTTAGAGGGCATTTTCTTCAGCCTGACATGCCTGGACGACCGCCGCACGGTACCAGGCGAGTTGACCTAGTTTCGCGTAACACAGTAGCGGCAGCGGGCAGCCCTGACCGATAACCATCAATGACTGATTATTTTCACAGAATGTGCATGCCAGGTGTAAAACACAAGCACCGGGTGGGCAGCACTAATCCTTTTTGTGGTTAACAAGGCGGGCAGAATGCATGTGCCTCCTTTTTGTTTCTGCCGTATCGTACGATTAATGTATTGATTTATTTCCGGGATATTTTTTGTTTATGCGGTACGTGGTTGGAGGTTTAGGATGAATTTTTCGGTAACTTTTAAAGTTACATTCAGCTATTTACAATGTTTTCAATAATTTCAGGATACACCAGAAGCAGAACCCGAAGGACAGCAGACAAGCTCAACTGACCACAGTGTGACTGAAACATGTTCCTGTTCAATGGTAAATATAACATGCATATATTTTTTTGCAGTTGGGATTGACAGTGAAAATAAAACGTAAAACAAGCTATAAAGAAAATTGGAAATAGCAAAATTTAATAGTTATTACACCAATGGTTGGTTACATCATGTCAAATTTGTGACCCAGGTCAGGAAAGAGAGTCACCAAAGTTTGCATTTGTGACACTGACAGGAAAGAACACAGTAGACTTGGAAATAGCTGCACAACATCTAAACTAACCAAACTCTCATATTCACTGTGTAACAAGTTCTTTTTTTTTCTCAATTCTGATTTTTAGTTAAAAATTAAAACTGGTCTGTCACAGGTGGCAGTGCTTTTGCCAACAAAGCATGACTATGAATTAAAATATGGTTACGAGGTAGGGGCCTATTTTTCTTTTTCTTTTTTTAGGGGGGGGGAGGGAGGGGGGAAACTTGTGTGGGAAATCTTCCTTTTTTTTTTTTGTAATTTCAATTGTGTGATTGGGAACAAATTTGGAGCTTTTTTTGTAATTGGTAAAAATACAAAGGTCCCCTAAAATGTTACGTCCGTGGTCAAGCATAATCAAAAGGCTGTTTTTGTGGTATAATTTCAAGGGGTCAATTATGAAACTCATCTGTAGATTTACTCAGAAATGATATATTCATGTTTTGTTGTTTTTTTGTTTTTTTTAATTTTTCAATTTTTTTTTTTTTTCTTCAAAATTTGAGCATTGCGAATTAAAGATACAATGTTTGGTCCAGTGATGGGTAGAAAGCAACCCATGCCAAGGTTGTGTGTGGTTTAGTATTGGTTAAGATATTAGGCAAGTTGTAAAGCATACTTGTCATTAACTCTGGTTCACTTGTAAGTGATGGTTCCAGAGGGATGACTTGCATGCGCCAAGAGGCCACCCATTGCACAGAAAGTGCAATTGCACTTTCGTCGGGTATCTGAGTCTCTGCACCTTGGTATGGACTTGACCATAATACATTTCATTGTAAAACCAATATCACAATCACATACAACATGGTACAAAGATTGGTGTTTGTGTTGTGCATGTTGAAGATTGATATTTGTGTTGTACATGTTGTATGAATCAGTGTTACTATGAATATACCATGTAGAATGAAACATGCTTGCCCGGCCTCCTCTTCTTTCACTCTTTTAAAATAAAGACACTGAAGCCCTATGATCTGAAATAAAGGCAACTTTGCCATATTTTCTTCTGCTTCTTTGAAAAAAAAGTCCATGGATTTATGTTTGTTGTATTTTCTTTAAGTACTCAATATGCTGACTGAGGAAAGCCACAAAAATTGGCCAATGTGTGTAACAGAGCAGCTACATGTAAGCTGTTTTAGTTTGAGGACGGGGTAAGGAAAAACAGTCAATAGGGGCGGATCCAGAAATTTTGAAGGGGGGTGGGTGCTGAAATTTGGAGCTGGGTATGGATGGGGGGGGGGAGGGGGGGGGGGGCTTTAACCTCTCAGGTGGTGGCCTGATGGGAGCCTTGTGGTGCAGCCAAAACCATCAGTCAGATTCACTTCATACTTGGTGGGGATTTACCTCGGGTGGGTTTGTATCAAATGTATTCATATGGTCACCCTCCAGTGATTTTAGGATTTTTGATGATCCGTTTGTAGCATTTATTTTTAAAGCATATTTGTAGGGCTGTATGAGTTTACAGACAGTCTATTTGTATTTGACCCCTCATAAGCGGAAATTTTGAATTCTTGATTAATTTATGTTTCAGTTAACTGCAGATGACATCCCAGGAGCAGACCTACCAAAGCCTGTTGACCAGTGCAAGAAGTCTGAGCTCCAGTTGTGGATGAAATGTCGACAACTTTCATACAAATCAGCTGACAACAGAGCTACTCTCATTAGCAGGTACGTAGGCCTAAACATTACAGTGAAACCTGTCTTGAAAGACCACCCTTGGGGATGACCAAATTGTGGTCTCTCAAGACAGTTGGTCTTTCATAAGAGGTATAAATATGAAAAGTATCATGAAAGGGGGGTCTTTCAAGACAGGTGGTCTCTCACTGGAGTGGTCTCACACAATTGAGATTTTTACATAACAATCTCAACAGCCAATTAAGTAATAATTTTATTTAATCTTTGCTACTTTGTAAATAATTACAGAATTACTGAACTGTAGGTAGGTCTAGATGAGATGATGGTATGAAATTATGATTTTACATGACTTGATGTAAAATTAATTAACTGAATCTTATTTAAAATGGTTTAACCACAAGCACAAGAAATAAATAAAGTGAATGAAGAGTGAAAATTGATATTAAAATCCAGCCTTGACCTTGTGATAATATTTTGCAGGGTCAGAGGATTTTTGACAGATGGAAGGACATACAAGATTGTTGATCCAGATCCTGGGATGTCGTACACCAGAGCGAAGAGGGCGAAGTGTCCCACCTGCAGTGTTGCACCAGACGTGGTTGCAATCACTGTTGACACAGATGCACCCAAGGAAGGATGGACAAAGTCAGCTGCTGTTGTCCCAGCCATGTTTTCATTCCTCAACATAACCAAACATGCACAGAAGACTGGCAAGCAGGCAAAAAGTTATGTCGAGAAGCCTTTGGAAAAAGGATACAGGTTTTTCTTTGAAGGATACATACATGATGCGTTCAGTGTGACCAAGGACCAGCAGTGTCATGTGAAGGCAAAGAGCTACAGGTCCCAACGGAAAAATGATCCACCACACAAAATCGCTGTGGTGCTCAGTTTGAGCACAGGTGATGTAATTAGTGGCAAATGCTCCTGTGTTGCTGGGACATCAGGGTACTGTAACCATGTGATGGGTCTCTTGTACCTTATTGACCACACCAAGAAACTAAAGTTGACAGACTTCCCACAAAGTGGAACCTGTACTGAAAATCCACAGCAGTGGCACAAACCAAGAGGGAAGGGAATTGCTCCGGAGCCTGTGATGTGCCGTTCAGTGATCAGGCCAGTCTATGATGCAAAGCAGCCAGTTGGTATTCGACCAAGTTTGTATGATGCTCGGGGACCTGAAGCAAGATCAGATGACATGGGATCATTGGTGTCACCGATGAGGACCATCGACCCAACTCTGGGTATCTCAAATTTGTCGCCGTCAGTGCATGAACCTGTACGAACTCTTATGGGGTTTAGTGTGCCACAGGGTAGTGCACTGTCCTATCAACTGGCTGTGACAGAAGGCCACTTTCCAGTGTCATGTGACCTTTCAGCTGTGACTCCAAATGATGCTGTTAGGGTCCCAGAGAAGTTCCAAGTGCTCCCTGTGAGGCAGGTGCCTGTTGTTTCCATTGATACAGATGATCCAAAGGTATCACAAATGATGGCCAATGTAGCACTTGATCACGAAAAAAGTGCTCAACTGGAGAGGGAGACAGTTGGACAAAACAACAATCCTAAGTGGTTTCAAGCTCGTAAGAATCGACTTACATGCAGTAACTTTGGACTTATTCTTCAAAGGAAAACAGTGAGCACAAAGTTCATTGAAGCCACATTGATTGGCACCAACAAAGACTTATCCCATGTACCAGCCATTAAGTATGGGCTTCAGAATGAAAAGCTGGCGTGTGAGAAGTATGCAGCATACATGACCAACATAGGAGAAAAGGTGACAGTTGAAAGTGCAGGGTGTGTGGTCAATCCAAGTTTCCCATGGCTGGCTGGTTCCCCAGATGGGAAAGTCATTTCTGTGAAAGCAGGACTTGGTCTGTTGGAGATCAAGTGCTCCTACTCCAACAGACAAATAACCCCCAAAGCCGCATGCCAGGACCCAAATTTCTTCTGTCAATTTGTTGGGGACTCTGTCAAACTGAAGCGAAGCCACAATTATTATAAACAAGTACAAGGACAACTAGGTGTGTGCGGTTTGGACTGGTGTGACTTTGTTGTCTACACAGATCGTGGACTCTCAATTGAGAGAATACTATTTGATGAGGAGTTCTTCACTGAAATGATGCACAAGTTGACCAACTTTTATGTTAAGCATTTTGCCCCAGCTTCCAAATGCGACTGAGTGAATGTCAAATGGGGACAATTGGTGCAATATTTGTGTTATTCCGAAATAATGCACATACTGACCAGAATAACTGATCGATTTTTATCACATTGCACACTATCTATCCAGGTTTAATAAAAATACGTGCATTCTTGAGATACTGCACAAGAGCAGTTTTTTTTTTTTTTTTTTGGTTTGTTTAGTATTAGAAACTTTTTATTTTGTTTCAACTAGTGACAGATTAATTGGGAGGAAATTTATCGGGACTGATGAAAACAAGACCAGTTTTCTGTGATGTACAAGTATTTGAAACAGCGTCAATTACTGAAAAATGACTCTTTTTAGCCCTGAACATTTGATAAATTATCCTGCATTTGTACATTTGTATTCTAATAAGATACAGTTGAACATACTTCCTGTGGTCATGTTTTTCTTTATACAGTGGTACCTGTCTTGAGAGACAGCCCTCTTAGAAAACTGTGCTATCTTTTCTATGATATTGTACCTTTAATGAAAAAGCACTGGTTTTGAGAGACTGCATTTTGACCTGCCCTATGGGTGGTCTCTCAAGAAAGGGACCACTGTACAGTCTTCTAAATGGTGGCATTAGGGCTACTTGTGGATACAGTCAAAGCTCTTCAGCAGTTCCCTGTGTTAAAAAACCACCTACTTTAAGCAGCCACTGGAATTCATTCATTTCAGCAAATTTTTAATTTAAAAGAAACTCTATTAAAAAGGTCACCCTGTCACAAGAAGCCACTTTTATCACTTCCCTTTGCTGTCTACCCAAGACTGTATTTGCAATATAAACGTGTGGGTGGGAGGAGGAATAAATTTGTATTTGCAGTACAGGGAAAACTTGGGCACACTTGAATATATCCAAGTTGCAAAACAGAAAATGTACTTGTTCCTGAAAAGATGTGTTAAACTGAACATTTTTGTTACCCTGGTTTCAAGTTTTCCCAGTAATTTGAGGAGTGTAACATAAATCAGGCAAATTTAGGAGGCCATGCTCCCCACAGCCCATCCCCCATAATAAAATCCCTTTTTAATATTTTTCTTCAAAATATTCCTGTATTTGAGCCCCAAATCCACCATTTCACACCTAAAGTTTCTGGAAGGACCCCCTTCACAAAACGAGCAAATGTTTTGCCCCCTCCCCCCCAATTTGTGGATGTGCCCCTGTTAATGAAACTGATTTACTCTCAATCCGTTCTACACACTCCTCACTCATGAGACAAATCGCACAAAGGGCCTTCTGTAGCAAGTGCAAAATTACACTCAGTGAAAATTATCTATGTAGACTCAACACCAAGGCTTTCCTTTTTTTCTTTAATTGGAAATTTTATTCATCTCTCCAGTTTCCTTTTAACAATGTAACCAGCAATACATTTTAAATAATCACAAGTAGCAATTCGATTCATTTTCAAACACTAAATTTGAGAACCATGGAGTCACTGGACATAAGTGCAAGAAAAAGTCTAATTTTAGTATTATGTGTACTGTAAATAATTGTGTACATTCTGCATGATGACAATAAAAGTCTGTCTTGGGAATTTTGAAGTCAAATAGCTGTTCAAGGCTCTAGCTTTTATCACATTTAGCATTTCCCTTGGTTTGAAAAGAACCCAAGATTATTTACACTTATCACAGCAGTAAAGGTATTTTGCATTTTCAGTCTGCTTCAATGACCATCACATTTATATGCTTATTTTGCCCTGCATGTACTCAAAAAGATCCACTATGTGCTGGCAGGGATGTGGAATTCCTGCCAGAGGTAAAGTAGGATTACAATTTTGATTTAGCCTACATGTGCTAGTAATCTGGATGTACAGTGCTTCCCTAAACTTATAAAATAACTGAAAATCATACATATGAATAATGTACATCACGGTCACCTGAAAATGGAAGAATAAGGTACGCATATCACATCAGCTTCAGTCACACAAATTTAAAGCATATCTTGGTCAGCTCCAGTCATAATCACACTGGGCAATCACTTCTATCATCTACATGTATGGTTATTGATAAGTTCGGACAGAGTTGGTTGATTCATATTTTTCCACAAGAAATAAATTCACTAACTGCACTAATCCTGCAATGCACCACCAAATTGTCTCAACAACACTAAAACTAGTAATATCACCATCACTTTCATTTCTCCATAGAAATGATTGGTTTCTGAAATAGGGTTAGTATTGCACACACTGTCCAAATTTGATTGATAGTGCCAGAAAGTGTGAGAGGCACAACTCTGTTGAAGATATGAAAATTCTTTATTTTGTTGATTAGACGCTCTACATGAATCCGCTCAGATGCAATCTGTTGTGTTTCTACTACATCTTGGTCAGGCATTTGATCCTGTGGACCAAGGAAAGGGGGGATGTTTAGTGACACACCAATGGGATCCAGCAGATCCCTCAAGTCAAATCCCTTGTCCGCCATTATCCCATCACCCTTGTCAAAGGGCAGCTCAAGAAAGCCACTCCTCACTGTTATTTCGCGATCAGATATTGATCCTGTGTACAGTTGCGACACAAAGCTTAGTTGACCGCTGGGACTGATCCCAATCAAACCTTTTAGTGTGTTGGTTCCCTTGTAATTGGAGTAAGTCTGGGATTTGTAGACAAGGGATGATGGCATCTGTACTTTAATTTCAGTTGCATCGAGAATCACGCGTGTGTGTGGGTACTTCAGCTTGAAGGATTCTGGCATGTTTCTGTCAACTTCCTCACGCGTGGGCCATATGTTTATGCTTCCAAGCTTTAGGTACAGAAAGTTGGCCCAACTCACAAGCAACCGACTGACCGTGGTTTGTGACACACCAAATCTGTAGCTCAGGTCAGTTTCAAGAAGGCCAACACGCACACGCACTAAAAACATGAAAAACTGGTCAGCTGCAGACAGTTTCCTTGGCCTGCCTGTAACTCCGGGCTCAGATTGAGTGTCACTGTTGGCAAGGATGATGTTCTTGCCATGTTGGCCTGGGTTCAAGTGTTCCAGAAGGGCGACGAACACTTTACGTTCGGGAAAACCTGTGTAAAAACAGATGTCATTATCTTTAACATTGTCCACTGAAAACTGGGTCTTCTCAATTTCACTTTGTAACTTCTTATTTTCATGAATCAGATGCTTGTTCAATTTCTGTAGTGTCTCATTTTTATCCTGTAATGCACACACTTGCTGTGTCACTTTTGATAGCTGTATCTTCAGTCTTTCTATTTCTCGGGTCTGGTCTGTGATCCGGGAATGCAAATCTTCAGGGTCCAGGACCTGATCTGCAACACGATTGTCATCCTCAGTCATGTCTGTCAACGGGTGGAATGATTTTGTACAAGGAATCGCTGCCCGTTCGATGGTTCGCCTCTCTGTGACTGGCTTGTATACGTGGGGGATATGCTTCCAGCAGTCAAACACAGAAGGAGTTGCTGTATCACGCAACCTTCTCCTCTGCCCACCATTCAATGGCCTTGTGAAATCAGATTCCACAAAGTGCAGAGAGCAAACTGTAGTTTCTTTGCCCACCTGAAATCATAAATGCATTGTTTGTAGATTCAAGTTTGTATTTCTTTCTGTTGAGTTATTCCATATCCCATTTTTACTGACAGTTGTAATACATGTGCTATCAAGTTCATAACAGGGGAAGGTACATGTAGGGTCACCGAAATTAACATTTTTGAAATTGTGACAAAAGTTTTCCTTTCTGCATGTTAAACATGCACAATTTTAGATCACATGACTAAAATAATGTCTGATAAATTCATGGTAGAAATATTGTACATTCAACTTATTAATTTACAGGAGAATGACAAAAATAATGCTCACTGAGTGCATTCATTTCCAGTTTGTTTGTTTTTTTTTGGGGGGGGGGGGCACCAACTTTTCTCATTTTTTCTTACCTTAAAATTGTCACCTTCATCCCTCCTGATTTTGACAAGCCAGTCTCTTTTTCTTTGCTGATCTTGGGGAAACTGGTGAAAGGTCACCCTGGTTCCGTTCTCTTTGTTGACATACCCTTTTTGCTTACAGTGGGGCACTGCACAGTACTTGTTGCTTTTGCTCTGAAAAACGACAAAACAATCACACAATGAATAGGCCCACAACTAATGCTATGGCATTTGCCGCAGCATACACATACAGCATGCAAACAATTAACAACCGCACTTGTCCCCTGTGGTTGCGTGTAAACTGTTGTGACAACACTAATCAGTGCTAATTGCACCCCGACTTAGACAATCCAGGATTGAATACGCCTGACCTATTTTCCATATCGCACGGCTTGCAAGTCCCAGAGCTCTCACCTGGCATGGCGATTGCCACTGGGACATGTACAAGCCAGTGCCAATGCAACACGAAATAATTTACCACTTCACAGTCAAATATGTGGAATAAACTTCGTAAATAGGAATTGTCATGCTATACTTCGCGAGTATACCGCTCATGTGAAGACAAAATAGCGAGTAAACAATCATAACATGGCGATCGGTTTCAGTCTGTGAATGAATGGAACCTGCTCGAAAAAATCGCCCCAAAATGTTCCGATTTGAGCGAATTTTACCTAAATACTCCCACAGTACATCTAGCATACATTAAGAAGTGACACTAATGCAGAAAATATACATTACTCACCATATTGACCAAGTTTTGCAGGCTTTCGTGCGCACGTTTTGAAATGGGTGTCAATGCAGCATTGCGGACTCGTCCCCGGTACGCTCTAGTTCTCCTTACCGCCGGTAGACGGCGGGTCGTTATGAATAAGATGTATAGGCAGTCCTAATCTGTTATTTTAGTGACTGAAACCAGCTATTACCACATGTTTGGGGTCTTCCGAAAAAATTTTGAAGATTCCTTTTTAAACATAGATTAAAAAGATATATTTTCATGACAACACGTCTAAAGTATAGTATTACAAGAGTACTTGTCACAAGACAAGTATCTGTCAGAGGGAGCAGTACATTTTCCACAATGGCCACTTTATTGCTCCAAGAGAGCCGATTAGACCTAAATAGCATTTTCTCACAAGTGTTGTTTTCATCTGACTTCCCAGAGGTGTTTTCAAGAGATTGCTCGTATAGTGGTCCCCCTCTTATAAGCCCCCCCCCCCCCCGAAGAGAGGCCACCCCCTCTACAGAGGCCTCTTTTCCATGCAGCAAGTATGACATTTTCATTGTAAATTACCCCTTAAGAGGGGCCACCCCTCTTATAAGGCCACTTTTCCAGTGCATTTGGGGGGAGGGCTTATAAGAGGGGGACCACTGTAAATGGTTTAACTGATTTTGATGGAATAAGAAGCTCTTGAAAACATACATTCTTGCTTTTGAGCAGTGTGGGGCATTTGTAGATCTATATTTTTATTTTGTGTAAGCTTTTTTTGATGTTGAATTACGCAAAGTGGAAAATCGAAACGGTGCCTCTTTATATATTTTTTTTTAAAATTGTTCCTTTTGCTTTTAAAGAAAAAACAAGGGTACTGTTCCCAGACATTACATAGAAGTTTTATTATACCAAATTGAAGATTTTATGTTAAATATTATGGTTTGTAGGCACAGAAAACCTCTGAAGTGGACCCCTTTGTAATATGTCTTCTATTGCTTCAAATAATGAGAAAATTATGATTTTTCTGTCTTCACATACTAAAAATAGATTAATACCTAAAAGAAAATGTATGGTTTTGGGGGGCTAACGACAATATTTTAGAAAGGAGAGGAGAATAAGACATACGCCATACACATTGAGCTTTACAGATGGCCCCTTAAGTGACATTTACTGCAGACCAAAAGATCAACAACCAAGCTGATCCTTACTATTCTAAATATACTGTGTTTTTTAAGTTAACATAAAGTTTAGGGTGTGTATAATGGCCAAAGTTTATACATTGACAAAACTTGTGTTCATATTGTGTTAGAAATGTTGTCATGTTTCACTTGACATTTCCACCAAAGTGGCAGCATATGCCAGACCACTTGGGAAACATGTTAAGAGGTCAACAGGTCAAACTGACCAATGTGTCAGAGTTTTGGAAAAGCACAAAAAAGAAAAGAAAAAAAACCTGGATTATGGCTTTGTATTTGATAATCACATCACTTCATAATTATTATACATATATGTGCGATATTCATTCCAATAGTAGCATGTTGTGCTAATGCAAAGATTTCTTGGAACAGACATGGTTTTCTCAGAGTTTGTGATTATGATATACATTTCTTAATTTACAATACCCACAAGCAATTACACTTATTATAGAGTCCATATAGCATAGAATAACAACAGCGAACCCTCTCTTTTCATTAGAAGCAGTTAATTTTTTAAAATATTGAAAAATCCTTAATTTTTAATAAAACCTCCAAGTAAAAAAGTAGGGTGTGTGTTTCTATTAGAACTTAAGCTACAGTTTGAATGAATACAGTATATCATTTCAAACTTATGAGGATCACATTCAGATGATTCTGTTTTGTCTGTGCAATTGATATGTTAATGAATGATATACCATGTCTGAATTTGTGCAAGTATGAAAATTAGAAGGAAGCTGATTATGAGGCTTTGTGAGCTGAGTGCTCTTTTGTTCACGGTAACTGGGAAGACCACAGTCAGAGATCATAACCCTCAGGTATTGTGTGTGCAGGTGGATTGTGTTTGGAGCATCTTGCATGGCAACTAGGTTTATTTGTGTCCGTAGAGGACATGCCTGTGCAAAAGAAAGGTTATTTCGCTGAGAGGATCACCACATATTTGGCTTGAAATCTGTGTAAAGTACTACTGTTCAGCTTAGTTTGACTGAGTTGAAGTTTTTTCTTTCCCGAGGCTTTGGACAAGGTATGTTCAAATACACCCTTGTGGCCAAGTGCAGGTTACTGCACTAAATAGTTCTTGGCTGTCTTGTGCTCACACATTTGGGAGCCATTTACCTCCCACAGTTTCAGCTAGACTATTGCATGTAATTAAGCAGTTGGTAATGTTATTACTGTTCAACCTGTTGAATAACTAATTTTATAAAATATATATATATTTACAAATCTTCTTGTTAAAGTGTGTGTGTCAACACACACTTTTTTGTTTTTCCTGAAATTCTTTATTTAAAGTGTGTGTGTCAACATACACCTTTTTGTTTTTCCTTTCTTTCTTTCTTTCTTTCTTTCTTTCTTTCTTTCTTTCTTTCTTTCTTTCTTTCTTTCTTTCTTCTTTCTTCTTTACCGGCAAATTTGTCTGACACTTTTCTCGAACACTGTTGTACATAGAAACCCTAAACTTGGCATGATTGTACCTCCATACAAGGAGTTTGACCGTTTTATACAAGGAATGAAGATGTTTAAAATGATGCAAATTATGGGCATTTGAAATTTTAAATCTTGAATATATTCAAAAGTATAATAGATAGAGATGTCATTCTAACTTCTACTAGGGGGTTATTAACCATTGCGCAGCTAATGAATTTAAAATAAACGTTGTAGCAATTTGAATTATGCTAATTAGCAGCACTGGAAATTTTCAATCTTAAATATCTTGAACACTATAATAGATAGAGATGTCATTCCAACTTCTACTAGGGGGTTGTTGACCATTGCAAACCTAATGAATTTTAAATAAAAGTTGTAGCAACTTAACTTATGCTAAATAGCACCATTAGAAATTTCAAATCTTGAATAACTTCAAAGCTATAATAGATAGAGATGCCATTCCAACTTCTACTCCTGTGTTATGGAATAGTTGTACATTACCATACCAATATGCTTTGAAGACACACACACTGATTTGCTATGCAGCAAATCATCTTTCCTAGTTTATTACCTGCATTTGTGTAGTCTCAGTTATAATGTAAGTTCAATAACAAATTATATAAAATGATCAACAATCAGAAATTTAAGATTTTAGCAGTATGGCTGTGTGTGTCACCTTGTGACAATGTACCTGCAGCAGCTGTACAGTATATGTTTGCAATATGTTAACAAAACTGTTTTATGGAATTACTTTGCTTTTACACATAGATGTTGCCCAGGTGGGCCATCATCAAAATTGTGAAGGAGATGATGATAATGCAACAATTATACATTTTTTGACAAAGGATTCCAGTATGGTGTACCATAGAATTCAAAGCTTTTTTTGCTGATTGAGCAAAGCTGACATTTTGGCTTATAGCTTAGTGATGGTGAATCCCCAGGGCATATGATTATGTTACTGTTAAACACTAAAAGGAATTTCAGTACCTCTAGGGTTTCTTTCAGTGTCATTGATTTTGACCTTGAGAGGCCAAACTGGCATATATCAAGGCTTAGATCTTGGTAATAGTGGATCCTGGGCCCATGGTTACTGTCAAACACAGAAAGAAAAGTATCCATGGGGTTTCTTTTGGCTTAGATAATGTTGACTTTGGATCAGGATGACCTTGAAATATTAAAGTGACAAGTTGGCTTATATGTTGGTGATATTAAACTTCTGTTTAGTTACTGGTAAGTGCAAATACAGTACATGTAAAAGAAGCAGCAGATTCTAGTCAGCAGAGCACAGGATCATCATAATTCCTTTCATGAATTTTTATCCCCCGCCCAGGAAGTGGGGGTGGGGGATATAGTAGTGAGCTCTGTCTGTCCAGCCTTCTAGCCGTCTTTCCAAAACAATTTTGTCTGGCTCATATCTCAAAAAATATCAGAGCCAGCGCTTTCAAACTTTCAGGGTAGGTGCAGCTTATAATATATTAGGTGTGCATAGGAACATTGATTTTGGTGTAATTGTCCTTCTTCATTAATTAATTAACAAAGCTCATTATGCAGCCTACAATTTTGTCCAGTCCATATCTTGAAAAATATATGAGCCAGCTCTTTAAAATTTTCAGGGTAGGTGCAGCTATAGGTGTGCATGAGCACATTGATTTTGGCATAATTATCATCTTTTATTAATTAAACATAATCATCATCTTTTATTAAATAAACAAGTGCCTCCAGCTGTGCCCAGGTAACAAATTAAACTGACATCAAAACAGGTAATGTGTAAAAGGGGAAAGAACATACATTTTTTCAACATGTTTCAACAAATGTCCAAGCTACCTAGCAGTACTCCCATCTCATGCATCAAAAATGATTTCAGCTAAATTTTTGAAAATGTTCTTACATTCACTCTCTTTGATATACCCTGGCAGGTTCTGCATGGGAATAGGTATAATCATGGTACAGTGGTACCTGCAATTACCGACCACTGTCCCCACCTGGTCAAAACGACCAGATTTCCTTGCCACAGGCATTTTTGCAATGTTAAATGACCTGACGCGCAAGACCACGGTGCTGTCTAATTGCAGCAGCAAATTTACATTCCCTGGTTCATTTTCTCAATAAACTTCTTCACATGAGAAACAATCATTTTGGCTGAATTCTGTAGCATGTTTCAAGAACTGTGATGCAAAATTTTGCTACAATGGTCCAGTTGGACAACCTTAGACCAGCTGTAATACGCGACCGACCAGCAAAATCACCCCACAAACAACCACTCATTAAGAAAAAATAAAACAAACCAAAAAACGGTCGTTCAAATCAACCGTGACCAAGTTGTGAGACAAGGTTAACAGAAAATTTGGCCAACCTGTGCCATTATTTTGCAGTTGAGTCAACTCAAACACAGCTTTTTATTTCAACTTGTCTGGACGGTGAACTTGGCCGGGGAAAAAGCATAGCTGCTGCATATATAGCCACGATGGGTGCAGTATCGGTATCTAGTATCGTTAGGTTTCAGGTGTCCATTCTCTGAGTTACCAAAGCAAAGAGTCGTCAACGTATTTTTAAAAGACGACTTACAATCTTAACTTTAATCTGCCCGCTCAGTTGTGTCTGAGGCAGCTATCATCGTTAGTTATAAATCCAAATGCAACACAAGGCATGCACACACACCTTGAGCGCCCATTTAAACATGGCGCAATGCATTGTGGGAAAGGAAAATCACAGTGAATCGTGGCCATGTGTTTTCAGCATGGTTCCCGGTGTCCGCTCTCCGAGTTACCAGGGCAAACAGTCGTTAAAGTGCTTTTGAAACATGACTTACTATCCTAACTTTAATCTGCCCGCTCGGTTGTGTCTGAAGCAGTTATCATCTTTAGTTACAAATCCAAATGCCATGTTCACGGCACGCTCGAGAGCCATTTTGAACATTGCGCAATTAATGCATTGATTGCGGGACAGTCTCACAAAAGTACACTTGATTTGGATATCAGTGAATCGCGGCCACAGCATATACATATCATTATTGATGCTCTGAAATAATTGCTAAATATATACTTTTGGTTTCATATATTATAACCCTCTTCCCACCCCCACTCAGCAAGATCGTCCCAATGCTCATTCACAAACCATTGGCATTGGGTGCAGAAATCACTATTTTCACAATGGCAGCCAAGTTGATTGGATACTTTGAAGAGGTAGAGTCCAAAATATATGTGTGATTAGTATTAAAGGAAGATTAATTTGTCGAATGAATGTTATGTACAATATATAGTGGGACTTTTCCAGAGTGAGCATAACCTGAAAATGTAAATACAATGAGAAACAGTGACCAGTTGTAGGCCCCAGAAATAGTATTGTGTATCAGACGTAGAAGTCGCCCTGAGGCAATGAATGAGGGTCAGCAATAGGCTGAGTGCCATGCGCCCCACTGCATCAAAGACGAAGCTCAATGGAGAAGGTTGCCCTGAGAGTGGACACAGGCCCGAAAGTACTGGAGAGTTTTTGTGTAAGTTGTAATAACAAAACTTGTTAAGCAGCCTCAATATCTTCCCCACAATTTTGTCCAGCCCATATCTCTCAAAATAAAAAAGCTGGCCCTTTCAAATTTTCAGAGCAGGTACATCTTCTGTGGTTGGTATAAATCTATATAGGCACATTTTTTGTGCCTTATTATTTTCCTTCATTAATTTGTTAACAAACTTGAAGCTATCTATGTTGTACATGTATGTGATGTTTTTTGTGTGTGTGTGCTGGTGACTTGTCACAGGAATGGGTTGTGCATCAGTTTTGATTGCCCATATCTCAGAAAATTTAAAAGCTAGCCTTTTGAAGTTTCCAGGGTGGGTAGATCTCATATAGTATGTGCATGTGCATTAGCATAGGTTTATGTGGCTACTGGTCATATGACCTTTGGTAATTGCATATTAATGTACCAATAAAAAGAAATTGTGGACAGGGGATTAGCTAGTGTCAGCGGCAACTTGTTTTGGTAAAATATGAAAAAAAAAAAAATCCTGTCCAAAAGCACTTAACCTATTAATATAAAATTGTAGAGGCAGACATCTGGAGTCCCCTGGATCTTGTTGCCACTTAAATAAAAAACATCATGGTCACAGCAAATCATTGGTAATATAATGTCGCTTGTAATACATAATCGAAACACTGGAAGGTACACCATAAGAAAACAAAACAAAAACAAAAAAAATTTATAAAAAAACAAAAAAAAAAACATACACACTAAACTCATACACATTGAGCAGGCATACAGGATGTAAAAAGATCATTGCAAATAAAATTAAGCCTTTGTAATGAGCTTAACCATCTGATATATATTAGTTCTGTAGAATTTCTCTCATGGTATCAGTGTATTCAGGTGAAGCAAATACAAAAATTTTAATGTGTCAGTGATCATGATTATACCGCCACACTTAACAGAACCAAGTGGCCAAGGATGAGTTGAAGGGGCCACAGATTAAAAGATGTCAAACAGTAAGCAACCCCTTTGGCACAGGACCAGTTACAAGTTGAAATATGAATATATGCTTATCAAAACTGAATCAATTCTGAAATATTCTGTGCGTATTTTGGCTAAGGTTGCAAAATGTTGTTAGCAAAAATTACATATTTTTCGAGTGGAAAAGTGCCAGCCCAGGCATATTGCAAGAAGTATGGAGTGGGCCCTGTTGGTTTTGCTTGTAGTAGTCATTTAACCCTTTCCCCCCTTGAATGAGGATCACATTTAACACTGAACCAACAGCTTTCAGTGTTTTCCTGGGTTGGCCACCCAGTGCCAAACACATCTGAAGGAAAGGTATTGACCTGCTATCTTGGTCATTAATGGGTCATGGTTTCAAACAAACAGGGAAGACACGTCCAGTCAACTCACTTGTGGTTGATAATGCACAGTTCTTACATACAGGGATTAATTGTCCAGTTGATTCATGGATTGTCCTTAATCCAGCAGGCCAGTCAATGTTTAAGAGTTTAAGACAAATTGTATTCAGTTGATTATTATAATACCTTTTCTGTAGGGTGGTTCCATTCAATTTTGTTCAAAATCATAATTTTGTTTCAGAAATCCACTTGGATTCATTGCTGCCTATTTCACTATTTGATACATGACTGAAGGGGCTGGCCTATGTGCAGTCATATCGAGACTACCCATGGCCTGTGGGCAGTCGTATCACCACTAAACATGGTGTGTGGGCAGTCATATCACCACTACCCATGGCCTGTGGGCAGTCATATCACTACTACCCATGGGCCTGTGACAGTCACATCGCCACAAATTGTTATGGTACAATAAAGTACATGTATATGGTACATTGTACCATGAAAATTTGTGAACTAAGATATGTTTAAACCAAACAGAAATACGTTACTGTTTCATCTACACAAATGCAAACAAAGTGAAATCTTTACAATGTCTGGGCACTATACAGCATGGTGCATGTCTATGCAGTAAAACCTGACTTGAAAGACTGTGCGTATAGGTATCAGCAAATTGTGGTCTTTCCTTGGAAATATACATATCATAAAAAGTATTTTGCCAAGTATTTGGACAATTTGGTCTTTCAAGGCAGGGCTCACTGTATCTCATTACATGGATGTGGTGTTTACAGGCACCGAGTCCTGTGTGCGGCTGTATGATGTTGATGGGGATGGGCGACTGGACATTATCCTCGGAGCGGCTATGTCCTTTGGAATGAATCAAATTAATGGCAGAGAATCTGTGAAGAAATTATGTGAAAGTAAAGGTAAGATTTGAGGCTTACTTCTTAGTTTTTAAGGTGTCTCTGGTTCCATGTCATAACCTGTAACAAGTGTGTGGGTGCTGCAGTGGACCCCTTGTGTAAGGCCCATCTCCCAATGGACCTGGGCTGGTGCTAGTCAGTATAGCCACAGGCTAAAATATTAAATGTTTTGCGAAATACATGTGGCTACTTTTGGCTTGCTTGGCCAAAGAAATTTTACAGTCTTGTAGCTTCCGTTTAATATTTCAACATGAATGCTGAACTCACAGGTATTGACAGTAAAATGTTAACAGGATTTGGGTTGGTGTTGACTGCTGAAGTCTAGATTTAATTTATTGTAAAATGCCAGGTAAGACCAGTGCTAAAGCCTGACCTGTTTTAATCAAAGGATTCTCACCAGAGATGGTCAGAAATAGGTGTACCCAGTTTATATATTAAGGAGTAAAAGATTCCTATTCTATTATGGGCAGCAAACAACAGCCAATCAGATGGCTGCATTTTAAACTTTGACCAGTATTAGTATCAGCACTATTAAACCACAACTCCATCAAGTAATTTATAGCAAACATTTTTTTTTTGTTTTATGAGGGGAATAACATTTTTCTATCCAACAGAAACTATAATTTTGTGTTTCCATGCTTTAAAATTGAAACAATCAGTTTAGGGTTTTAAAATTTGTTGAGGTGGACTGGAAACGCTTTGTTTACATACATGTAGTGCCATCTGTTGACAAAATTGCATTTGAAACAGTTGACCTACCATGTCCAATATTTGGCATTCCTAATCAATTCCAAATGTGATGGAATTTTAAGGGTCGACCCCATGGGTGGACCCTTAAAATCATGGGAGCATGATCATTATCCCGTTATGTTTTTGGGTTGTCCGTCCGTGGAGATGTGCACAATCTTGTTACTGCGATATCTACAAAATGCCTCCATGTGTTTTGCTCAAATTTGGCAATATGTTTATCTTACCTGGCAAGATGAACTGATTAGATTTTGCTGTCACCATGACTTAATTTGAGCAAATGGGAGCCTAATTACTTGCTCATAAGGGCTCGATACAGCAATATCTCCAGAATGCTCCAAAGTATTTCACTCAGATTTGGCATTATGTTTATATAGCATGCCAAGATGAACTGAGTAGATTCTCGTGTCACCATGATCTTATTTGAGCAAATGGCAGCCTAATTATACTGAACCCCAATGAAAAGTATCCACATAAAAAAATTAACACATTAATTTTGTAAGTTACTAAGTACTGTGTGTGCATATATGCATGGTTTGGAGCCTACATCAGGGTCATTCAGGACAACTTTTTAACTTTTGCTGGGTTGTTACATAATGCATGTGACTTTTGTGCACCGAATATGGCTTCTGACCACCACTCCTATTGGATGGCTAAAATGACCTGATGTTTTCAGTGGCTTTAAAAAGGGATGTTCAGCCAAGAAAAAAGCCAGTGGTCTCAGGTGTGTTGAGGCGATCATGCCGCGTCTGAGCCAAGGTCAAAGACACCATGCTTTGGGGCTTGCAGAGGGTGGAGTCCCAATCACTCAAATCGCACAAAGAATGGAGTGTACTCGGCGCACCATCCAACGACTAATTGAACGGCAACAAGAAACTGGATCCGTAGATGATCGGCCTAGGCCTGGCCGAGAAAGAGTGACAACACCTGGCCAAGACCGTCACATCCGGCTGATGCACCTGCGAGACCATTTCCGTACAGCAGCCCAAACAGCCCGTGAGACTCAAGGGGTGAATCACCGTCCTGTCAGTAGTTCTACTGTGGAGAGGCGACTGAGGAGCAGTGGCCTAACAGCCAGAAGACCTTACAGGGGTAACCTGCTGACCCAACCCAGAAGAGAAAGACGACTGCAGTGGTGTAGAGCACACTCCAGGTGGACTCGCCAGCAGTGGAATACCGTCCTTTTTACTGACGAGTCCCGTTTTTGTGTCAGCAGAGCAGATGGCAGAGAACGTGTGTGGCACCGGACTGGGGAGAGATATGCAGATGCCTGTGTCCGTCAGGCAGATCGATGGGGTGGACCCTCTGTCATGGTGTGGGCAGGCATCAGCAACCGCTACCGGACACCCCTAGTGGTCATTCAAGGGATCCTCAATGCTAGGCGGTACATTGATGAGGTGCTGGAGCCGCACATGGTCCCATTTATGGAGCAGCATCAAGATCTGGCGATCTTTCAGCAGGACAATGCACGTGCACACTCTGCAAGATTAACAATGAACTTTCTCAATGAGAACAACATCAATGTCATGGAATGGCCAGCGTTCTCACCCGATCTGAGCCCTATTGAACATTTGTGAGATCAGTTTGGCCAAGGTATTCAACGGAGGACACCTAGGCCTACTACCCGAAACCAGCTGATCCAAGCTCTGCAGGAAGAATGGAATAATGTTCCCCAACACAGAATTCAAACCCTGGTCAGCAGTATGCGCCGCAGATGTATAGCATGTGTTGATGCTCGAGGTGGCCACATCCCATATTGAACAGAAAAATTTGTGTGACTTTCAATTAGGGCAGTTAATGACATTTTTTGCCTGTAAGTGACGTTAATGTCGGTAGAGCGTGACATTATTTTTACGCCAGAAAAGTGAATGCTTTGTTAAGTTCTAAGCACGTCTAGGTATGAAATGTTTCAAGTATAAACAATAAAATACTTCAAAATTGGCATGTGGATACTTTTCATTGGGGTTCAGTATATATGTTCTTTAGGGCTTATTACTGCGATATCTCCAGAATGCTTCCATGTGTCTTGCTCATATTCTAGAGTATGATTATCTTGTATACCAGGATGATCTGATTAGATTTTGGTGTCATCATGACCTAATTTGAGCAAGTGGTAGCCTAATTACATTCGTTGGGGCTTGTTACCACGTTATCTCCAAAATGCTTCTATGCATTTTGTTCACATTCGGGGACCCTTTATGTGTTCTGGTTGTCCATCCATCCAGATGTCTGTCTGGATGTGCACATTCTCATTACCGTGTGATCTACAGAATGCCTTCATGTATTTGGCTCAAATTCAGCTGTCAGTCGAGGTCCTGACCTGGGTTTAATGAGATGTGAGATTAGGGGTCAAATCAGCAGCCCCGTTCTCAGTTGCATAGCTGGGCAGTGCTTTAGGTATTTCTCTGTAGTTACAACATTGAATAACAGTTTCTGATGTGCTTACCACTGAAATTTGAGATAAACAATGACAAAATAGGGCATAATTTTATTTCCTATGACCCTGCCCAGTCCTGGTTTCATGAGTTTTGTATCAATTCAAATTGTGTTGTATGCTGTTCCATCAGTCTGTGTATAATGCTGCAAAACTGGGTAAAAAAACTGGCTCAGCACTCTGCAAAGGTGAATGCTTGCTTTTTGTTACCATGGGAATGGTAGCCATCTTGAGTGAACAGCCAATCACAGAGCCCTTGTGCCCATCTCACCAGGCAAAATGACCAGCTCAGTGTTTATTCATCTCTCAGCTTTGGATCACATGAAAGGGGTGTGATAAGTGATTTATTACTTAATATATAACAGTTGGTGCCTTTCATGGGACCAGATTAATGGTCACTTTACAAGCTTCCTGTCACCCAACACCCCACTGAAGATGGAAGAGATGCCTGTTTGGAACACCCGCCGACCAGATTCTGCCCTGCCATTTTAATTTAGAACATCCTGATGACCCATTCATGCTGTAACTTTATCAACAAGTGTCCACGCTTTCAAAAGGGTATAGATTTGGACTGGGGTGAGTTTAATTTCTCAGATTTAAGGGGTCAAATTTGAACAATGGAATGGTCCATTTTGTCAGAAATAATGGTGGGTTAGGACATCTCATAAAATACAACCTTTTCTTTAATAACATAAACTATGCGAAGTTTCATACTTGTTCATATTTTAAGTTGTGAAAAAAAATGTTTTTTGAGCATTCTAAGGCAAATTTTACACTTTCGATCAAAATTAAAAGTTCCCTACCCCCTAAATATGGAATTTTAGGGTTCCTTCCTTTTTGGCTGGAAGGTGGGCACAGGGTTGTTACTATCCCACCAATCCCATTGCATTATGGATCTGTATGCTTTGGTAGTGCATTCTAGGTGCAAGTTGCCGGGTATAGACCCCATGTTACAAAAGTGGAGCTTTGTAGAAAATGTGGATGTTTTTGCAAGATTTGGAATTTTAGAGGTTGAAATTCAAAGTCAGGTAACACAATTATTTCTTTCTTATTTGGGCCTACATCGTATTGCTTGCATCAGGAAAGTATTTTTGCAGTAGATGCATTGTCTCAAATGAGGCCAAGAAATTACCAATTATTTATGCAATTGTCAAAATGCATAAAAACCCTTTTAAATTCAAGTTTATCATTGCAGCAAAGAAATGGGTTTTGAAACAAGTTGCCCAACAACTCACTGAAGTTCTCAAACTTGTCAAAAATTCACATACTGCAAAAAAGTGACATGGGAGTGAATAGAATGTGGATTACAGATAGCACAAGTGATATTCTACTAGACATTGACAAAATCAACAATAAGAATGGTGCCAAATCAATTCATACCTTTGATTCCTCAATATTGTATACAAAGATCAACTTGACAGACCTAAACAACGTGTTAATTTCAATGTTGGGTAAAGCGTTCAAAGGTGGCACATGTCAGCATATTAAAATATCTGGTACGGTGGCTAAATTTGATGACGGTAAGAGCAAAGGAATATAATTATCTTACATGATGCAGGAGTGTCCTTAAATGATAGAGTACATTATCAACAATGCATACTTTTGCTTTGGAAGCAGAGTCCATCAACAAATAGTAGGCATACCAATGGGAACAGATCCAGCCCCATATATTGCCAACCTTTATTTATGTATTATGAATCAAAATGGATGGAGGCATTGGCAAAAACAAACTTTACAGCTGCAAGATCATATTCTCACACAAGAAGATTTATAAATGACCTGTGTGCTTTAAACAATGGAGATGAAATAAAAGGAAACTGGAAAAAAACATGTATCCCAAAGAACCGGATATTAAATCTGGAAAGTGAAAGTGATACAAAAGCTACTTTCCTTGATCTGGATATAGAAATAAAGAGCAACCAGTATGTAACAAAAATATTTGACAAGAGAGACCAGTTCAAATTTGATATTATCCCCTACCCTGATCTAACAGGAAATATTCCAGAGAAACAAGCATATGGAGTTTGTATCGGACAAGTCATACGTATTGCTAGAAACACCACACTTTTTAGCAATTTTGTCAACAGAGTCAGAACTTTGTTGCAAAAACTACAGTGCAAAGGTTATAAAATACAACAACTACACAAAATTCTGTTGAAATGTTTCCAGAGATATGACCAAATAGCTAAAAAATACAACACTAACTCAAGAACATTAGTCAAACAATGTCAAGATGGAGCTTGAAATGACAAAGTTTGCAAGAGGGATTTATATAGGGCTTTGCCCTGTTTCCCAATTGTATCCTTATGGAAATAAAGATATGTTTAAACCAAAGTGTAGTCCTCAAAGTGTTTAGAATGGTAAGAGGGAAAACACCCAGGATAAAGTATACTTATTAACCCACCTAGAGAATTTTCTCTAGTCCGTCTTAAGTCGGAAAACCATGATCATACTTTCTTTTTGCAGGATTTCTTTCTTTTCAATCTTCATCCAGTATTGTGGAAGAGGTGGCTTTCAGCTAATACCTTAGTACACTTTTCCTCATAACACCTCTAGTCATCAGTTATGGTGCTAAAAATTGTATAACTATATACCTGTTTATACCAGTGTCAGTATGGTGGAATAGTGTCTGAAGCTTCTAAGATTCAAAGGAGATGTCCGTTGTCCGGTGTCAACGATTCACATTTTCAACTTCTTATCTGAAACCTTATGCCAGATTCACTTCAAACTTAGTGGGGATGTACCTTTGGTGGGTCTGTACCAAGTTTGTTCAAATGGTCATGCCCCAATGATTTTTGGATTTTTTTATGCATTTTTTGTTCTTTTTTGGGTCAAATCTTAAAATATCTTCTTCTCCGAAACCGCTGACCCAATTGCTGTAATGTTGCACAGGGACACTCCTACGTACTCGTAGTTCTTAATATGTTCACCAGGTGGTGCTGCAATTTTTTCAATTTAAAAAAAAAAATTGTGTGTTTTTCCTATTTTTGACATTATCTTCTGAACTGTCTCTCAGATTTAGCTGAAACTTGGTGGATATGTTCCTTGTAGAAGGGTCAAACAAGTTTCTTCACTAAGTGGCACTGCTGTAGATTCTTGATTTTGAATGATTTTTTCAATTTGGGTATACTTATCAGTCAATGTAGCTTTCCTATTGATTACTATGCAAGTCAATGGGCACTCGAATGGTAATTCACATTTTCTACTTCTCCAAAACCGTCATCCAGATTGACTTCATGTTCCTTATAAAAGGGTCAAGCAAAGATGTTCACTATGTACCACTGCTGTGGATTCCTGATTTATAATGATTTGTAGCTCAGCTGACTTACTAGTCAGGTTGAGCTTATAGGATGCTGAGTCCTCCGTCGTCCATGCCTTCACAATTACATTACTTCTTCTCCAAAACTGTCAGCCAGATTCACTTCAAGCTTGGTGGCAATGTACCTTGGGTGGGTCTCTACCAAATTTGTGCAAATGGTGACTCTCCAGTGATTTAATGAGGTTTTTATGATTTTTTTGTTTGGTTTAAACATATTCAATTGCAAAAAAAAAAAAATAATGATTGGCCAACAGGATCACTAGCCTATATGAAGGCCTCTTGTACAAACAAAAGGAGACAACGTAGAGATTTCGAACACCAATTCACCAGAGCAGGACTTACAGGGCAACAGTGTAGGGGATACGGAAGAAAGATGGTACGATGTGTGAGCATAATAGTGTATACAGTTATCATTTTTGTATGGTTACCAGCTACCAAATACAAAGTTAGATTTTAAATCTTCCACTAAGCTTTATGTAATTATGGACTGCTCCAAAGATTTCTTCGTTTTGATTTTTAGTAATTCCTTTCTTTTCAACACCAAAGAGCATAGATTTCAAGTTAAAGTTATCAAAGGGTACTATTTTGGTTTGCAGCTCATTCCTCAAAGGAAGATAATATTTACATTAAAAAAAGAAGTGTCAAACACTTTCGTCTGCGCTCCACATGAACAAGATGGTGACTCCACAACTCCAATTTTGTATAGATCACCATTCAGCTGGATACAGCCCATGCGCATTCTCGTGTGAATGTTGGCAACTTTCCTGTCTCCAAAATAATATAATTCATTACATTTAGGATTGGATCGATTCAGCTCCTGTTTAAACTCATCAAAATTGTCAAGATTCCTGACCGATCGAGACAGAGAATTCTACTCACGAATAGTCAATGGAAAGAAAGAGTTGTGAAGTGTACTCTTCTTTGCATCAACTGTTCGTATCTGTTTGGTTCTAGCTGAAACTGTTCCTGGTAATAGTTTACAGAGATATACTGGAGCTATCCCATGGACAATTTTGAACATGAGCACTAACTTGTGTTTCCTTCTGTACTCCGCTAACTTTACCCACCCTGTTTCAATATAAATTTTTTCAAGACTTGTGTGGGCAAAAGCCCCAGTAATGACTTGTGCTGCAACCAGCTGGACGGTTTCAAGACGGTCCTTGTTGGCCTGAGAGCATCCATCCCAGACCACACCATCATACTCCAGGCAGGGAAGTATAAAGGAAAAATATAGACTTTCAAGGGATTTCCTGTTCAACCTGTATTGTAAGCACTTAAGAACACCAACATGTCAAGCCTTTTTTTTTTTTTTTTTGTTCTTAAATCTTCAAAAATCAAATCTTAAAAAATCTTCTTCTCCACAACAGCTCACCCAATTGCTATGATACCACATAGGAACACTCCCTGGGACTCCTAGTTCTTAATTTGTTCACCAGGTGGCTCTGCAATTTGTTTCTAATTTTTACCTCAGCTGACTTGTCAGTCAGCTGAGGTTTTTTGAGGGTCCGTCGTCCGTCCGTCGTCCGTCCGTCGTCCGTCCGTCGTCCACAATTCACATTTTCGACCTCTTTACCAAAACCGTCAGCCAGATTCACTTTAAACTTGGTGGAGATGTGCCTTGGGTGGGTCTCTACCAAGTTTGTTCAATTGGTCACGGTCCAGTGATTTTTGGATTTTTAATGAATTTTTTTGTTCTTTTTTGGGTACATCTTAAAAAATCTTCTTCTCCGAAACCGCTTACCCAATTGCTTTGATATCACACAGGAACACTCCCTGGGACTTGTAGTTCTCAATTTGTTCACCAGGTGGGGATGCAATTTTTTCCTAAGTTTTTATGAATTTTTGTGTGTTATTGCTATTTTCGACTTCTTCTCCAGAACCGTCACTCAGATTAAGCTGAAACAAGGTGGATATGTTCCTTGTAGAAGGGTCAAACAAAGTTGTTCACTATGTGGGAATGCTGCAGATTCCTGATTTTTAACGATTTTTTCAATTCTGGTACTTGTCGGTCAATGCAGCTTTCCTATTGATACTATGGAAGTCAATGGGCATTCTAATGCTAATTCACATTTTCGACTTTTTCTCCAAAACCGTCATCCAGATTAACTTCAAACTTCGTGACGATGTACCTTGGGTGGGTTTCTACCAATTTTGTTCAAATGTTCATGCTCCAGTGATTTTTGGATTTTTAATGAATTTTTTTGTTCTTTTTTTTCGACAAATCTTAAAAAACCTTCTTCTCTGAAACTGCTTACCCAATTGCTTTGATATCACACATGAAGACATCTAGGGACTCCTTGTTGTTAATTTGTACACCAGGTGGGGCTGCAGTTTTTTTCTAATTTTTTATGAATTTTTGTGTGTTATAGCTATTTTCGACTTCTTCTCCAGAACCGTCACTCAGATTAAGCTTACATGTGGTGGATATGTTCCTTATGGAAGGGCCAAACAAAGTTGTTCACTATGTGGGAATCCTGCGTATTCCTGATTTTTAATGATTTTTTCAATTCGGCTCCTTTGCGGTAAATGCACCTTTACTATTGATTACCATGTAAGTCAATGGGCATTCTAATGCTAATTTACATTTTTGACTTCTTCTCCAAAACCATCATCCAGATTTACTTCAAACTTGGTGGCAATGTACCTTGGGTGGGTGTCTACCAGGTTTGTTCCAATGGTCATGTTCCAATGTATTTGGATTTTTTTATGATTTTTTTTCAAAAATCTCTACAAAAGTTTTAATAGGAAAGTTTAACATGGGAATTTCTTGTAATGGTCATAACTTTAATGATATTGACCAGATTTACTTCAAACTTGGTGGGGATGTGTCTTGGCTGGATATCTACCAAGTGTGTTCAAATGGTCATGCTCTATTGATTTTTGGATTTTTTATGAATTTGTTTGTTCTTTTTTGGGGCAAACCTTCAAAATTCTTCTCCTCTGAAACCGCTCACTCAATTGCTTTGATATCGTACATAGACACTCCCGGGGACACCTAGTTCCCAATTTGTTCACCAGGTGGCGCTGCAATTTTTTGATGAATTTTTTGTATGGTTTTGCTATTTTTCACTTGTTTTCAGAACCGTCCCTCAGATTAAGCTGAAATGTGATGGATATGTTGTTGTGAAAGGGTCAAACAGTTGTTTGGTAGGTGGCACTGCTTTGGATTCTTGATTTTTAAAGATTTTCAATTACGGTACTTACCAGTCACTGGAGCTTTCCTATTGATTACTATGTAAGTCAATGAGCATACTAATGCTAATTCAAAGGACAACTGACACGAAATTTACTGTTTACTTGAGATCTGTTTTGAGTTAGCTGCACATGTTAATCATTCTGTATGAAGGTCATGCTGAGACAGTACATGAATGACCTTGACCTGGTTTGTGGGGTCACAGTGCAACATACATGAATTTTACTTTTCATTATAACTTGAGAACTACTTGAACTTTGATGTTGTACATGTAAGTGTTCTTCTATAAAGGTCAGACTTACTCAGAACATGGTGTCCTTGATCCTTTCCCAAGTTCACAGAGCTGCAAGTGTGATGAATGTCAAGATCAGCTGAGGCACGGGCTGTTCACACAGCCCTCTTGTTTATGAATTTTTGTGTGTTATAGCTATTTTCAACTTCTTCTCCATAACCATTACTCAGATTAAGCTGAAACATGGCGGATATGTTCCTTGTTGAAGGCTCAGACAAAGTTGTTCACTATGTGAGAATGCTGCGGATTCCTGATTTTTAACGATTTTTTCAATTACTAATCAGTCAATGCAGCTTTCCTATAGATTACTATGGAAGTCAATGAGCATTCTAATGCTAATTCACATTTTCGACTTCTTCTCCAAAACCGTCGTCCAGATTGACTTCAAACTTGGTGGGGATGTACCTTGGGTAGGTGTCTACCAGGTTTGTTCCAATGGTCATGTTCCAATGATTTTTGGATTTTTTTATGATTTTTTTTTCAAAAATCTTCACAAAAGTTTTAATAGGAAAGTTTAACATGGGAATTTCTTGTAATGGTTATAACTTAAATAATTTTGGCCAGATTTACCTCAAACTTGATGGGGATGTGCCTTGGGTGGATGTCTACCAAGTTTGTTCAAATGGTCACGCTCAATTGATTTTTGGATTTTTTTATGAATATTTTTGTTCTTTTTTGGGGGAAACTTGAAAAACTCTTCTCCTCTGAAACCGCTCACCCAATTGCTTTGATATTATACATTGACACTCCCAGGGACACCTAGTTCCCAATTTGTTCACCAGGTGGCGCTGCAATTTTTCTAATTTTTTTATGAATTTTTTGTATGGTTTAATTTGCTGTTTTTCACTTGCTCTCAGAACCGTCGCTCAGATTAAGCTGAAATGTGATGGATATGTTCTTTTGGAAGGGTCAAACAAAGTTGTTTACTAGGTGGCACTGCTCTGGATTCCTGATTTTTAATGATTTTCAATTCAGGTACTTATCGGTCAATGCAGCTTTCCTATTGATTACTATTGAAGTGAATGGGCATTCTAATGCTATTTTACAGGACAACTGACACAAAATTTACTGTTTACTTGATAACTTGAGATCTGTTTTGAGTTAGTACAGTTTGAGAGATTGCCCCTACGGCAGGTCAAAATGTGGTCTCTCAAAACAGGTGGTCTTTCATTAGAGGTACAACAACATGGAAAAGATAGCACAATGTTTTGAGAGAGCGGTCTTAAAATGATATGCGGTCTCTCATTAGAGGGGTCTCTCAAGAGAGGTACCACTGTACCGTGATGCTGCACATGTTAATGTTTCTTTATGAAGGTCATGCTTGACAGTACATGAATGACCTTGACCTGGTTTCTGGGGTCACAGTGCAACATACATAAATTTTACTCTTCACTGTAACTTGAGAATTACTTGAACCTTGATGTTGCACATGTTAGTGTTTTTCTACAAAGGTCAGACTTACTCAGAACATGGGTGACCTTGATCGTTTCCTGAGTTCACAGAGCTGCAAGTGTCATGAATGTCTAGGTCAGCTGAGCATGGGCTGTTCACACAGCCCTCTTGTTTAAATTTGTGTATGTACTGGTAAATGCACCTTTCCTGTTGATTACTAGGTAAGTCAATGGGCATTTTAATGTTCAACATCTTGTATTTTTCCACCAAGTGGCAATGCTATTTTCAAAGTTCTCTTAAAACATTCCTCAATTTCTCATGTGCCAGTAAAATTTATATTTTGAATGAATTTATCTTTCAGCAAATCTTTGAAATACTTGTAAATGCCATATGCACAAGCTTTAGGCCTAGTCAGCTGCAACTTTGATTTTGGGAAAAAGGTCAGCTGAGCAAGAGCTGCTCAAACAGCCCTCTAGTTTTGTGGAAAAGGTTGTTTGCCCTTATAAGGGCATGTGGCCTTTACTAGGATGACTATGGTACATGCATGCAAGTAAACATGTCTGTACTTTTGCTACAGGGCTAACATTCCCATGCCTGGGTCTACTACTGGCAGTCAGAGGCTATGATGGTAAAGAATTATGGCGCGTGTCAGCATACTCGGAACCATTTGAACTGAACTGTGACAGTCTGGACATCAATAGAGATGGGAAGCCAGATTGTATTGCCACAGGCCGACTGAGCTCTGTCTTTGCAGTGGACCCAACAACAGGTAGGCAGTGACTGCCATGTCATTATATTCTAGGTGTCTGAGCATGTTGAGCACACTATGCTGTAATTTTACAAATGATGCTCTACAATGTTATCCAGGATTGTGGTCAGTTGGCATCTGCTGATAGGCTGTAGCAACCAGAAGCAGCTTTTTAGCTCTGCTGACTACTCAGTCAGCTGAGCTGTTGTGATTGCCCATTGTCTGTTGCCCATCCATCCACATTTCACATTTTCAACTTCTCTGAAATGATAATCCAGATTCACTTCAAACTTGGTGCGGATGTTCCGTGGGTGAGTCTTGCCCAAATTTGTTCAAATAGTCATGCTCCATTAATTTTTGGATTTAAAAGAAAAAAAAATTGGATATTTTTGGGCAAAATCTTACAAAATCATCTCCTAAACCACTTGGCATATTGCCCTCGAAATTGCATAGGGATACTTCTAGGGACCCCTAAACCGTAATTATTGACGAGGTAGTGCTGTGATTTTATTTCTATTTTTTGTGTGTAAGCCTGCAAAGTCTGATATGTTATGTAGCTGGAAATTTCCTCAATTGATTACATGTTACCATATTAATGGCAATTGTACAAGAACCTTTAAACCACAATAGTTTTTTACACATATTAATTTCAGGATTCAAATCTTGTACCAAGTTACAAAAGTGTCCAAAGCTTGTAAATGTTGGGATTATTTTCTAGCACTTTTCCGTGTATATATGTAAGAATGATAAAGTAATCTGTAATGTTGCGTTGAGCATCCATATCCAAAACTTGTGGGGACCACGGAATAGCTGACAAGGTGTACCTGATTTGCCGTGTACCGGTTTCCTGAGGTGTATGGGGTGCAGCAGATGATAGCAATCATTATCAAAGGAATCCTTAATTTCCATGCATGTATATTAATTGTCTATAGCCACTGTCCAGCTTGGCATCTTAGCATGCTGCCAAACGACAACAATAGACAACAGTGTTTACAGTGAGGAAGTATGAGCAATTTGTCTTGGACTAAAGAGGTAATTGTTGATTAATTTGATATTAACTTGTTTCTTACATTACAAAGGTTGAAATATGAGAGTATTATTGATACGTGTAATATTATGTAACATTTTTATGGGCTGATGTAATGAAGACGGCATGGATAAAACTGAAAAATTAATAAATATAGATAGGCCTGCATTCACAAATTGATAAATTGGCCTACACTGCAAAAAAAAAATACGGGACAAGTCAATTTCTTTCCAGATTCAGTGTGGACAAGTAATTTTCTTAGGGAGACAAGTATATTTTCTCTCCAACTTGTCCTGTGACAAGTGGCTCAAATCCTCAATGTCAAGCCCTGAAGCCAACCTTGAAAAGGGACATTAACAGAGGTCCAAATAGAATGAAAGATTAGCGTAGTATGGATTAATGACCATTCTCCAGAAACTCCTTTAGGGTTAAATAAGTATACATGCCAGGGTTCACACTGTGTACAAGTTAGATAAACTATAATGCTGTGGATCATTCCAGTAGATAAATGATGCTTGGCAGTGGTACATGTGTTATCATTATATCTGCAACTGATAGCCAGACTTTGCCATTTGCACATAGTTACTACATGTACACCTTACATTCGTTTACACTGGTGCAAATAAATGATAACATTAATACAGGCCTGCATGAAAGTGCAAATATTTTTGTGGTCATTGAAAGGAGAAATCGAGTCATGGAGTGGTATTGATCCTTAAGACAAATCACTCTTACAAAGCAGTACAGATCATGCTCTATCATTTCAGCGTGCCTACTTTATTCACACCTCATTTATTCAACATCATTGGACAAGCTTGATATAAATGTCAATGACCATCAAAGTGTTGCCTTTGCTGTGTGCTTGGTGCAGACAATAGCAAAGGCAGTGGGAGCAGAGTGTGGTGCCTTCAGGGCACCTGCTGAGGCACCAGTGTCAGGTACCACTTGAGCAGTGACAGGGTCAGCTTCCAAGTGAACTGCAGAGTAACACATAGCAAACTGATGGCTGCCAAAGAGACCCGCTCATCCTGGGTTGAGTGGTTGGCATGTCAGTACAGGACTTGTGTCATTGGGACAGGAAGGCAGGCACTGATAACAGCAAGGGTGATGGTGTCTTATCAGTAAGGCCTGTACAGATAACAGCCATGATGATGCTGTCTTATCATGTGGCCTATCCTGCTGTCAGATGTGCATATACACACATGCAGTTCTGTTGGCATGTCACGCACAGCTTTGAAGTACATGTACTAGCTGTCAAACAATTTTAATCACCAGGTTGTTAGCTCTGCTGACTTGTCAGTCATCAGAGCTATTTGAATCTGTCTGCATCAGTTTGTTCTGTTGCTAGACTTTTTACATTTGCGACTTCTTCTCAAAGACCACTGCATGGAATGTTTTGATTTGTCACATGGATGTTGCTCGGGTAGACTTCTACCAATTTTGTGAAGGAGATGATAATGCAATAATTTTTTTTGCATAAATTTTTTACTTAATTAAAAAAAAAATCTTCACCTCAAGAACTACCTGGCCAGTTGCTTTGATATTGCACATAGGGTCACCTGGGGTCACCTAGTTCTTGTTTTGGCCACCAAGTAGCATTGCAGTTTCTTCTTAATTTTTATGATTTTCTGTGTGTTAATGGTATTTTTGACTTCTTCTCAAGAACGGTTGAACAGAATTGCTTCAAAATTTTATCAGAATATAATTTGACTTTAGACAATGAAAGTTTCTACAAATGATATAGATATGTTAATTTCAGTCAATTTTCAGACCAGGTAAGACTTTCAGTGGCCAGCTCGTTAGCATAATGAGATGATAAGAACATATTCAGACCTAGAAAGACATTTGGTAGCTGACTCATTAGCATAAGAGAAAGGCCTGGGGGTGACAAGACCATTATAAGATCTGGTAAGATGTTTTGGGGTTAGGGTAATTAACACAAGTAACATGATCAGATATAGCAAGACCTTGTAATATGTAGGCACTAGGATATTGGTCTGATAACTGACTGAGTGACTCTGTTGCTTTCGCTCATGGTGATAGCAAGGCGTGATTTCCTCTTACTGGGTCTTACCCACTTTCTCTTTTTCTGACTGGGCAGGAAAAAGATCTTGACCATCTTAAGAGCCTTAAATAAGATACCATGAGACTAAAGTAAGGAAGAAAGTTTGCTTTAAGATGTTTTCTGGGCTCTTAGTGTTTCCAACTTCTTATCAAAAACCAGTGCTTTGATTGTTTTGATTTTGCATTGGATGTTCCGCAGGTGGACCTCTACTAAGTTTGCAAAGGAGATGAGGATGCCATAATTCTATTTTTTTCTGAAATTTTTAATTGATTTTTGAAAAAAATTGTCTCAAGAACTATTTGGCCAATTGCTTTGATATTGCACATAGGGTCACGTAATTCTTATTTTGGCCACCAGGTGGCAGCACATTTTTTTTAATGGATTATATATCCAACTGCTTCCACTGTACATGTATATAGCTATACAGACTACACTTCACGAGTTACAATACCTTAAAAGCATATTCCAGTTAGCATAGCACAGGATCGTCATGATCCTCTTGTTGTATTCTTGCAACTTAAGAAACAGCTCAATGTTAAAGCTGCCGCTGTTAGCTTGGTTTGTCAGTCAGCTGAGCTTATAAAGATGGCTGATGATCTGTCATCCCTTCATCCATCCTTCACCCATTTACAATTACGTTTTCAACTTTTCAAAACCTGTCAGTCAGATCCCCTTCAAACTTAGTGGGCTGTACCATTGGGTGGGTCTCTACCAATTAAGTTTATAAAAATGGACATGCTCGTGCGATTTTTGGAATTTTTTTGTCAGATTTTACCGCAGCTGACTTGTCACTCGACAGCTGAGGTTATGTGGTGGTTGGGCATCCGTTGTCTGTCTGTCAAACCGGCATCATCCACAATTGATATTTTTGACTTCTCCAAAACCATCAAAAGGATTGACTTCAAACTTGGTGGGGTTGACCTTAGGTGGCCCTCTACGGAATTGTTCCAAATGAACTTGCTCCAGTAATTTTTGCCTTTTTTGTGATTTTTTGGGTTCATTTTCTTATGAAATCCTAAATTTCTCTGAAACTGCCAAGCCAACAGCTTCGAAATTTTGTAGGAACACTTTAGGGACCCCGAGACCTGAATTTGTTTAACAGGTAGCACTGCAGTTTTTTTCTATTTTTAGCTCTGCTGATCGTAGGTCTCAGAGCTCATGAGATTATTTACATGTAAGTCGGTCCCTCTGTCTGTCTGTAAACTTTGCTTGTCCAAGTTTATTCTTGTTCTTCAGTAACTCAAAAAGTTATTATATGATTTGAACAAACAGACCATGAAGGAAAGCTGGATGGGGGGCGCATATTTTGGAGTAATAATTTTCTAATGTTAGTTGAAGGTCAAGGTAAAATGGCCCATTGGAATGTTGTGGTAATCTTGGGAATGATCTGCAACTACGCAGTTATTTAGTTGGGCCCATACTACTATTAGGACTTATAAAGTGTATAAAAGTCTATGTGGACGTCAATACTAGTGGCACCACCTACAGCATTATGTAATATACAGATCAAAATGTGAAAGTCATGTGACCAAGGATCGTGGAGGAGGTTAAAATCTTGGCTGCTTATTATACTAGTGGCACTACCTATGCTTTGATGGAAATTATGAGTTAAAATGAGTGCCTTGAAGGGTGTAAAATTCCGTATCTGAAAAAATTAATTGAATTAGAGCATGCCAAAATTCATAGGATATATAGATCATGTCCAATGCTTATATTTTACATAATATCAGTGACCTAGACCTATTTTTGGTAGGTCATCATGCCTGTAAAGTTGAAAGAGGTGATTTGGTAATGGCAGGGTGTATCTTGGATGTCAATGTGAAAGAGAGTTGAGCCTTCAGATGAAAATTACCCTTGAGTACATTGTTCATAAAACTCTGCTTGGTCACCTACTTATGAAATCACTTTAACCCAATGATTATGTGACCTGCACCTATTTTTCAAGGCCACTAAGCAGTTAAAGGTTAGCTTGATTGGGCATATTTCTAAGTGGATACATGGATGACTCATGGGTTGTTCTAACCATACGGTGCACTTAAAAAAATTTAGATGCAAAAAGAATCCTTTTATTCACATTTCATGAAAAAAAACTCCTTGCGCCTTCAATCATCCCTTTCTGCTCATTTCCGACACCCTCAAAGCATAAAAGGTTAGTGACATCACAAATGCAACACCGCTGGCTGACCAAGGAAGACTCCATGCCAGCGAGCTATGGCTATGAAGTGTCACTTTATCAACAGGATTGAAAGTGCATGCGGAAGTATTCATTTTCGTCCCTGTTCCAGTCCAGGAATGGGTCAATGTGTTGCTGCTATTGTAACAATACCCTCTCCTACCAAAGACCCTAAGTTACGGAGAGCCTGGACCCATGTTGTTACAAAGGATTACATTGTGACAAAACATAAGCATGTTTTACCATTTTGATTCAATTGATGGAAAAAATGGGTGGAAAAATGGGCAAACAAGGACCGATCTTGTTCCATACCCATGTCCATGGTTGAACGGTCTATAACAGGTCCCTGGGTTGAGTTAGCTGTGTATGTCCAATTACTGTATAATGTTAGCTGTTCAATCCCATATTAAACCAGATGGCACTTGTTTGGATAGCTACCACTTTCATGCCTGGTCTATGCAGCTGCCAAGACCAAGGCCAGATGGCCTTTGATCCTTTGCAGGCATGTACCACAGTTTGTAACAGTACACAACCACTGCTCCCAGTAATTGGGTGTAAAAAAAAAAAATCTCATCTCATTGCATCTTTTTTGTTAATATGGACCCAGAAAATAAGTCAATCAGAGGAAAATATTTACCAGTGTTACATAATGGATACGATCTGAAATAAAGGATCAGAAGCATATGTACAGATGTATGCGGCAATGTAAATTACTGCCCTCCAAGGGTTGCGAGGTTTTGTCGGAGTTTGATATCGAAAGCCATTCAAATATGCAAACTTATATTTAATCACCCATACAGATGGGAAGGGACAAAATTAACTGTTTGCGCAGACTTTTACATAACGTAGGCATATAGGCCGTAGCTGTTTCCGTGAATGCTAGAATTTGAAACACTACAACACCTGGCCAATCCTAGCGCAAATTCCAATTTATTGCATGCATGCTTGTTCCTGTTAAATGAAGTCAAGTAATTTTAGACAGGAAATCTCTTTTTTGCAACAAATTATCATTGCCATACAACAAGTTGGGATGGTCTGGCTGTACCACAGCTGCACTCCCTGCAGTACTGGTGACGGAAGCATTCTGGGCGTCCCACTCATGTCTGTATAAGGCTGAATGATCCTTTATTCTGCTGCCACAGTTTTTCTTATTAATTCTTCTTCATCCTCATCAGACCATGAAAAACTCAATTCAGACTCTCCGGAATCACTATACTCTGTTGTATCTGCCATGACTGTTGACTATAACTGGCTTATAACACAGTCACCCTGGCCAGCAGGTTGTGTTTGGGACGTCATCAACACTTTCCCAATTTAGGCCACGGTCGGAGAATACTCGTAGCAAATATGGCACACTTTCGGAGCTAAAAAACACTATTCAAAAATGAAATTGAATATTTTGGTTTCCCATTATCATTTCTAACCACCCTAAACATCAACTTTCTAATTTTGTGGTATCCATTCAATCCAGCTAACCTTAAGAAAATTACAGATACATGTAGTTCAATATTCTGATAAAAAGAATAGGGTGAATGATACTAAATGTACAACAAATGTGTATTGTGGAAGTTATAATCCGTATGAATATACAAGTTAAGTTGCTTAATATGAATGACCGTGATAATGAGGGGAGGCATATACAGTACTGTATATTAATAACTGCTCTGCGATTGGGCACACGAGGCATGCAAATTGTGGACAAATTTTTATAGCGCATTGTCATCTGTGACAAAAATCTATGCTGCACCTGTAGTGCCCTTTGCTAGCAAACAGTGGGCAGGCAATTATTATGCATTTCAGTGTGAGCAAAAAAATTATTAACAGGTGGGCAAGTAGTCTAGTGTGCGCACAGCCATGATTTACTGGTCCTGCCTTTTTGCTGATGATGTAACTTTATATCTACCGCAATGAACATCCTGTACCACTGAAAAACCATCATGGGCAAGCTCAGCATATATGCCATATGGAGAATTATTCAGCTTAAGGGACCAAAGTCATATAATGGAAAACAAATTATTTACAGTTATCGGTTAGTTTTATAAAAAGGAAAACAGTATGTTTGGAAAAAAAACGCTTTTGGTGCGAGTGCCAATGGAGGCTGGGTACAAGATGTTGCCTTCATCAGTACCAAACGCAGCCATACAGTGAATATCCTTCTGTGGGCCTATATCTTGCAGTCGTAACAGAAAGCTTCAGAAGACCTATCTGAGTCTTAATCCATATGGATATACAAGTTATTATGCCCCCCCCCCCCCCAAGGAAGAAGCGTATAGCAATTAATGTGTCCGTGTGTGTGTGGACTGACAGTTTTCACTCGATAACCCAAAAAGTGTTTTTGCCTAGGGCTTTCATATTGCACATGCTGATAGTCCTGAATAAGGTCTCAGACGAGTTTGAAGATGGATGACTTTGATCCAATTCCCAAGGTCACAGAGCTATTTTGGCGAATTTGGTTTTCATAATATATTAACTTGAACAGTTTTGTGCATAGGGCTTTCATATTGTACATGTTAATAGTTCTAAATAAGGTCTCAGACTAGTTTGAAGATAGGTCACCTTGACCCAGTTCCCAAGGTCACAGAACCATGTTTGTGACTTTGGTTTTCAGGCAATAACGTAAAATGTTTTGAGCATGGGGGTTTCATATTGCACATGCAATAAGTCCTGCATAAGGTCTCAAAGAAGTTGGAAGACTGATAACCTTGACCTAAATCCCAATGTCACAGAGCCATTTTAGTGAATTTGGTTTTGATGCGTTAACTTGGAAAAGTTTTTAAATATGACTTTCATATTTCACATGCTTATAGTCCTAAATAAGGTCTTGTGCGGGTTCAAAGATGGGTGACCTTGACCCATTCCCAAGGTCACAGAACCATTTGAGTGCATTTGGTTTTCACTTGATAACTTGAAAAATTTTAGACATAGGCCTGTCAATTTGAAGGTGATTACAGTGCCAAATAAGGTTTCAGACGAGTTCAAAAATGGGTGATGGTCACTCAATTTCCAAGGTCACAGAGCCATTTTTAGCTCAGCTGAGCTTATCTTATGGTCCTCCGTCCGTCTTCAACAGTTCACATTTTGGACTTCTTCTCTGAAACCATCAACCAGATCCACTCCAAAGTTGGTGGGGATGTGCCTTGGGTAGCTCTCTACCAAGTTTGTTCAAATGGTAATGCTCCAGTGATTTAAACAAAATTTTGAATTTTTTAGGGCAAACCTTAAAAAAGTCTTTTCCGCAACCACTCACCCAATTGCTTTGATACCACACAGGAACACTCCTAAGGACTCCTAGTTCTTACATTGTTCACTAGGTGGCACTGCCATTTTTGGAGGTTTTTTTGTTTTAAAATTTTTGTTTGTGTGTTTTTCCTATATTGACTTCTTTTCCAGAACCATCACTCAGATTAAGCTGAAACTTGCTGGATATGTTCCATGTGAAAGGGTCAAACAAAGTTGTTCACTATGTGGCACTGTTGTAGATTCGTGATTTTTAATGATTTTTCTAATTCAGGTGCTAATCGATATATGCACCTTTCTATTGATTACTATATAAGTCAATGGGTGTTCTAATGCCAATTCACATTTTCGGCTTCTTCCCTGAAACCTTCATCCAGATTGACTTCAAACTTGGTGGCAATGTACCTTGGGTGGGTCTTGACCAAGTTTCTTCAAAGGTCATTTTCTATTTTTTATGATTTTTTAAAAAAATTTTCGGAAAATCTTTAAAAAAAGTTTTAGTAGGAAAGTGCATAGATATATTTAGCCATATAGGCCAGAGGGGTATTGTTGTCGACTAATTTCCTTGATCTGGATATAGAAATAAAGAGCAACCAGTATGTAACAAAAATATTTGACAAGAGAGACCAGTTCAAATTTGATATTATCTCCTACCCTGATTTGACAGGAAATATTCCAGAGAAACAAGCATATGGAGTTTGTATTGGACAAGTCATACGTATTGCTAGAAACACCACACTTTTTAGCGATTTTGTCAACAGGGTTAGAACTTTGTTGCAAAAACTACAGCGCAAAGGTCATAAAAAAACAACAACTACACAAAATTCTGTTGAAATGTTTCCAGAGATATGACCAAACAGCTAATAAATACAGCACTAACTCAAGAACATTAGTCAAATTGTGTCAAGATGGAGTTGAAATGACAAAGTGTAGTCCTCAAAAGTGTTTGGAGTGGTAAGAGGGAAAGTACCCGGGGTAAAGTATACTTAACCCACCCAGAGAATTTTCTCTAGTCCATCTTAAGTTGGAAAAACCATGATCAAACTCACTTTTTGCAGGATTTCTTTTTTTTAATCTTCATCCAGTACAGTGGAAGTGGCTGCTTTCAGCTAATACCTTAGTACACTTTACCTCATAACACCTCTAGTCAACTTTATAGTGCTAAAAATTGTATTACTATTTACCTGCTTAGGGATCATGTACAAATAAAACCATTCCAAAACTTCAATTATTCAATGGACTGAGATTTTAACCCCCCCCCCCCCCCATCACCATTTTCCTGGAATTAGGTTACAACCATCCCACTGCCACCAGGGCCCTCTGTAACATCAGGACAGCAGAGTGCCACTGGGTATTATTAGTTGGGAGTAGAGACAAACAACAACAACAATCAACATAATAACTGGGTGGCTCATGATAATTTCAACTTGGGCCTGATGTCTTTTACAATGTGATTGACCACTTTTGTAACCAAAATACTGGAAGGAACAAAGAAACACATGAATACAAATATGTTATTAATATTTGTTGCAATTAAAATAAAACTAGAGAAAATAATGTGTAGCAATTTTTCTGATTTAAAAATTAAACTTTTAAATCAGAAAACGGAATAATCATGAATGGCAAGTCAGCATCGTGCAGCACCACTTTGGAACTAGACCTTGAGCACCAGACACTATAAAAAGGTCAGTAAAATTATACTACTCTAATCAGACAAAAGATGTCCTTAGCATCAGCATTTGTATATGTGGTCTATACAATAATGTCCTGGGCACCAAACAGTAGTTTACGCCTTTCCAAAAGCTGTGGATTGTCCCGTAATACACACCACTCTTCTTGTCCTTTGCGGATGGCATTGTCTCTATTTATATCGTTGTGAACACTCACAAATAGATTTATAAAGCTTTCATAGATGTTCTTTTGATTTTGGTGCATGATATTCTGTGATTTCAGTAGAAAAGTTCCAAATAAAGTCGGCTGCACCAGCTTTGTTCTCTTCCTATCCGCCATGATTGTGCTGAATAGTACACTGCGTGGGTTTGTCAACAAGCTAACGTATCCGCAGTTTCTAGTGGCACTCGCTAGATGTCACTTTACTGCTAAACTCTGCAATTAATTACATTAAAAAAAATCACAAAATCGCGTGATTCCAAAAGATTGGCGAAATTTCGATTTTGAGCTTAGACCCCCTCCCCCCTGTCCGATGATTTCTCGAAGTTTTGGAATGGTTTAATTGTCTCGCCAGCATAAGCTGTTGGCGAGACTAAGCAGTCACTTTCCGTCCGTCCGTCCGTCCATCAACAAAAAACTTTGGAGTGGCTTGAATTACGCTGGCGACACATTCATGCCCCCCGGCATAACTCTGGTTTGTACATGATCCTATACACCAGTGTCAGTATGGTGGAATAGTGTATGAAGTTTTAAGTTTCAAAGGAGACGTCCGGATGTTCACATTGTCGTTATGGCGATATCTGGAGAATACCTGCATGCATTTTGCTCAAATTTGGCAAAATGAACGGAGTAGATTTTGGTGTCAATGACCTTATTTGAACAAATAGTAGCCTAATTAAATGTTCGTTAGGGCTCATTACTGCGATCTCCAGAATGCTTCCAAAAATCTTGCTCAAATTTTATGGTGTGATTATCTAGTATGCCAGGATGATCTGACCAGATTTTGGTGTCATCATTACCTAATGTGAGCAAATGACAGCCTAATTACATGTTCATTAGGGCTCAGTACCATGATATTTCCAGAATGCTTCCATGTATTTTGTTCACATTTTGCAGTATAATTATCTTACATGACAATATGAGCTGTTTAGATTTTGGTGTCACCATGACCTACAGTTCCGCCCGTCTAAAACTTAACAGCCAAACGCGTTTGTGACGTTTGGCTGGTGTTTGGTTTGCGTTTGAAAACGTTTGAAAGCGTTTGGTTTGCGTTTGAAATTCGTTTGAGAAGCGTTTCAAACACTTTCAGCACTGCGTTTCAAACACTTTGAGCAATGCGTTCGGTACACATGCGTTTCAAACGCGTTTGGTACACATGCGTTTCAAACGCTTACAGATGCATTTACAAAGTTTAGGTGTTATATTGTATTTTCCCCTTGTTGCTTAAGTTAGAGATACACAAAATGAATGTTTACATTACTTTTCTTCCACACACAAGTGTACATAAAATTGTTCACAAGAATATGAGTTGATAAAGATTCCAGTGGGAATCGAAATATAAAAAAATAAAGAAAAAATATTTTAATGTAAATAAAAACCCCAAGTGAATGAATGTATTTAAACTAGGATGCATCTTGAAGGAACGACGTGAAGAAATAAGCAAACTTGGAACTCTGTACAATGTAACGCTATATGCCCCACATGTAGTATGAAAAAAAATACTTGGTTGGTGCTGTAATGCAGACGCTTTTTATTCCGTCAATTTTGTTTTCCTTTGTATAAACGTTGTACTGCTTAGGTACAATATATATATATATATTTGATTTTCTTATTATCTACACAGCCGTTTTAAGAATCTCCTACAGTAATTTTTTTAAAAAATAGCATTCAGAGAACAGATTACCCTCGGCGCCAACAATTTTTTTTTTCCTCAAATCTGCATTTCTTGAGATATTATGGTAACAAGATTGTCCCCTTGTGCGCCACTCAGACGGCCTTCAAACGAAAACTTCAAAAGTTTCTTTAGTTTAAAAATAATAAGAATCTAGTTTTCAATAAGAACGTGGTCCATTTAAATTTAATATAATTTGTATCTCTGATAAAAATTTGTGAAGCTGCGATGCATCCTTGTTGAGATATTATGATAACGTGGTCCCCTTGTGTGCCGCTCAGAAGGCCTTCAAATAAATGCTTTAAAACTTCATTTACAAAAATTATAAATGCAAAAAGGCAGCTGGTTTAAATAGGTACCTGGTCCATCATAAGGTGCACCTCTAAAAAATAATTGGTAAAGTTGCGGTCAGCATTTTTTGAGATATCACGGTAAAGTCGTCAGGGTTGAGGCCACTCAGACGGCCTTCAAATCAGTGCATGAAAAGTTTCATTAAAAAAAATGTAAAAATAACCAGAAGACGCTGATTTCAGTAATAACCTGGTCCATAATAAGACGCATTCCTGGTGAAAATTTGGTAGAGCGACCTTGAATAGTTTTTGAGATATGGCGGTAACATCGTCATGGTTGACGCCAAATAAATACATTAATAAAAAGTTTCGTGAAAAGTTAATAATTAATCAACGGAAGTTGCTTTTCAATGGGAACCTATCCATTATAAGGTACATCTCTGATAAAAATTTGGTAAAGCTACGGTGAAAATTCAGATATCGCACGCGGCAGTAACATCGACAAGATGGACGGACGACAATATCATCCGGCACTTCATGTGCGGAGGGTAAAAAATGGGAATGGAACACTTACAAGGGCGTATGAGACTCCAATGATTATACATGAATAAAGACAATGCTCTTTCAAGTTTGATTTTATGTTGTTGGTTTTTTGTAATGAGTAAACAAAACTGAATTGCTTAAAGATCCAGGTATTATGTGTGTGCAATCACGCCCCAGGGCTGACAATGCATGAATTATTTCCTGATTCTCTTTTCTTATTTCTCCCCAATGGTTGCACTTATCTGCACGAGTTGTGTGTCAATTTTCTTTTCGTTTCTTTCTTCTTCAACTCCGTCGCCCCCCAATTCTAATGAGACCGTTCCGTGCATAGGAAATAAGGTAATGCTAACTATGTAGTGGTGTGCCCAGGACTGACTATACCACTTTTGTATTAGGGGTGTTGGCAATACATTTGATTCTGTGTTGTTATGTCACAGGCTTCCATGGGGCTTGGTCTTACATTATCAAATGTGCCAGCGGTATTATATTTATATATAATGATATGTATATGTATATATATATATATTTACATATATGATATATATATATGTACATATATGTATATATATATTTACATATATTTGATTTCTTACACATAGGGACCATGGTCTTTCATTTGTCTGCTCAACACTTTACAGACGCAAGGGTGCAATGGACTATAAATATGCACCAGGCAGCATTTGAATATAAGTGGTGTGGACATCGCCTACATTCTTCTTTCATTATGATTCAATTTTGCGGATTTGATGAAATCTATAATAGATTTCGACATAAAACTCAAATAAGAATGTGTATTTGCATCATGAAAACATGAATACAGAAAGGAACAATTTCCCAAATTAGTCTTTTATTTTTAATTAATGATCCAAATGAGTATGCTAATGATTATGGTCACAAGGTGTTGCTGTGGGTGACACCTTGTGGCTAATCCTAGCAGTAACACATGTGCGGCAAGCAAAATGGACACTGGTTGGCTTGACTCCTGTGAGGATTGCAAGCTTGTGACAGTCGGCAACAATATATATCTAAATAGATACGTATATGTATTTCCAAGTGTTTCAAGTAGGCCTTGTTAAATTTACTGGTGCATCTAGTAGGTTTGTACTTTTGTTGACCAACACGCAAAGGGATCCAATCTGATGGTGGATTAGAAATCGCATCAGCTCTCTTGTTTTGTTGTGTTGTTTTTCTGCAGCTAAGATCACTGATCAGTGCCGATGATCCACATGTGAAGGATACGTGGGAAAGACTTCACACAATTGAGATGGCAGTTGTCAACTCGGCCCTCTGTCTTAATTTTTATATTTGTGTTTATCTTCACTAATTAATTACACACTTTGGAAAAGGGCTAAAATGCGTAGATCACAAGTATGTAAAAAAAAAAAACGTTTAAGTCGTTTATTTGTATAGGACTTTTTCCTTTGAGCGTCGCATATTGAATATTTATTTGGATTACCCCCCCCCCAAAAAAAAGAAACAATGCAACAAAAACTGTACGATTGATTTGCAAAATATCCAAGAATCATAAATTTTTTTTGGTGATAAAATCCAAATGAATAACGGTAATTAACGTCCGGTACAAACAGGATTCATGTTAAAATTTCAAAAATGGGTTTTCAACATATGACTAGGCCTACATGTATTTATACCTGCTATAAATTGGGAGTTGTTTTTTGTATATTTGGTCACCGAAAAATAATTAAGGTATGTAGGCTACCTGTGCATATAATGTCAAAATAATAAGCGTGTCCGTTATTAAATGTGATTTCCTTCGCTGTATTTTCTGGTGTGCCTGTATTCAAAATGAAATTAAACTATAATTTTTTCAAATGTTGACATGAAGTAGCGTAATCAAATGGCCAGATCATTAATTTTGTCAGTGCAAAGCCCGCAACTATTGCAAATTTTGCTCTGGTCAACATCATTGAAAACTTGCATTCACAAACTAGTCCAAATTAAAAACAATTCACTGAATCTATTTAATTTGTCATTACGTTGTTGTGACGTATCGGCATACAATTCCTTCATTGGCGGTTCCTTGCTCATAATCTGTGGAAAGCGTCGGTAAAAAGGTAGGCCCTAATTGCAGAAAACCATTAGCTTCAATATTATCGTGCACTGAAAGATTTACAAATGTTGACCACCATTTTGACCGTGGGCGAGGTCACATGATCTCTGCATGGACCACATGACCCCCATGCCTGGACTTTTGCACACGTGGGGAACAGCGGTTTCGATTTTCTTTCATTTTTGTGAAAACGTAAATAATTGAAATTGATGGAGACCTACTACAACTCTCTAAACTTTGTTGAATGACAGTATTGGTTTGTTTACTGACAATGAAGAAATGGAGACAGGGAACAGAGCAAATACTTATTGCAATTAAAAATTAAAAATGACATTGTTGTTCAAAGTGGTTGTGGATGCCGGAGATTCAAGCACTGAAGCAGGTTCGAGAACAGGCCATTTCATGTTGAGACTGACACAGCAAACGATAGACTATCATGTTTGGACGGAGACAAACTTCAAAAGTGTTGTTGTAGTTACGTCGGTCATTTTTGTCCCCTGAATATGAAAAATAAAAAATAAAAAACATCGATGTTCATTATCTTTGATAGTGTTTTTACGAGAACGGTGGCAGCTGCGGATGGTGCTGTGCCTCGTGGGCCGTTCCTTCCGAAACTGGTCATTCGTCTTGGTCAAACAATTCAGTACAGAGGGGCGATCAAAACGATGTGGCCCCTAAAGTCTTCTGCCCTCTTTACATTGCATTTAAGTGCATATACATGTACAAATAAATTTATTCAACCTGCAACTGAAGCTTTATTTCTGTGTTAGGTTTAAGTAACTGAACACATAGCTTGTTGAAGTGGGACATTTTGCCACTATCAAACATTTGGGAAATGCTTTAACTTGTAATAACTATGCGATGGAAAGTCATTGACCTGTTTGGATGTGTTTGAAATGCAAGTGTGAAAGTGTTTGAAACGCGTTTGGTGAAGCGTTTGAAACGTTTTTATTATCAGAGCGTTTGAAACGCGTTTGTAACAAAGAGTTTGCAACGCATTTGCAACGCGTTTGCTTTGCGTTTGAGTTTTCCCACTTGCGTTTGAGGATCGTTTGGGAAGCGTTGGTGCGTTTGGCGTTTGATAACTTGAACGCGGGCGGAACTGTAATTTGAGCAAATGGCAGCTTAATTAGATGCCTGTTAGCCTAACGAGCCCTAACTTAGGGCTCGTTACCATGATTTGTCCAGAATGCCACCCAGTATTATGCTCTGTTTTGTAGGAATACTTAAGGTTCCGTCCCATGGGGGACCTCTATATTTTTGGGTTGTCCATCTGTCTGGATGTCCGTGCACGCCCTTCTGTCTCAAATTTTACAATATGCATATCTTACCTGGAAAGAGGAACTGATTATATTTTGGTGCCACTGTGACCTAATTTGAGCAAATAGTGGACCCTTCAGTCAACGCTTGGCATTGAAGGTATGTCTAGTTTCATCCTACGTGTCACCAGAGACCATCAACACTGTTTCAGTGAAAAGATGTTCACAAGGTGGTAGTGACAGGAAATGTTCAACACAAAACAGGAACATCCACTGAATAAGTTACAGGAAAAATAATTTTCTCCTAAAAATTACTTCAGGTTGATTAATTTTGTGGCACAGCCTTTGGTATGAGATGCTGCTGTCTGTTTGTATCCACAAGGCAGTGGGCAGAGCACAGGACTGTCTCAGTGCTCTTGCTTCTGGTTGTTGTAGGCACAAAGTTGTGGAGTGGGGACCAGCGAGCTCTTGTAGATGCCTGGAACGTGTATGGAGCACTAGTGGTGCCGGACTTGGATGGTGACGAGGTTGGTGATATAGTGCTGGCTCACGGAGGTGACCCCAGGTACAGAGACTGGGTAAGTTGCATTGTGGCTCAATTCTATCTGAAAGTGGAGTTGTTTTTCTGATGCTCCAGTCTGTGTGTAGTAGTTCTCTGTGGGATTTGTTTGGTGGCCACTGCCCAATCACATTGCTGGTGTCAAATTGAGTGACGTCTGTTTATCTCCAGCCCATGAAGTGTGTGGGGGGGGGGGGGGAGATATAGTAATGATGATCATCCGTCCCGTCATCGTTTCTGGTCCATTTCACCAAAACTATTACACTTAGCAGTTTGAATTTTTTATGGCTTGTAGTCCTTACCTGCAATATGTGCCTTTTGATAGTTTTGACAGTTGTGACAGCCACGTCTGTGTTATAATCAAGGAAAACTGCTTGCTCTATGTCTGGTGTCATAGGGGCTCACAAGGAGGCCCAGACAATTAGTCATTTGTGACTTGTCTTCAGCCAGATATGCTTGAGCCACCACAGAATCACTTTTTAATTTGACCAGGACTTAAAAACCATTTTGACAACTACGACTGTGGGAATGGCCTTGGGTGGGTGCACACTCTTGGGCAGTACTAATGGGGGCAACTTGAGCAGTACTAATGGGGGCAGCTTGAGTAGTACTAATGGGGGCAACTTGAGCAGCACTAATGGGGACAACTTGAGTAGCACTAATGGGGACAACTTGAGTAGCACTAATGGGGGCAACTTGAGCAGCACTAATGGGGACGACTTGAGCAGTACTAATGGGGGCAACTTGAGCAGTAGCAATGGGGGCAACTTGAGCAGTAGCAATGGGGGCAACTTGAGCAGTACTAATGGGGACAACTTAGTACCATATGCCCGCTGGCAGGAAAACTGCTACACTTTCTTTTTTGTGGCCTTTACTTGACACAGTTTTGGTACCAACATTGTCAATAGTGTAATCTCCTGTCATATTGCTGTCATGTTCTCAGTCTAATGACAAAGTGCAGAAAGTGCTGCACTTTGTCATTGAAGCTGTGGACACTTTGACCAACATGCATTGCATGGTGGAACTAGTATTGTGATGCTTCATGAATTTGCATAGCCAGGAGCAAGTTGCTTTGAGCGACTGACAACCATCATTCGTATGTAGCTGAAGAGCCTCACTCTTGAGAGCCTGTCTTCTCACTCTAACTTCCTCTTCTCTTGCAGTGCTCTGCCACATTTACCAACTTGTCTTCAATTGCAGGATAATCAAAAACTTCCTCCCGCCCCCTTTCAGTTTCTTTCTTCTGCCAGAAACTTGTTTCAAATCATCTTCCTTTGAGCTCCAGGATCAGACACACTTTGGATATATACCTGCTTGTGTCGTGATTGCTGTTTTCCATGGCATATTGAATGACTGTAAGTTCGAAAGATACTTCGTACAGATCTATCGTTGCCCCTATGTCAGAAGTTGTTTTTGCTTGATCAATTCTCAGTGAAGATTCACAAAATATAGGCCTAACTGTTAGACCTAGATATAACAACTGAGGCACCAACAGGATAATTCCAAATAAAGGTGCAATTACGACAAAAGTGATGGGGGGAAAAGGTGAACTGTCATAAAGGACAGGGGCTGCAAATATGTGCAATATTCAGTTTTAAAGGCAACAGCAAAGATTTATAAATGTTACCAGCTCAGTTGAAAGAAATATTACAGTAGCATTTTCATAGAAAACAAATTGGAAACTTGCATTTGTGCATTCTGGTATCTAAGGCAAATTTATATATAGGCCTAACTGTTAGACCTAGATATAACAACTGAGGCACCAACAGGATAATTCCAAATAAAGGTGCAATTACGACAAAAGTGATGGGGGGAAAAGGTGAACTGTCATAAAGGACAGGGGCTGCAAATATGTGCAATATTCAGTTTTAAAGGCAACAGCAAAGATTTATAAATGTTACCAGCTCAGTTGAAAGAAATATTACAGTAGCATTTTCATAGAAAACAAATTGGAAACTTGCATTTGTGCATTCTGGTATCTAAGGCAAATTTTCTACTCCGTTTTTTTTTGTTTGTTTTTGTTTTTTTTTTCAAAGAAGTGGTCGGGGGGGGGTGCTTTTTGGAGCATAAGGACTCTTTGGGAGAAATTGGATTGCATACACTAACGTTAGCTGTTTCTCATCATATTATTTTACATACTTATTGCGTTTAAGTACAGTATCAAGCCTAACCACCTGACAACAGCATCTATGTAAAATGGTAAATAGGTGAATGACCAAATATGTACATCTTGATGAGAAATACTCATTTCTACCATTCCCACCCTGTTATGCTTGCCACCGTATATATACACAATCACACTTTACACAAAGTTTAGCATTGTGCAAGATATGTGCACATGAAGTAAAAGAAAAAGAAGAAAAAAAAGGACACATACAGTTTGGCAGTGTGTGAGGACCACACAGGTATAGTCCTTGAATCCACCATACTTCCTTGTCCTTGACAACATGCTGTCATGTGACAAGTTTTCCGGACATTTATCAACATAAGCTGAAATATTTGCTGAGCAAGTTTCTTTTGATGTTGAACTAGCTAATGGGCCACAGTGTTCTACACCACATTATGCTACTTATGGGATGAAATTGTTTGTTTGTTTATTTTTGTTAATTTATGTTGCTTTTTTTACGTTTGTTTTTAGCTCTGCGGACCTCACTAAGGTCGCAGAGCTTATGCGATCACTCACGTGCAGCCGGCTGTAAACAAAAGGAGACATTCATATTTAACGTCGCTCCTACTCACTTCCTGTGTTGGCAGGGCAACAGACTGATGCTTCCACCATGATCAGGGCAGATTTATATTGTATACTACATAAACATCCATAAATAACACTTTTTCAACCAAAAGAAAGCCAATCTCTAATCAATTTGGGCATCTTTTATGTTTCAAATATATTTTTATACATTTTCTTAAGATTATTCTGTGTTCATTTTGTTTTCTTATTGAGAAAATACTTTCGACCATGCCAAATACATGGATCTGCCCTGATGCAGGTGGCTCCCTCTTTTGCTCAATAGGTGTTAGAGGAGGACCGCATTTAAATGTGGATACATCCTATTTGTTTATCAACACAATGGCATCAACAATTTTAAAGTTGGAGTCTTCATATGTTTTGGACATGTTCTATGAATGAAAATTTAGGTTCCTTATGTAATCGGTGGCACCACCTACAGGATTATGGGATACACAGACCAAAAAGTGAAAAAATTGAGAACACTCTGGTGTCCTTGATTTGTGATGGATCGTTATGAAATTTGGTGGAAACGTTTGGGAGGCTGACATGTGGAATGCGAATAGTACTGGTGGTGCCACATACAGGTGAAGGGAAAATATGAGCCAATATGTGTTCAGACCTATAAAATTAATTTTCGTGAGAAATAATTAGGCTTACTTAATCAAATGTCATAGCATATGTGTATCATGTCTAAAAGTACGATATCACATAAAATGGGTGACTTTGACCTACTTTCTGAAAGTCACTGAGGGAATACATTGTTGTCTTGGCACATGCAACAATATCCATCACAGGAATTGCACAAATAAACTATGACTACATGTGGAGCAAAGTGCCATTTGGTGGACAAGTCAGATACTAAAATCACATAAGCTTTATATGTTCAAAAGCCACTTGAGGACTTCCAACTTTGGAAGGAAGATGTAGGTGTAATATAGCCTTGGTGCCAGCAGAGCATTAGGCCCATGGGCTTCTTGTTAATATTTGAAGCACTTTGTACATTACACTTGGGCAGTGGTCTCCATTCACATCATTGTTTAAATTTATGTTTGTTTCAGAATTTAACAAATCTATTAATTGTTTAGAAAATGAATTAGTTGGCAGATTTAAGGCAGAGTGTTCAGGATCGAGGGTTCTTGTGTCAGTTGGGTTATGTGCCCAGCAGTAGTTGTGTCATTAGACTAATATAAAACTCTTGTTACTGCTAGCACCTCTATAGATACACAGACAGTCAGGTAAGCATTGTCCTCTAGACATCCTCAAAATTGCTGCTTTCAACATTGTTTTCCTTTACCATCTTCAGTTGTTGCATGTTTTAGCAGTTTTAACTCAAGTAGATTTCCTTGGACCTGTGTATCATTGTGTTGTCAAGTTTTCAGCATTGTTAAAAAAAAAATTGGTGCTGTTTACCTGACATGCTCCTGGAATTTTAATTGTTGGATCATACACATATAAATAATGATGCAAAAAATCAGACAAAATTACACCAGCACATATGCAGTTATGTTACTGTGCTGGAATGGAGCTCCATCTGTAGTAGATTTTATTGTAAGGCATGTGCATAAGTACATGCAACAACACCTGGATAAAGAGGCCCACGAAAGATTGTATATTATCTGGATAAATTTAACATTCAGGACACAGTACAACACCATAGGTCAATTAAGCTGATTTCCACACACTAACCTGCTTTGCCAGAGCCCCTGTAAAAAATTCTGTGGGTCCAGTGCTGCATCCATGCTGCTCATCACTGCCATCCAGGACCTGTGACATGCCAGAGCGCTCCTGGTGGCCATAATGTGTATTAGCTAGCATACAAAATTCAGTTTCCTGCTCAGGCATCCATTTATTGTAGACGTGTATTGTCAGAAGCTCCCTCTTTTTTTCTTACTTTTTCTGTACTCTTGTTGTTGTTTTTTTCTGTCATGTGGTAGTCGATAGGTTTCCTGGGAAGCTTGCCCTATCACCAGCATAGTCAGTCCAGGTTCATCAGTCAAGGATGTAGATGTTCAGTTGGATGTCCATGGGGATGCCAACTACCACATTATGGCCTATTGGGATGACCCTCCTGCATGTGTAGAAGCGTAATTTTCTGCACTGAGAAAAGTCTGCGCAACATTTGTCTATGATGGATGCCTTTTGAGTTCTCAGTGGCAGAAAGTCCGATGGGCAAAATGTGAGATCTGCTAGACAGAGGCTCCAATGTGTGAAGGCACACTGTGACTGTGAGCATGAGGTCAGTGTACCTTGCAGGGGGCCCCTGGTCCTGGATTAGAGGCACATGCCATTAAGGTCGAGTCCCAGGCCTTATAGCCTGCTGCAAACTGGTCTTCAAATCGAGGCCCCCTGGGGGGATCACCAGTCAGGCCAGGCCATGTGATCAGGTTCAGACGGGTCCTTGAATTGGGGCCAGTGGTCCTCGAATCAAGGCTTGTCCTCGAATTGAGGCCCCGGGGGGGGGGGGGGGGGGGAAGAAACCAGCAAAAAGGGATTGACCAGCCTTATAAGTTGGGCTCTTCTGGTACCAAGGGCGGCCAGAAGCCGGTGCCTCATCCCTAGGGGCAAGGGCTTCTGACCGGCGCCTCACCCCCAGGGGCAAGGGCCAGTCATCAGAGGCCTCTGTTAGCCCACTCATCTGCAATCCCTCTCCGCCTTCTTGGCAAGGATCAGTCTGCAGCTGACTAGTGTTGTTTGCCAACCATTGGATCATATTTTGGATGATGTTTTTGTCAGATACATTGTATGTCACAGTTACTTGTTGGACTTTGCTGCTGGCAATTCTCGTCCCATCTCTGGAGTTCCTTTCTCTTTCCTGCTTCGTGTAGGGGCAGACCAGGAACTCTTGTGCGAGGCCATGCGGAAGCTTGGGGACAAACAGGCCATTGAGATAGTGTTGGTTGATGGGTCCTCAGGCTTTTACAGTTGTCTCTTTTTGTTGCCAAAAAGAGATGGCAGACTAAGGCCGGTAATTGAGCTTTTTGGTCAACGGCAGAGTTTATCAGTTGTGTGCTGTTGCATTCGGCCTAGCGCTGGCACTGGTTGTCTGTGCTCAGGTCATGAGTGAGGTGGCAGCATTTGTGCACTGGCAAGGATCTGTTGCACATTTATCTGGAGGATTGGCTCCTGCAGTCTCAGAACAAGGGCCTTCTTCTCAAGGACATTCAGTGCATGTTGAATCTGTGTATGAAGTTAGGCCCTATCCTGAATCTCCCGAAGTCCAGCCTGACTCCTGCAAGGGAGTTCCTGTTTCTGGGGATTCAATTTTTGACTGTTCGTTTCATCTGTCGGCCTTGAGAGAACAGGTAGAAGGGACTCTTAGCCATCTTGCATCTGGTCCAACGGCACGTCAGTGGATGTGCCTGATCGGGACTGTAACGTCTGTGGACTCTCAGGTCCCTCCTGGGAGGCTTCATTGTTGGCCTATCCACCCCAGCTTCTCTCAGATCCTTCTGGGGAGGCTTCATCGTTGGCCTATCCGCCTCAGCTTCTGGGATTACTGGGATCAAAATAGCCATCTCTTGTCTCAGTGTCTCGCGATCCAGCCATTATAACCATGGGCTGATTCTGAGTTGGTGGTCTTGCCAGCCAAACGTGATGCCCGGGGCAATCCCTGGTACCGTTCAACTGTGAAGCGACTTTGCTCACCGATGCCTCCCTGAGGGGCTGGGGAGCACACTTGGAATCCGTGACAGGCTCAGGCCAATGGCTTCCTCAGTGGAGGTAGTTTGTTGTCAATTGGCTAGAACTGGAGGCAATTTGTTGTGACCTTATCCAGTTTGAGAACAGGCATGTCCTGGTGAAGTGCAACAATCATACAGCAGTGGCGTACATTAACAAACCGGGAGGTACCTGGTAATAAAAGCTGTTATTTCTGGCCAAGTTGATGCTGCTCTGGTGCCATCAGTATGGCGTCAGGATCCGCTTTCAGCATATTTCTGGTTGCCTGAACATCAAGGCAGACCTGCTATCCTGCTGATCACAGGTAAATTCAGACCAAATGGTCTCGGAACCCCAGGGTGGTGGAAGGGATCTGGGCCTTTTGGGGTGCACTGCACATTGATCTTTTCACTGCCAGGGACAGTTGGAATATCGACACCCTTGTGTCTCCATTTCCTGTTCCTGACCAGTTGATGTCGGTAGCAGACGCCATGTTGATTTTGTGGAAGGGAATGTGGGCGTATGCCTGTCTTTGGACCCGCTCTTGCCGAAAGCTTTTCACAAGATTCAGGAAGAACAGTGCAAAGTCTTTCTTGTGGCCCATGCTGGCCCATGAGGGAGTGGTCCTTGGACTTTCTGGAGTTGAGTGTAGAACCTCCTTGGCCACTTTTTTTTCTTGCTCAACTACTCCGACCTCAACAGCTGACTTGTATCCTACGATGATGCAAACCTTCAAGTGCCCCTCCTCAAACAGACTTAAAGAAAGTCCACAATCTGCTGGACTGAAACCTCCCTAGGCTAAAAGTTCTTAGCAGTGCACTATGCCACCAACTTGTTTCACCGTGAGTCATAAACCTTTGAAGAAGACTTACAAGGTTCCCACGGGCAACCCATTCAGCCACTCCCTTTTGCTGAAGTAACACTCTTGGCGATATTCCCCAAACGTAAGTCTGAGAAACTGCATGTTGCGGTTGAACTTTTTTGAACCTGGTTGCCGAAGCAGTTGAGCGAGAAGATAGAGTGACCAAGGCCCCCAGGGGGCAGAGTTTAGGGATGGATCCCTTCCCTTGTGGACTTGTGAACAGTTGTTATATGGACTGTCTGGTGGAGCACAATCTTGTGTTTCTCTGGGATCTCTCTGTGATGCTTGGTGTACTTACTAAGGGGCCGTATCACATTTATCGTTCGTCCTGGATGCAAAACTTTACATTTGAGACGAACGCAGATGCAGCAACTAATTGGTTCATCCCAAACCCTGCTGGACGCAGCGGGAAGAACGCAGACGATATCAGACCATGGCAGTGGAACGCAGGCCAGCACACCTGCAAGGACGAACGCAGGCTGACTTTCTACCGGACGAACCATGCACTGTTCAAAGCCAAGCTATTAACAGTACAGGCCCCATCTGGGATACCTGAGTGACCTGCTTTGTTTTGAGACGAACGTAGGAGCAAGTGCCGAGCATATTGATGGGGGCTTTGAATACATGCCTCACTTCCTCCATATATATATACTATATATTTTTTGATGGACTTACTGCTTAAGTTTGGCCCTTCCTGTCAGTAGAGTTGTTTTTCCAGAGGCATTATCAACAAAACGCCCCCACCCCCACCCCCGTGTGTTATTATTTTCATTCATCAGTATTGCAGACTGCAGTTTTTTAGGTCATTTGTAACACATTTTCCAAGAACACAATGTCACAAAACAATCGTGATTGAATTCAATTAACTCCTCGTTTAACCCTACTGTATTCCCTGCCTTCATTTTATGTTGCCGATTTAATTTACGGGATTATATATATGTACACACAGTACCAACTGAAAGTCATTTTTTAACACCTCCGCGCGCGACTCTTGCGCTGCCCAAGGCAGCAGCGGCAACGGACCTAGCACTTTATAATACAGCACCCGCACCTGCTCGGACTTGGGCAAGTTACCGTGTGGACATGCTGCACCTTTATTTTGGGATCCAGGATCTAATAAGTCCAAGTGACAGATCGGGTCAACTGTGTGTGCCGTGTAACTTTAAAAAAAAAAACAACCAAAAACGGGTGACTCGAGTGGAGTTCATCAGAAATACTATCGTCCAGGGTTAAGATTTTATTGTCAATGAAATAAAAGGCAGCCTACAATGTAACGCAGCTGTTTCCCTGAGACTGCTCGGCGCTACCGTGGCCTTGCCTTCGAATTGGATAGTTCGCCTTCAATTTTGTTCAAACACTTTCCTTACCCTTCCGCTCCTCAGCATTAAATGTGATATAACAACAGCAAAAAACATTGCCATGATAAAACTTCGATTGCAATTATAGTGACGACTCAAAATAATGACACGACAAAAGCTGGTCATACCAAAGTGCCCACATGTCAAAATATCGTTATATCAGAAAAAAAGACAGGTCATGGTAAGTGACCGGTCACACTACTGACATTGTGACAAACTTCAATGACGAAATGCAACAATGACAGAAAATAATGCCGGCAAATGATCGGCACAGTCAAGCGCCCGGTGGACCTAACTTGTGTACGCATGATGACCACTGCTTGATGATCAACACCAGGGATCAACACATACACACATTTCTTGTTTGTGTAATTTGAGATCTAACACGAGTTATATGACAAGAGGTGACTGAGCCAGCATCATTCATAAGTCATCTGAGCTGGCAGTACTATTTTGACAATGTATACATCCTTGATTTCCCATTATGAATCGGATGAATTTGTTTTATTTACCTTTCTCTTCTCTGCCAAGTAATTGTGAATGTAAGAAAACACGGCGATTCAGGAATTTATTCAATATAGGCCTAATGTGTAACTACTAGTATGTGCCTAAATAATTCCACGGCTGATGTAGCCATCAAATGCAGGTGAATGAAAATGTCAGTCAGTTACCATTTTGCTCACAGGGGCTTTGCAGTAGGCCTCATGGTGGGCTCGAAACAGTTGCATGACACTCTTATCAAAAATCGACCGGAAGAAGAGGGCTGTCACATGTTATTTATTGTTAAATAAAATACATGTTCATTTAAAGTCAAGTCGAAGCTAATACATACACATTTGTGAAGAAAATACCCGCCGTGATGCCCTATGGACATTGATGCACTCGTCCTGTAGTCATTGGTGACCACAGCATGACAAGAAGAGTGTGCCGCGGTTGGTCACGTGATCAAAACTTTCCAGAACCTGGTTGTTTATAAATAGAAATGACAGGCTGCGTGCCTGGCTTGCCGCCAGAAAACAAGTCGAAACTATTTTTTTTTTAAATTTATTTATTAATTGGTATCATTATTATTTATTTATTTATTTTTGAGCCGTGAAAGTTATCTTTGTGTACTTTCTAATCAGAATCAGTGTGGAGGTAATCCGTTGTACGGTTTGCGATCCACAGGCACAGTGGTACGCCTACAAATCAGTATGAAACTTGAAAGCGAAAGTGCACCCTGACCAGGCATGCAGCTCAAGCATACGGCCTCACACAGCCACACTCACAGAGCACAAAATTGCAATTCTTTTCGTTGTTTTATTCCCACTTTAGTACAACATGTGCATGTATTATGGCAGTATATCAAACGCCCAGGAATAGATGCATCTTAATTTGTTACAGTTATGCTAGAAATGCTTTAGTTCTACAAAACGCGTTAAAGTCGCAAACATTACAAAAATTGCGTCGTTAGAAAACTAATTTGGCAGAGACAATGACTGTCAACAAAAAATAATGTGGCTCTTAAAGAGTTAGTCCTGTCACTGCCAAGCAGAACGAAAAAGAGAATGAAACTAACAAAAAAAAAAAGACTTGTCAATGCCGGTATTAATTCTTTTCAGATAATTTACTTGTCGCCACATCCTCGCGGAATCAACAGAAGTGAACATTTGTCCAGGGAGATATTGAAATATTTCAAAATGCACCTGTTAATATGCTCATCTAGTGAAAAATACATATAAACATACCAAAGTCAATGATTTCAAAATGTGTCCGTCAATATTTGAAATGATGTCCCCAAAATACCTGCGTTTAACAATCCCGGAGATATTTTCTTTGTCCGACTTTGTAAATTTTTCAGTTTTCATTTTTTCTTCTGACTTTAAAATTTTGCCTGAAAAAAAAACCTGAAAAAAAATGAGCAGCCCCAGTTTTATTTTATTTCTATTTCGAGAACTGCACCACAAAAACAGCCAACCCCCCCCCCCCCCCCCCCCCCCCCCCCCCCCCCCCCCCCCCCGTAAACTAAGGAATAAAAAATGAAAGGCCTAAATTCGAAATGATACCTGTGCCCGGGACACCCGAGCCAGGATTCTTCAATTTTCATGCAGTAACTCGATAAAACAAATGTGCGAATAAAGGAGATTAACTTCAAAGCCCAAGATTGAGTCTGTAAATGTAGACGAAAATCAAATATCATGATATTTCCAACATCTGCTAGTTGCAAGAAACAATAGGCCTGCTCTTAAAAAAAGTCAATACGTTCAGTGGTAACTATGATGACACACCCAAGGGTATATCAACGTATTACCACTGAGTAAATAAACTATCTTTGAACCAGAAATATTCATACGTATTATACACGTTCCTGAATTAATATGATCCGACACTGAGTTCATTGTCTTTATTGTTAATTTTCGAATAGAAATACGGAGAGAAAGGATTCGTTGTTGCTGGTTAGTAGCTACATCCGTGTGTGAACTAGGCCTAAGCGAAATAAGCGGTTCCAGAGAAGATTTAGTCAAATCGTAATGAATTTCGATGAAATGTATGATGCTTTATTAATCAGAAACATCAATTTTAAATTTATGTGAAGCAGATACGAGAACTACCCCCCACAAAAAGAATAATTTTTGTATCTGATTTGGCAAACAAAGCTGTGCATGCGGCACGGAGATTTTGATCATAATCAGTCTTCTTCGGCAAAAAGAATTCTTTCAGCTTTATTAAGTACGTCTGGCTATATTTCAAACCCTGACTTAATGTGTCCTGGTGTACATTTTCAGTCTTGTCCACACCCGGCCCTGGACGAAATGATTACATAAAAACTGCAAACTGCGCAGTGCCTCTTGAGATTTTTGACCGCCATTTTGTGGATAAGCTGGTCACATCACCTACATAGTTTTGGCGAACTGGCCAATGATGGGAAAGTAAAAATACCCGCACCGCAGTCAAACACAACAACCCATTATTATATAAGCATTGAAATCGCAAATTTGTAAAGATATGCCCTCACATTCAGCATTGTCTTCGACTGAAAGATCGTGATTTGTGCTTGGCTTTGCCGCACGTTTGTGATAAGGGGCCCCGTGAAATACAACAGAAACCCCCCATACAAGTACACGGCCGGCAGAACACGTGTCGCTCCCGACTTATATAAAACGTAACTGTATTCACACACCGTCTTGGCTAATCAATAGTTTTGAGTGAGGTCTTTTTAACAGGAAAGGACTTGATACAAACTCAATTCAAATGGATTGTAATTTTCTTTCCATATAACGTCGCGGCTGGGCCTATATGTAGTTAGAGAATAGATACTATGGCCGGGTAACGATTCATGCCACACATGTGTTGCCTGGCCTTCCGTGTCTTCTAAATGAACTTTGGCACATTTGAATCTTTGCTGCATTCACATCAATGACACTGCAGTACTCACTTTCATCATCATAGTTTCGATTTCTTATTGAACATTATTTTCACAATGCTACACGAAGAGAAAAGGACTAGGCCTACATAAATTAAAATTCCCGATATTTTGCATTTATTAAACTTAATGAAACCCCATAACTGAAAATAGAAAAGTCGAAGACTGCTGACAACCTAAATTCTCTCTCTCTCTCTCTCTCTCTCTCTCTCTCTCTCTCTCTCTCTCTCTCTCTCTCTCTCTCTCTCTCTCTCTCTCTCTCTCTCTCCATTTTTCTTCTGCCACTTTTTCCGATAATACTTAATTATCACCCCCGTTTTTCCCTACTTGGAATCTGTGCAAACATTGTTCATTACGACAAGGGGTGTTTCCACTCAAAGATCTCAGGTTAGCAGCTGAAGCACGTTTCAAAAGTTTAAAGATGATTTGGACTTTAATATAGTGCAACATGTCAGGACAGAATGGGAGGGGTCATTTTGCTTGACAACCTCTCAAGAAGGAAAGACGGTTATTTTGTGCATGACTTCTACAGAGACCGTTGGACACGGAAAATACGTATCAAAATATTTGCTACTCTTAATGGTAAACAAACTGGCTAAATATCACAAGTTGATTGCTATAATTTGTAAACCAATATCTCTTATTAAACTTGGCCAAAGGGATCAACATACTGCAATAAGCTAGTTCTGTAGGCCTAGGGTGCTTAAAAGGTGTACATGGGAGCAATGAAACTAACAATCTGTTGTTAGTATATGCAAGGAGGTTACACCAAATTAAAGGAGAGTCCACTATGGTTTTTTCGCCAGGTCAATCATTTTGCAGTTTTAAATGAGATTATTTGATAGCGATGTGATATGCAGACTGGGGGGGGGGTGCATGGTCCGGCTGCTTTGGGCTATGAATTCGCGCATACTCACGCAAATTATACACCACCTTTGAAATCTGAGGAACATATTTCAATTTAAATTTCAATGAATCAATGGATTTGATATTTCATAAGTCCCAGCAGGACCCCTAGCACGCTGTAAGGAGTACATTCGAACATACTCTGAACATCATTTGCCATCTTTTGCGAGTATATTCGCTCGCACCACAACTCAAGCCAACATTCATCAGCTCACCGTTCACCCCTATTGTCTATTTACCTGCAGCGTGTACATTTTGTTGCAGACAAACATCAATACTTGCGACTAGTTGTTTCCATTTTGTGTTTAAAATGAGAATTTCCCTGTCACACGGATAAAAATCTAACATCCACCCGTTTTTGTCACAATTTGAATGATGAAGTCCAAAATCTACGCAAAAACTCAAGTAATTTTGCCCGTTTGCGGCCTCAACGCCATGATATTTTATACTGCTGGAAAGCTCAGGATTTCGTCTCTTTGCGTCACAGCCTCTGTGATCGGTTAAAAATAAAGAATTCATGGGATGTCTTTTTTATGTTGAGTGCACCATTGTCGTGACGGCCGGCGAACCAAAGAAGTGCATAAAAGCTTGCCAGACATGGTTTGTGAGGGACCAACGCTGGCCCTTTGAAGTTCCGCTCTGGTGCTTGCAAGACAAGGTTTGTCAGGGACGAACGCTGGTCTCCGCTGGTGTTCGCCCTGGACACTACCGGACGCAAGCAGACCATGCCAGACGATCACAGATAATATCAGACGAAGAGCGCTACCGCGGTGCGTTCATTTGGGCCAGACGTTAATGCCCAGACGAACGATAAATGTGATACGGCCCCTAAGTCTGTGTTCAAAGCTGAAGATATGGGTTTGATCTGTCTTAAGATGCTTACCTTCAAGATGGTCTTCCTGTTAGCTCTGGTCACAAGTGCTGGGCGCGGGCCTTAGATGGGGCTCCCATAATACCTTTACGTCCTTCTACCTGAGGGACTTTGTAGAAGTGGAGGAGCTTCTGTTGGTGCTCAAGTGCTTCCCGAGAGCCACTTCCAACCAGTCTTATGGTGTGCCTCACCTACCATCTCTAACGCAGGGGAGGTGTAGAGGGGGCACTGGGGGTCCAGGATGGTTTTCTGGTCTGTGGCTCTGCAGTGCAGAATATTGAGGCTGGAATCTTTGGAGGTTCCTTACACCTGCAGGCTGATGTTACCTCAGCTTAACTGACCTATGGTGTTGTTCTGTGTCCTTAATATAAAGTTTTTTAATGTAAAACTATTGTTAGGAAAGAGTACTCACCTTAGGTTACTTAGGAATTCCCGCCCAACCATCCCCACTTTTTGGTACCTCCTACACAGTGAAGGAAACTGAATTGCGCATGTTCACCAATACACATTTTGGCCACCAGGAGCGCTGTGGCATACCACAGGTCCTGGATGGCAGTGATGAGCATCATGGATACAGCACTGGACCCACAGAATTTTTATGGGGGCACTGGCAAAGCTGGTTAGTGTGTGGAGACGAGCTTAAGTGACCTATGGTTAGGACTCGAGTTTTACGTTGAAAAAATTCATTTTGTGGGTGTTTAGTTTTACACATTTGTCTTTTAGATTTTGGGTGGTTATATTATATTGTGCTTGGTGTTTAAATTTGCATTTCTTGCACACAAAATTAGTAAAATGAAATGATAGACATGTAGTAGGTGTGTATATCTTCCCAGAGTGAGCCATTTATATTATTAAAGTGCAGACCTGCACTTGTTAATGTGGATGCTGGGGGTGACGTCCATGGAGCAGACCAAGTTGTGTAGGTAGCTATGGCAATTTAGCTGTGCCTATGTACATCTCTCCCTAAAATGGGCTGAAAAAAACAAAACGCTGCCAGTGACCGGTGTTTACAGTACCTCTATGACAGTCTTATGCTGACTGCATGGTCTTGCACTTTGTACAGTCATTTAGAAAGCACATTTCTGTGACAGCTGTGGTTGCACTTGCTTTGTCCTTTTCTTGCTGTAACACAAAATGATACTCAGGCGTGGTGCTCACTTCATGTTTGTTTGCTATATGTTTCACAGTTGCATGTGTCATTCTTAGTTTGTTGTTTCTTTTCTGTTCTTATGCAGACAACAAAAACTGTTTTTACATACGTATCAGTGAGTGGCTTGGTTCCCAGTGGTAGTGGTCAGTGCCTTGATGTCAGGGCCAGGGCTCTTTTATTTGTAGGGCTGAAGCAATATGTTCCGTTTGCTGCTGAAAGTAATCTGAGAGTCAGTTGGTGATAGTGACTTTTCTGTGATTGAAACCAGCTATTTGACAATGAATTTGAAAGCTAAAGAGTTGGAGATAAAATGTAAAGTTTCAAAGGTTTTAGTTTTGTTCTGCTATCATGTTTTTAGATGATTGTAAATATCAGTGTTTATACGATTTGGTACTGTAACACCTTCAGTATGGAACCAGCCAAAACAGACATCCATCAGTCTCCCAGAAATAAAAAATGAAAATTAAAGTGTATTGGACATATGAATGGGGGTTGGTCTTGTGGAAGATGTTTCAAACTGTACATTACTGAATTTGGTTTCTGCTTAGTAACTGCAGAATTTTTTGAGCCATAGCTTTTATTTTGTAGATGTTTATAGTCTTCTGTTTAGGGCTAGATCAGCTTCAAAGAAGGGTGACCTTCACCTAATTTCCAAGGCCACTTCAGTGAATTTGGTTTCGACACATCCACTTCCCAAGTTCCTGACTGCCCTATTTAGTACATGTACTATCAACAGGGTTACAAATGAGGGTGAACATTTTGGTGGTCAGGTGGCATGTATGTTTTCCACGTGTCTTGTTTTCTTTTAATATACCTTGCTGGGCCTACTGGACTCCCAATAATTGAAGTAATTCTGTCAATGTTGAAAGAGTCGCCAAAATTAATGGATTTGGCACTTCTCCTTTACCCCCTATCATGGGGAGAGTCCACTATCTGTCACTTTTTGCATACATCTAAAGCCCATTGGCACTGGTTGCAGTACATCCACCGTATCATACAGATAAAATTAGCATCAGAGTGAAACCATGTTTTCTAAACACAAGGATAACAAGATAGCTATTCTTTAGATTTATACAAAAAGTAACATGCCTAGTGTACTGTAACCTCGCATGTGGAAGACAAATGGTTATACAATGTGTATCTTGTAAATTCCCTGCACTTCAAGGTCCAGGCATGTATATGATATATAATAAAATTCACAAAGTGTATCCTAAGCTATAGTTGTTAAATCAATATGTAATGCAACAATTTGGACCCATTTAAAATACATGTATGCCTGCTGTCTACAAGTTAGTCTTTCATGCATACCAGCCTCTGTTGAATGATTCTGTTTAGGAATGGGGATTTGGTACAGTTGGTGTGTGTTTCCCTGGCTACAGTAGATGATTGATGCTGAATGTTCCTGGCTCCAGACCCCGCATTTCTGTGGTCACAAAACATAGAGACTTTCCGGTCACTTGATCCTCTCTTTAATACCAAAACAGCTGCTGCCAGGGTGAAGTGAGAAAAACACAAGGATAAAATATCACCAAGCATAGCCAGTCTGTTAAAAGTACACTAGCTGACCAACTACTCATTGTTACTGTAAAGCTGAAAAATAAATATATAGCTGGCCAGCAGTGGTCATGAAGCACAGACTGTTTAACTCCCAAATATTCTCTTCTTTTGCTACATGTCCACTGCAAGTTATAGTGTTAATCTTTGTGAACATTCTCTTGTAGCTTTAGATTCTTTCCTCTTTGAATAGTCAGTACAAACTGTGCCTATGTCTCCTTCATACCATAACTTGCCAGACCCTGAGCTAAATACGGATCACTGTTTCCTGTCTATTATAATGTACACTGGTATTGTGTCATTATCTTTTTATTCAACATTGTGATGGTATCTTCAACAAATGCTGTTGCAGGATTATTTAGTAGAAGCTGATCATGTATGGAAAAAACTCTTTTGATTGGCTATGAGTGTTTCATATTCACTGTTCCCTGGGTTGTCATTAGAAACCAGTTACCGTGCATCCTGGGTTTCTTACAGTTAAGTCATATGCGTAACTGGTAAGGCACAGTAGTTCCATTTCCCTGCCAAGCCACATCATTGTAAATCATAACATATTAAAAAGACTGGAGAGAAGTTTGTTCAAGCTGATGTCTTCAGCGTGCTGGTTTAACCTGCTGACAACATGCTGCCTGGCCCAGCAGGTTTGCTGCTACCCAGCTCAATTGCCCACTGCAATATCCAGCGCTGTTTCATCCTACTGTCATTGCCGTACCAACGATACACGTTATATCAGGCACTGCAACTGTACTCCATTTCCGCGCACATCAATATTCTTTCACTTTCACATTTGTCAAACAGAACAATTTTACTATAATAGCTTTTTACAGCACCTTAATTCTTCTCTAACATTTTTGCCACATTCTGGGCTGAGAGACTTGCCATCTTGTGAGCTTGAAGATGGAACAAGCTTTGTTGGTGTGGGTTTCTTTTTCAGCCACAATGTTTGATGAGTTTGTTAACACCGGAGCTATGCTGCTGCAGTTCTGTCCTTCCTGGCACAACTGATGTTTGAAATTGCATAGGTTTGTTCGAAAAAAAAGTGTGTATTTCTCCAACAACAAGTTAATGATTTGTGTATTCACTTTTTTCGCAGTAGTAGAGTTGGTGTGAAAACAAACACTACTGTTTACCAACACTGCAGCTGACAGAAACGGGAAGTGACTGTCAGCCTGGCGCTGATTAGTTTATTATCAACTATGGCATGTTTAGTGACTGGCAACCTGGCCGTCATCATGGAATACACAACTTCACTATTGGCCACAAGCACCGTAGTTACCTTATCAAACATCTTCGCACCTTAGTTTTGTTGCCTTTTGAAGCAATTTATTGCATGTCCATGGCAGACCCTTCGGATGGGGATAAATTTGTGTTGCGGTAGTGTCGGAGAAAAGAAAAATTACTGCTGTGAGAAGGGTCTGTCTTTGCAGGCAAAACCTAACTACTGCGCATTAGAACTTCCCAAGGCAAATTTTATTTTGAAAGACTTATGACCTGGGGAGAATAGCAGTCAAGATCTAATTCATCAATGTCCAGGGTAGAGATGATTCACAGTTAAGTGACTGATTTATTCTAGTGATGGTAGTAATATGTTAAAAATCAGAAAATGACAGCACCACCATGTCAGGAACTAATTTGGTTGAGATCAAGTCCACTAGCATCCAAATAAGTCTAAAGGGAATCCAACTTACCGTTTGCATATGGACAAAAGTCAAGAAAAGTGAAAAAACATAAAAAAATTCTTTAAAAATTGAAAAATAATTGCTGCGCCACCTGTTGAATAAATCAAGTGTTCCTGTGCAATTTGAGAGCAAACTGGCAATTTCCTAGAAGATAAAATGTGCAACTTCCCCCCCCCCCAAAATAAATTAAATTAAATTTTAAAAAAAGTTCCAAAAATCATTGGATCATGACCATTCAAACTTTGTAGAGACCCATCCAAGGTACATTCCCACCAATAATAAATTGAATCCATTTGACAGTTTTGAAGAAGAATTTGAATGTGTAAATTGTGGATGGACTGATAGAAGACACATGACTGACCATCCTATAAGCTCAACTAACTGTCAGCTGAGCTGAAAATTGGCTTGGGGACTGTGTGAGTGAAGACTGATATTACAAACAAGTGATGATGGTCTTGGACAAAGGTGACCTTGATATTGATCCAAATTGCACAGGGCCACTTCAGTTGATGCATGCAAGGTCAGCTGAGCACTGAACTGTCACAATATATTTGTCATCTTGGGTGGTTTCCATTAAGTTTATGAAAGGGGTAGGCAGCTTCAGAGATGTCCAGGACTTTTTTCCTTTGGAACCATTTTTAAGAGCAAGTCTCGAATGAAAGCTGCTAGGCCAATTCCTTTGAAATTACAGAGAGAAACATTTGGCGACCTGTACATGTAGTTGCTAATTTATTTATTTGGTGACATTGATCAAATGTCTAAGTTCAAAGGACAATCATTTGGGGACCTAGACCTAATTAATGTGGTAGATGGCCTGTGAATAGTGGTGAATTTTTGTGCAGATGATAATCTGAAGAAGTGTACATTACAAGTTGAAAGTCAGACATTACATGTGATAATAGTCCTCTTTAAGGATTATGTTGGGAGAGCACATGGATGACCTTCACGTAAATATCCAAGGTCACAAGGTAGCTGTGGTGCCACTGACTTAAGTTGATAACTTGATAGTGACTTAAGATGAATTACTGGCTACAAGCATTTTGACCAAGGTCTTATTGTTCCTCCCAGAAATCATATGTCTTCTTTTTATGTGCATGGCAGGACACATTTCGAGACGGTGGGCGTCTGATGTTGCTGTCTGGCAGAACAGGTCTGTTGATTGGCCGCTACATGAATCTAACAGGTGACAAAGAGACTTACATGACTCCAGTATTACACACACTGAAGGATGGCTCCCAGTACATCCTCTTTGGCAGCGGAGGGGAGACGGTGCCAGGTGGGTGGACACACAGGTCTCAAAGTATTTTTTTGCTCTGAGAGACAGGAAGGTGAGACAAAGCCTTTCACTGATGGCATGCCTGCTGTCCTCCTGGCCAGGAAAATTACACACCGGTCAAGTGAGATTTTTTGCTGAGTGTGGAGAGCAAGTGAACATGGTATGTGCCCAGGGACAGGAAGTAGCAGACAATACCACTGGTCAAAAGATATCACTTGATGTACCCTGACCATGCTATTGGTCAGACTAGGTCAGGTGACCTCACCAGTGTTGCCCTCTACCCCTTGCCTCTTGTCTTATGCCATTGGTTGTGTAAATGGCAAATCTTCGTACGTTGAAATTGTCCAGAATGAAAACTATAACTACAGAAGTTTATAAAGCTGTCCAGGGCAGCAACCCTGAATACATAAACAGTGTCTTCAAGCCCAACGCTCATGGCTATTCTCTAAGAGCAAAAAATACTTTGAGAGCATCAGTCTGTCACACAACCAAAAGGGGTATTCATTCTTTTAAGAATTTTGGTACTAAGATTTGGAACTCGCTCCCCAATGAGCTCAGAACAGCCAAATACTTTCCTACTTTTAAAAGACTACTCAGACACTGGGATGGATTTTCCTTTCAAATGCTCCTTCTGTCTGCAATAATCTATCGATTACTTGCACCCCATTTTTACCATTGTTTGATGCTGTACCAAGTCTGTCATGCACGACCATTTGCATCGTGCATTTTATCATTTATGTAAATGTTTTTACAAGTACTATTCTATCAGGTGGTACATATTTTATCTTTTCACCGTTGTGAGAGGTTGCTTTCACTTTTATCTAATTATTTATACACATTCGGTCAAGGTAGCTGGGAAGCTAATGTTAATTTGTTGTAAAGAAATAAAGCTTGTATGTATGTATGTATGTATGTATGTATGTATGTATGTATGTATGTAAATTTGACAGAAGGACCTGCCGACAAAAAGCTACAAGTGTTATCACCTCAAAACCTGTGTTTTGTCTGCTTGTACACTCTTAATAGGTTTTCTTTTTTTTTCTTTTTTTTGGGGGAGGGGGGGGTGTTACTGTGTAACAGGTGTATTGACTTGTCAGTTATTCTCTCAGACATTATAATTGAATGTAAACAACATTCTATTCTTCGCTAAATTTTGCTGTAATCTGTTCTCTTCTAAATTCTGTATATTCTGTTCTAGACCTGTTTCAATCCCATTTTATCATGACACTGAACTGTATAATTACATTGTGTATCCTCAAGAACATTAGTTTGGGAATTGTGTATGGGATAATTTTATGATGAAAAGTAAGGTGCAACATTTTGTTAAAATTGTGAAATACATATTGCGCATTTACAGTTGCGCACTGAAGGAAGTTAACAGTCACCAAATGTGTTAACCTTTTGCAATGTTTCTCTAACCTTTTGAGTGAAAAGCCAACCTTTCTTAAACCATTCCCGATGCTTTTGTAACATTTTTCCCAACCATTTGAAAATCTTTTCTGTATTGTGTTTGAACCCCGTTAGTGCTCTCAAACTATTTGAAATGCTTTAAACCATTTTAGGTGCTTTCAAATCTGTTTCTAATGCTTTCAACCTTTCCTGTATTCATTTATTTATTTATTTTATTTATTTGTTTGTTTGTTTATTTATTTATCATCTTATGTAGAAATGAACTCCTAGCCCTTTCCGGCTGAAATTGCCCAAAAGCGCCTGCATATATAAATTGTTGTAAACCTTAATGCTTTTACTCAAATTTCTCGTTTAACTAGGAAACATGTTTACTGAGATTTGTATTTAAGACCCACCATGGTCGCATGTCTATGATCAATAGGTTTCTTTGGTCCAGGTTGGGTCCAATGCAGCCAACCCATGCCAAGGAAACCTATTGACATCAGTTGTACTCTGACCAGGAGTCAGTTAAATCCTTGTGTGGGAAAAATAAATGAAGAATTTTGAGAATAAAAGCTATTGTGGTATCCTTAATTTACATGTATGTTACTTAAGCCCAAAAGTGTAATTCAAACAATTTCACCATCCTGTCTCCTTTATCCTATAATTTATATGCAGCATGATGTGGGTGGACATACAGTGTAAAACATGGTCACATGGAACTTATACAAAGCAGCACCCACCACCAAATTACTGCCTTTTGTACTGGTTTTAGCCCAGGTGTGCGTGTTGAAACATGAGCACAATCTTTGGATGTGAGTTAGTGTATCCATGAGCCACTTCAGTAATATCCTGGTTTGTATATGGCTTTATACATGTAGATGAGAGAGAAGAACTGTAACAGGATGTATGGCAGAGACGAAAGAAACAATGCAGAATCAGGGGCAGTAATCATGAATTTGCATTGGAGGTTTAGGATAAAAATATGTTTTGAAGCTTTTGACAAACAAATTTCCTTCGCATTGTGTATGGAAAATTTGTCGGGTTATATTCCGTCCCTCCCTCTTGCTTTGTCTCCTCTCTGTCTGTCTCTCCATCTACCTTGCATGCACACATATACACAGAGCCATAAATATATGGCCACATTCAGGAAAAAAGAGGTGTAGTGTATTGTGTTGTTCAACACGTGTCCAGGAGGTGCATTTTAGAATGGTGTTTGAGAACATGTTGGCAGTTTGTTGAGGCAAAGGACTAATGCTTTTGTCAAAATTCCCAAAATGCTGACATTTTAAATGCATTTTCTGAATTAACAATAACACACAGCTAATAGGTCTAACAAATTGCTGGACGATTTACACACTTTTTTTTACGCATCTTAAGTCTGGCCTATTTTGATCTGCAGGATCGCTGTTTGCCATTTCTGTGCCAGACTTTTACCGTTACTGCATGGATCTGGCTCATGACACCCCGGTGGCAAATACGAAGGGTTCATACAAGTGGGCTAAACTTGGAGATAATGCCATTTCGGTGACAGAGAATGGGGTCATAGAGATCTACAGGTAAGTTGCTAACACCCGACACATTGTGTGTACTGTATGTAAAGGAACTTTGTGATTTCATCATGAGGGGTACATATTACATACAGATATGTGGAGTCACAGTCACACATAATATGTACAGTGGTACCTGCTGTATGTGGCCACTGCCATGAGCAGCCACACTGCTTTTTGTGGCCTCATTGCCGGGACCTAGGAGTCAATTTCTTTGTCAAATTTACCTGCAGTGACAGGTCACCTGCTGTATGTGGCCACTTTTTCTTGGCAGAAGGGGTGACCACATACAGCAGGTTTTATTGTACATGGGTGTTTCATTAGATGTTGATTTAGGACAGCAGGTGTGGTGATGGATAGTGTAGGAATGGACAAGTCTGGTCTCATGTTGGTGCACTGAGTCAAATTACTGGCTTTTAGAGGCATACATGTAGCATGGCTGGTTATCTTCATTATGATAAAAAGACTGAGCAAGTGAGCGTCTGGGTATGGAAATAATGTCTGGTTGTTTGCTGACGCTGCTTCTAGGCCAGACTAGCTTTGTCCTATATTGGACTCCCCTGTGGCCTAACAGTATCAGATTACATATTGCATTGCCTGAGGTGTTGCTGGTCTTTTTATGCAAGAAACCTAACTTTGGAGTGGGCGCTTCATGTCCTTTGAAGTGGCCAACAGAAGTAAGAAGCCCATTGTGTTGTATGGAGGTACATGTCAATGTCACTTGTTCCCAGTAGACATTGGTGGCCAGGAGAGTGTACAACTGACATACATATCTTGCATGTCATGGCACCAAAAATATGCAAAGTAACTATGAAGGAGAAATAAAGTGTTCTCAATGTGTATTTTGGTAATCCAATACACCCATAAAATTTATTATTCTAACTTTATGTCAGACACAAACAATAGGACAGCAAAGTAAGTGCAGGAAATTAAATAACATAATATTTTGCAACTATGTTGTCAACGACTGTCCCCTGACATTCAAAGGTTCAATGTAGATGGATCCAGACATTTTTCCTCTATAACCCGAGTAATTCCTTTTCCATTAAGGTGGGGGTCGGGGTATGTGAGAGGATCTGGACCTTGATATTCAGGTCTGGGTGATCTCGTTTGGCAAAAACTCGGCCAAGTAATAGGTCAATTCACATCCCCTTTACCCCCTCGGCCTTTCAGCTGATGGGGTATCGTTGTCCTATGTGTGCATGTGTCTGTCTGGAGTGCATGGTGGTGTGCTATTTCATGTTTTAGCCTCCTACAGAAAGCTCTTTAAGGAAAGGTTCCCTAACTGTATCTCACTGGGTGTAAAAGTACTCATTGACTTAGAGGAAATGTGCTCCAATGGGGGTGAGTAGAGTGTGTCAGCCCAAAGGCAGCTTGTGTCACTATGTGGTGAGACCTCATTGCTGGGCTCCATATCAACAATGGACGTTACATCCCTGTCCCTCTCATAAAATGCCTGGAATTTCAGGAGTCTCAAATTTTTTTGAGATCTGAGAATATCTCACCCATGTTAGATTCTCTGAGGGTAGGGCAAAAGGATAAACCTTTGCTGAGTGTTTCTGGTCTTGAGAAAGAACATGTCAGACAAATTTACTACCAGATTCTGTGTGATGAGAATATCTGTGGAATTGCAGTTGTTCAAATTCCTGTCAGGACTACTAGCATAATCCATTCAAGCATCAGTTATTTCATCCTTTCTGTTGCCATCTTGAACAGAAAAAAGGTTGACTTCACTGACCTGTATATGGCAGGTGGGTGGTGTATGGGTGCTATATGGGTGATGTTTGGGTGCTATATGGGTGATGTTTGGGTGCTATATGGGTGATGTATGGGTGCTATATGGGTGATGTTTGGGTGCTATATGGGTGATGTATGGGTGCTATATGGGTGATGTATGGGTGCTATATTGGTGATGTTTGGGTGCTATATGGGTGATGTATGTTTGATGTGATCATTGTCCTCCATGTCAATTAGTTGGTCCAGACTGACAAAAAATTGTAAAGTTGTTAAAACATCCAACACCAAACTGGAATGAGAGGTAAGAGCTTAATCTGAAGTTGAGGAACTAAAAGTGGAACTGAAATATGAGGAACTAAACTGTTCTGTTGTGTTTGGTCCCGTACATATAGTGCCTTATTCCTCGTCTTTGTTGATGTGGCTTTGGATGATAGTTGTTCCTGTGTCTTCAGTCCCTGTGTGCTGATGCAAGAGACGTCATGATGGATATCAGTGGATCCATTTGGCTGTCGGTTAGTTCCAGTCAGTGCCTGGGGCATTGAGGAGACAGAGTGTATGGTCCCTGTCGCATGGCTGGGCTCTGACAGAGCAGCTCGTGTACCTCAATAGAATCTCGCCCTCTGCCTGAGGGCTGTGGCTGGGCATTGGCTTGATGTCTGGCCCGAGTCCTTGCATGTGTTACAGTTCCAGGTGGTAGTTTTGTGCAATCTGGGTCTGTGTTGGGGAAGAATCTCCTCTCTGTGCCCTGTTGATTTGAAAAAAAAATGGCCAGTATTGGCTTCTCCAAGTCATGTTTGTCTTTGACCAGAGATGTGAACTTCTTTTCTTGCTTATTTTGCCATTTTTCTCGGCCAACAAGCGTGGTGAGCAGATCCTTTGCTTTCAGTAAAGTTCTGAACGTCTGGTCCATAACAATATTTTAGACTTGCAAGTACTTCATTGACATGCCTATCCTAGTCCAAAAGTTGTGCAGAGGAGTGTTCCTCTGTGAATTTAATGGTCGGCTGGCAAGAATTTAGATGATTGACAAATTCATAGAGACAGTTTGCCCCCATATGTCCAAATACACAAAATATCATCAATAAATCTCCACCACACCTGGTAGTAGTGGGAATTTCAAAAGCTTGTTTGCTTCTAATTCAGCCATGAAAATGTTGTGGTATATGAGCGAGCCACCCTGGTCCCCATGGCTGGGCCACTCATTTGTAAATAATGCTCACCACTGTGTTCAAAATTGTAGGGGTATAAGACCAGGCTGAGTAATTGGACTACATCATGAGTAGCTGGTTTATCTTGCAGGTCTCTCTTGTGTTACCAGGCCCTTGTTGCTGCCCGCAAACCCTCTGATGTGGGATGTTCATGTATAAAAATGAGACTCCCAAGGTGACTAAAACTGTGCCCTCTGGGAGTGGAGGAAGTGACTCCATTTTATTAACAAAGTCAGTGGTGTCTTTGATGTAGCTGGGATGTTCGCTACAAGAGGTCTGAGAAAAAAATCTACGAAGCCTGAGATTTTTTCTGTGGGGAAATCGTTTGCACTCAAAATTGGTTGACATGGTGGTGGTAAAATACCTTTGTATATTTTGGGTAATATATAAATTAAAGAAACCGTTGGTTCCTCTATGCAAAGAAATAGGTATGTCTCCTTTGATATTGACTGATTTTCTAAGAGATCTGAGAGACATACTCATACCTTGTCATTGTGAGTGGAAGTAAGATTACCACTGACTGGCCTATAGCGATCTCTGTTCTGGAATATTTGTTTGCTTCATTGATGTAATCATTTGTGTTCATAATTACCGCTGCTGAACCCGTGTCTGCCTGTTTGATTATTATGTGTGGTTCCCCTTTTAGTCTTTGAGTCCCTGTCTTTCCTCTTGGGTCAGATTGTTTGAAGCAGGAATCATGGGGGAATATTGGGCCACTTGGTGCTTGACAGTCCTGCACAAAGCGGTGATGTTTGGGTCACCGATTTGCATATCACTGGGAGCGAAGCAACTAGGTTTTCTGAAGGCCTTGTGGCTCAAGGGTACTGTGGTGGTCCTTTGAGTTTCTGTGTGAGTCCTGGTACTTACCTGTGGACTTCTATTTGTATTTGAGGTTGGACTGGATGTAGTTTCAGGCAGAGTTACATTGTCCCTGTTGAAGAAAGCCTGAAGTTTGAGAGATCTGGAGAACATATCTAAATCTTTGCCTATTTCTCCAGGACATGGTTCCCTTGGTGCAGAGCAGAAAGAAAGTCCCTTGCTTAATACGCTCTGAGGGTCCAAGAGAGTGCAAGGAGATAAGTTCACCACTAAATTTCCCTGTGTTTCACAGAAAAGTGTATTCAGCCCAGGTTCTGGATAAATAACGTGGATCATACCACAAAACACAATATTCATGTTTTTTACTCTCGGCACATAAAGTGCCATAGGGTATATTGTCATCCCCTGCATCACCTGCATTGTGTGTTTTTTGGAAATTTTGTATGGAGATATTGGTGTACCAAAGTTATGCACAGGAGTATACTAGATGGTGGCATGAAACTACCGTAAATTCTTTATTAGAAGACACATGCCTATTAGAAGACGCACTCCAACTTTGGGACATCTACAAGGTTGTAATCTCTGTTATTTTGTTCAGCAGAAAAACCTTGATAGAAAACGCACTCTGACTTCAGGCTGCTAAGTTAAAGGAATCAAAATGAAAAGTTCGCGCTCGAGTTTCTTCCGGACCTGACCCAAAAATTTTTCACTCTATATGACCATTTTACGTTTTTCTTTTCCTTCATTGTCACATGTTTTTATGCCATTTTCTCAATATTACAGAAGCATGTTGTTATCTTTCTTCCTGTCTTTGGTATTTTCATAAATAAATAGTTAAAAATGCAACCTTTCTATTATTACTTGACCTCATGATGCTATGTGTTCTCAGTATGTCTACTCATGAAGCTACCATAATAGCTCATCAGGTCATGATGCAGGGAAAGCTCTCTATTTGAAGACACACCCTAACTTCATCATCTTCAATTTGGAAAATACGAAATTGTATTCTAATGCAAGCTGTGGCTTCAATTACAGAATTTACTGTATTACGTTTTAAGTCTCAAATTAATGTACTCAATTTTAATTGGATTAAACAACTATAAAAAGCCAAGATTTGTTCTTTGGTAGATGCTTCCTAACATTTGAGTTGTCTGAATTTCCACTATTTTACTGAGATTTAATTAATACATGGAAAGAAATTCAATCAAACTACATGTGTATCCCAAATAAAGTCCGGATCTGATATTACAAATAAAATGCTGTGGCACAATAATTTTATCACAATTGCAAAAAAACAATATTTTTTAAGCATTGGTATCACAGAGGAGTTAAATAAGTTTATTCGGGATATTGTCAGCACCAATTAGCAGATGTAGGCAGTGGTGGTCCCCAGAATAGGGATTTTGTATGAGACACTGAAGTCCCCCAGGCTATGAATTAAGTGGCATCGCTAGTCGGACCTGCCAAGCCCCCCTGTTGAGTGAAAGCTGGAGCTTGGGGGAGAAGGTTGCCCCGATAGTTTATTCAGGTCTGAAAGTACTGGCGCGGTTTTATATTAAGTGGTAATTATTCTTTAAGATCAGCCATTCCAGGGCCCTGGAAGCAACAAATTCATATTGATTCTGTTAGAATTCCTGAAGAAGTTCCAGTCATACACATCAATAACATGTCTCAAAATATCTTGCATCTGTCTTACAAACAAATTTACCGGTATTTTATTATGGAAGGAGGAGGGGCAAATAGCAATTACTTTGTCCATGTGCTTGTGTGTCCGGACTGACAATTTTCACATGATAACTGGAAAAGTTTTTGCTTAGGGCTTTCTTATTGCACATGCTTACAGTCTTGAACAAGGTCTCGGATGAATTTGAAGATGGGTGACCTTGATCCGATTCCTAGGGTCACAGAGCCATTTTAATGTATAGGGTTTTCACATAACTTGAAAAGTTTTTTACTTAAGGCTTTTATATTGCCCAAGCTTATAGTCCTGAAGAAGGTCTTGAACAGGTTCAAAGAAGGGTGACCTTGACGTAAATCCCAAGGTCACAGAGCCATTTTAGTGAATCTGGTTTTGATGCAATACCTTAGAAAGTTTTTACATAAGGTCTTATAATGCATATGCTTATAGTCTTGAATAAGGTCTCAGACTGTACCAAAGATGGGTGACCTTGACCCATTCCCAAGGTCACAGAGCCATTTTAGTGAATTTGGTTTTCACGCAATAACTTGAAAAGTTTTTAACATGGCCCTTTCTTATTGCACATGGTTTTAATCCTACATAAGGTGTGGAGCAAGGTCTAAGATGGATCACCTTGATTCAAATCCCAAGGTCACAGAACTGGGGGGGGAGGGGGGGGCATGGATCTAGCAATCTGTGATTGTGTTTTAATTGATTCTCAATTCAAAGATGTGCCATTGTATCAATTGAGATGGTCTGAAATACTTGATGTTCCAGATGCTAACAGGGTCAGCATTTTTAAGCATGTACACACATGTACTTTAGAGACTGTATTACAAACTTTTCAGTTCTCAATGCTCCACTGTGTTGTCACCCATAATTCAAAGCTAAACAAAATGGGTCTTAATTGATTCTGAATCCTGTTATTGTTGCCTATCAATAGACTCCATTATTCATAGATTGACTGAGCAGAATAAAGTGAAAATGTTTTGGAGATGTTTTCAAGATTGGTGGAATTCCTTTCATGCTGGTGCAGGCATAAATTTGATGCTATCCCCTTCAGACATGGTTTTTTGTTTATATAAGTCAAAGAAATTATATGCTTTAAATAACTATTTTGCAAGCAAAATTTTATATTCATATTCAGGCTTGTAAGAAAAATATTAGTCTGTTTATCAATTTATTATCCTATGTAAAACAAAGTTGGAGTTGAAGGACAAGTTCAGTGTAACTTATGAGGCAAGATCTGTTCCGTCAGCACTGGGGTTATGTGGCATCACTTCCGTGAGAGTAACAGAAGTGATGCTTTGCAAAAAAATTATATTCATCAACATAGTTTCAATTTATCAGCAAGGTGTACTGCATGTTTGATTGTACATGAAGAGTGTGTTATAATCACGATGATTGTTATATATGTATTTGGAGGACAAAAAAATAAAGAGTATTAAAAAAATAGTCATACACCTGAGTCACTCATAATACATGACTGTATGATATTACTATCTGGCTAGAGTTGCATAAATTCTTGTGTCTCTACTGGTTTGCTATGGTGTACAAGATCATTGTGTCTTGAGCAGATTGCTGTAGTGCATAAGATCATGTGTCACTATTTATTTACTCTGGTGTACAAGATCATGTGTCACTATCAGGTTGCCACGATGTCTAAGATCTTGTGTCAGTATCAGGTTACCATGGTGTGTAAGATCTTGTGTCTGTATCAGGTTACTATGGTGTGCAAGATCTTGTTTCAGTATCAGGTCACCATGGTGTGTAAGATCTTGTGTCACCATCAGGTTACCATGGTGTGTAAGATCTTGTGTCACCATCAGGTTACCATGGTGTGTAAGATCTTCGGTGACATCGGTGCCTGAGTTCTTGTTTCATCTTTGTTGTTTTTGTGCACAAATTGTGTCAGCTGTGGTAGTGGTGTATGGTGATGTAGTGTGGCTGTGATGAGTCAGATCATGTGTCAGCATCAGTGCGACTAGTGCATGTACTGCCATCAGTGTGGCCCTGACGTGTCACCGCCAATGTAACCCTACATGTGGCTGTGCTGTGTAAAGTCATTTATCATCTAGAAGTTTGGCTGTTGTGTATAATAATAAAACTACACAAGTTTGAGTGTCTGGCTGTAAATTCTGCATGGCATGAGCGTACCCATGGAGCAGGAGGATATACGAGATGTAGCCCGCCGCAGGCGTGCCATTAAATGTATCCTTACGCTCCATGGGTACGCAAGTGCCATGCAGAATTTACGGCCAGGTAATTGCAAGAGTTTTGTTTTATTTTTATTCCTTGTATGTGTAGTCCAGAGTAGTCTCCGCCATTTCTCATAAAAAAATTGATAGTGTGTCGAAACAGCAATCAACGACAAATACCGCAGCAGGCGATAAATGAACATCCTAGGAGTGGACGCATAAAAAAGTGGTCAGTGGGAAAGTAGGGCATGCATGCGACCGTTCTACACGGGCATGTGGATTGGCGATAAATTCTACACTGTGCAGATGGCCCGTGCATGGTTACTCTGGACTACACATACATGGGATACAAGCTGATTTGTTATCAGTGTGTCTCTTGTGCGTGAGGTTATGCCATCAGTATGGGTGTAGTGTATCATATGAAGTCAAAAATAATGTCCTCAGCTGGGCTGGGGTGTATCGGATCATGAGGTTATATATCATGTCATCAGTTGGACTCTGGTATGTGAGATCATGATGTAAAAGGTCATGTGTCATTGGTTTGGCTGTGGTTTACATGTATAAGATCATGTGTCACCTTCAGTGTAATTGCGATATGATCATCATGCCCCTTCATTGTGGTGTTGTTTGGGGAGGGGGGCAACTATACATACAAGATTTCTGCTTTGTTACTTGGAGGTCCATGGCTTTGAGTCCCAATTCTTTGTTTCCAAACAGTGAATGTGAATTTGTTAGTAAAGATCACCTTCATATTTGCACTTAGTGAAGGGGCATGTATACAGAAGAATCCTGTGTTAAACCTGAAGTGAATTATGTGATTGAAACACAAAGTCTGGGCTGCCAGTACCATTTAAGATTCTACATTTGTTCTTTCATATAGTGCCCTTCCACTGTTGCATTTTACCTCATCAGATTAATTTATAAGCAAAAGCAAGACTGGAATTAGAATGGTTTAGCTTGTGTATCAAAGTGATTTGCTGATACAAGTTGATTGTGTGTGTTGGTAATTTTACAGGAGTGCAACCAAAGGGGTGATGGTACCGCCATTAATGGTCGACATGAACAAGGATGGAGTTAAGGACCTGCTAGTGATGGCCTATGACAGCAAAGTCATGCTACTGGATGGCCACACGCTGGCCGTCCACTGGGCTGTCGACTTCCCAGGATTCGAGTCTTACAGGTAGGTATATATACACACAACAGCCCCCAGATGTGACATTTAGCTGTTAGCATTATGTGTACCGCTGGTGTTACTCATGACATTTTACGTGGAATATACAGCCCAAATAGAAGCACATCTTAATCCTGTTAATTCTTTGTCTCTTAAACTGGCCAAGAAGGGCTTACAGCGCCGCCACTGTTAAACCTAGCAAAGGCAAAATGTAGTAACGCACTAGCAACAAATCTGTAGTGCATAGAGAAAAATGGAAACTTTCAGACTGTTTTTGAAATGCTTTGCCCTAACGTATTGCTTCCTCCAAAAGTGTTTGACCTGTTTTTTTCAAGGTCATTAAGCACAGTAATGGATGCTAAATCACCATGTCAAGAAGGAATAAGGCTAACAATACCAACTATACTGCAATTGTTTATTATATATAGATATATTATATAATATGGATCCCTTGACCTACTTTCTCAAGGTCACAGAAGAAATGGATTTTATGAAAAGTTTTTTTTTTGTGATGGTCATTACATTTTTACTGGTGTTCATATATCCGTATGCCACTACAGAAACACTGTCCAGAAAAGTCTTATGACGTGGAGTCATGGTGGAGCCTCTGGTGGTAATTATTGGAACTAGCGTCAGAGGTATAAAAACACATTAAATGCGATATTGTGCTACTAAATTAAGATGAAGCTGCAAAATTTATGCCAATTAATCATTAGGCCAATGGACATATTTTGTAATATGTTGTGTGACCTTGACTTATTTTTCAATATATGAGTGGTTCATGGTGCTGGCTGTGTAGGCCTGGGCACTGGGCGTAGCCAGCAGGCTACATGTATACATGTCAGTGGATTGTCAACTGTATTTTCTTCATATGTTGCTTCAACTACTGATGCTGCAGGCTACACTAAACCTGACATACTTCTGAAATCTGTCTCAAAAATTAAAATCTGTGACATCACTGTAGATGTCGAAATCTGTTGTAAAATTGCGGGAAATTGTCTATCGGGTATTCATTCGTTTACAATCATTTGCAGGCAAGTCTCAAAAAATTTACAAAGATCACCATTTTGAACAAGATGTCACCCTGAAATTGTCATCACGATGCACTGGAAAATTACCAAACACGACCTGAGTGCACAGACAATATGCAATTTGTCTGTCAACTTTTGGGTGTCTTGAACTGTAAATAATATTACCTGTAGTAAGTCAGTAGTTGTCTGTTGTGATAAGTCAGTAGTTGTCTGTTGTGATAAGTCAGTAGGTGTTTGTTGTAGTAAGTCAGTAGTTGTCTGTAGTAGTAAGTCAGTTGGTGTCTGTTGTAGTAAGTCAGTAGTTGTCTGTTGTAGTAAGTTAGTAACTGTCTCTTGAAGTAAGTCCATAGTTGTCTCTTGTAGTAAGTCAGTAGTTGTCTCTTGTAGTAAGTCAGTAGTTGTCTGTTGTGATAAGTCAGTAGTTGTCTCTTGTAGTAAGTCAGTGATTGTCTGTTGTGATAAGTCAGTAGTTGTCTGTTGTTGTAAGTCAGTGGTTATCTGTTATAGTAAGTCAGTAGTTGTCCTTTGTTGTAAGTCAGTGGTTGTCTGTTGTAATAAGTCAGTGGTTGTCATTTGTTGTAAGTCGGTGTTTGTCTATTGTGATAAGTCAATAGTTGTCTGTTGTAGTAAGTCAGTAGTTGTCTGTTGTAATAAGTCAGTGGTTGTCCTTTGTAGTAAGTCAGTAGTTGTCTGTTGCAGTAAGACATTAGTAGTTTGTTGTAGTAAGTCAGTAGTTGTCTGTTATAGTAGGTCAGTGTTTGTTACAGTAAGTCAGTAGTTGTCTGTTGTGATAAGTCAGTGGTTGTCTGTTGTATGTCACTAGTTGTGTTTGCAGTAGGTCAGTAGTTATCTGTTGTAGTAAGTCAGTAGTTGTGTGTTGTAGTAAGTCAGTAGTTGTCTGCTGTAATAAGTCAGTAGTTGTCTGTTGTAGCAATTCAGTAGTTTTCTGTTGTAGTAAGTCAGTTGTAGTTATCTGTTGTAGAAGGTCAGTAGTTGTGTGTTGTAGTAAGTCAGTTGTAGTTGTCTGCTGTAGTAAGTCAGTAGTTGTCTGTTGTAGTAAGCCAGTAGTTGTCTGTTGTAGTAAGTCAGTTGTAGTTGTCTGTTGTAATAAGTCAGTAGTTGTCTGTTGTAGTAAGTCAGTGATTGTCTGTTACAGCACTCCTGCTCCTGGTTACTTCAATGATGATGATGTTCTGGACTTCATGGTTCACTACAGTCAAGGTGCCTGGCCCATGTATAACTACTCACTGGTAAGTACCTTGACCTTCCTAGAAATGCTCACTAGTAAGTCTTCATACAGATTCGCACTGTTAAGTGGCCTGGTCCATGTACAACTTATTTTCAAGATCAGATGGTCACATTCATGAATTTTATCATTCACTTGATAACTTGAAAGCTGTTTGAGCTTGGACTTTCACTATTTAGGTAGTACTTTGGTATCTGTACATGACAGTCTTCGAGAAGAGTGACCTTGATCTGATTCCACAAGACAATTTCATTTTGTGCCTGCGTGGTCAGTTAAGCATAGGACTGTCAGGGTACTCTTGTATTTTTTTTTGGGGGGGGGGATGTCGCATAAGATTTAAAGGGCCCTATTAAGGAAAACAGAACCTGTTGCAGTCTACCCAGATGATACAAGAGAAGCAAGGTACGTAAAGATGCTTTTGGTGAATCTCCAGTCTGTAGATGGGCTGAAACATGCTGATGACATCTCTTTGAGACTTCAAACAAGAACTGGGTATTTTATGTAGAATATTTAATTCCCTGTTGGACGCTTGTATCGCTGGATAAACAGATGACCTAAGGAGGTTTATAATGACTGACCAATGGATTATAAGTGTGTACCAGCTGTGTCACAGCAGACAAGAGGACCCCAACTGAGAAAATGACTGGCCTTATCAGAATAGTTAGCATATAAGTGAATGCAAGGGATTAGAGCCGAGATGTAATGTGCTCTCAGGTTGGCCTGCGAAGTACTTTGGGATATAACTTTTGCAACCTTTACGCCTGCCTGACACCATCATGAAGAAAACACAATTAATAAGTTGACTGTGTTCACTTTGATAGACTCTCATTCTGGACGGCAAGAGTGGCAAGACTATGTGGTCCCTGTTGACCTCCCAGTATGAGATGACCTCTGACCTTGTCCTCAGGACCAAGGAGAAGCACAGAGATGCCTTCGTATTCCGAGTTCAGGGGCTGCATGGCAAGCCAAGTCAGAGGCTGAATGGAGTGGTTCATGGCGTGGATCCACAGAGAATAGTGAGTCGTCTTCACTTTGTATTTACCTCTCTGTTAAATGACACTTTGTCTTATAACAGTACAGATCACATCGTCACTTGTGTAGAATTTGAGAAACAGTTGTATCTTTGGTATCACTTTTAGTCTCCCAGGCTTGAGGTGAAATGAAGGGACATGTTAGTTGAACTCGGGTAGTAGTTGGCTGTCATTGGTTGAGAGAAATTGTCATTGATTAATTGCAGACAGCAAAGTTCTGGCAGACCCCTTGCCCAAAGAAGCCCACTCTGAAGGCACATGAGGACTGCGCATATTAAATCAGTCGGTGCCTCCGGTGTCGGACACGGCCCTCAAGGTCAATCTGGTGTAGTGACTGGGTGCACACCCACACAACTCATTAATTTCAGGTAGTCAGATGATAGACTTGTACTCTGGTACCCACAAATTTTTGTTGCAGTCAAGCCAGATACGTCGCAATGTTTCAAGTGTCGCCGACTAAATGATGTAAGCTAGGTGTGAGAGTTTTCATTGGCGAGCTGCATTACTAGGTCCTGCAGCACTAGAAGCCCATCTCCACTTGTGGATTTACTTTCGGGTTGTCCCACTGTCAGCTTGCACCTGACCACATCTCATCCCTATCCCACTCTTCCCTATATAAAGTTGTCCCATGGCCAGGTCATCCCAATACCAACCTGTCCCAGTGCCACCTTGTCCCATATCAAAGTCATCCCACTATCACTTTGTCCCATTGCCAATTTGTCCCAACAGCAACTTGTCATAGATAAACCATCTGGTCCCCTGGGGTAGACTCAATTACATATTTTGTTAATATAGACTAAAGTGGGTCATTACCCAGCTTGGAGGCTGGATGGATGCGCTGGTATGCATCCTGATGTATGACACAACAGATGCATGGAGGTAGGCCTGCAGACACCAACTTTTTAAAAACTACATTTAGCCTTAGATTCATTTAGCTGTGTGCCTGCATATTGCACGTGTGTGTCAAAATTGATTATGCTTGTGTTCATGTTGTGTGCATTGAATGTCTGTTGACTTTGACGATACCATTTATAAGTCATTCAGAGCTTGCCTGTAACTGGTCAAAAGTGTAAGATCTTTTCACTGTGATATAGGGGTGAAACGATTCATCGATACATCAATGCAAATGGGCTAACGATCCATGAAAGGGTACAGTAAAAAAATACGATATGATAGGATGCAAATTTTTTACCCCAACTTTAACACTTCCAGTACCAGTCATGTCAGTTGTCATCCTTGATACATCTCGAAAATTGCACATAATTATTGATTCTGCAGTAATTTTTTGGAAATGACTGTTAGTGTTACCACATGAGACTGATTTCTAAAGCGCCAAATCTTATTATTTTGCTTATTTTCCAAGTTATCTACAATTAGCTATTAGTTTTATTGAAGGCAAACTGAATATGTTTGAAAAAAAACGCCAGTCCTTTCCACTGTGCAAATGGAGTCTGGGCACACGACGTTACCTTCATGGGTACCAAATTTACAGCGAATATCCTGTACTGTATGGGTTGCAATCATAACAGAAAGCTTCAGAAGAACTATCTTGAGTCCTAATCCTATAAAAAAAGTTTTTACACTTAACAACATCAAAAGAGTCAAATTTCCTGCTTTTATTGTGCCCGGCATCCGTGCTTTCACCAACAGCATGTTGTTGAGACCTGGGAAGAAGTGACGGTCTAAGTGATCTCTATGCTCCTATTGGTCCACGTGACTAACCTTCAGAGCTAGTTATTCAAATAGGTCATGTGATGATCTGACTGCGTCAGCATCAGCCAATACAGACAATTGTCTGAATTATTTTTCTAACCTTGGAAACTGTGATGTTTGGCATAAATTAACCGCAGTACTGTCACATTTACCCAATAAGCAAACATTTTCTGACGTAGATGAAGTTCTGAACTTTCCAATGGATCCAAACGTTGAAACATGTGTTGCCCAATCCAGTCCTATGGCCTATGGAGGGCAGAAACGAGTGCAATTTTACCACTGTTTTTACACTGTTTTGCCAATTTTCAAGCATGACAGTGAGAGCCCTCAGGACAGTGCCACAGTGAACATTCCAAGTTCACATTTATTTTTACGCATTTGACAGCACAAGACCAGTGTTGCCAACTGGCAAAACTTAAAATCTGGGAGATAGAAAATAAAATTCCAGGAGGTTGATAAATTAATAATGTGAAATATAGGAGGAAAATTAAATATTCATAAAATTTGGGGCGGTGGCTAAAAACAAGTGACATTATGTCATCTTGAACTAAGACTGACATAATGTCACTGTTGTCACGATGCAATAGCACATAATTTTGCATGATTGATTGAATACACAGTTATTAAAAAGGCAAAATTCTTTGTTGACATAGGTTTATTTCATTTCCAGTCTAGATGGGATTGCAATTTTTGATACTTTGATGTCATTAATATACCTAACTTCCAGACAAAATAGAACATTAAAATATGGTGATATTGTATCGTGAGGTGTGTATTGTATTACGTATCATATCGTGACTGAGGCATATGGTTTTACCCCTGCTGTGATAGGGTATACAGGGCAAGACCTTGCATTCACCTCACACACACATAGGCCTATATTATGCATACATGTAGGGTACATGTATCGTAATATTATAATTGTAAAATTTAAGCTTTGTTGTCCGGTGCTTACATAATGGGATAGAGGTACATGCAATGGACGTTTACAGGCGACATACATGTATCCCTTTAAACGGATGCCAGATTCCACCGTTTCTTGGAGCAGATGCTGGATTCCAGATCATGAATTTGGCTGGATACCTCAATTCAATGTCATTGCCACAGGTACCTAGTGTATTTCAGACACAATAAACAAATGGGAATGCAGACATGAAGTGAGTTATTTAAGTCAACATTTTCACGGTTTTGACAAACTTGTTTAGTTCCAAGTATGATTTGATACAATTATGTTTATTGTCTCGCCAGCGTTAGCTGTTTGCGAGACTAAGCTGTCACTTTCCGGACGTCCGTCTGTCCGTCCGTCCGTCCGTCCGTCAGTCCGTCAGTCCGTCCGTCCGTCAACCAAAAACTTCGGAGTGGCATTATTTCACTAACTAGATCAGATAGGGCTATCATACTGGGGTGGATGATTGATTGTAATCATCACTAGAGATGTGGGCCATCAATGTTACACTGCATTGATTACTTCTTGCTTCATTGAGCATTGGAGAAAAACTTCGGAGTGGCATTATTTCAGTAACTAGACTACATAGGCCTTTCATATTTGGGTACGTGATTTAATGTAATCATCCCTAGAGACGAGGGTCATCACTGTCACACTTCATTGATTACTTCATGCATGATTGAGCATTGGAGAAAAACTTCGGAGTGGCATTATTTCAGTAAGTAGACTACATAGGCCTTTCATATTTGGGTGGATGATTTATTGTAATCATCCCCAGAGACGAGGGTCATAACTGTCACACTTCATTGATTCCTTCATGCTTGATTGAGCATTGGAGAAAAACTTCGGAGTGGCATTATTTCAGTAACTACACTACATAGGCCTTTCATATTTGAGTGGAAGATTTATTGTAATCATCCCTAGAGATGAGGGTCATCACTGTCACACTTCATTGATTACTTCATGTTTGATTGAGCATTGGAGAAAAACTTCGGAGTGGCATTATTTCAGTAAGTAGACTACATAGGCCTTTCATATTTGGGTGGATGACTTATTGTAATCATCCCTAGAGATGAGGGTCATCACTGTCACACTTCATTGATTACTTCATGTTTGATTGAGCATTGGAGAAAAACTTCGGAGTGGCATTATTTCAGTAAGTAGACTACATAGGCCTTTCATATTTGGGTGGATGACTTATTGTAATCATCCCTAGAGATGAGGGTCATCACTGTCACACTTCACTGATTACTTTATGCTTGATTGAGCATTGGAGAAAAACTTCTGAGTGGCATTATTTCACTAACTAGACTAGGAAAGGCTTTCATGCTTGGGTGGATGATTCATTGTAATCATCCCTAGAGATGAGGGTCATCACTGTCACACTTAGAAGCTTCAGAAGCCTGTTGAAATTGGATGACCTCAACTGATTTCAACGACCTAAATGTATTTTCATGGGTGAAATGCAAAACGTGGCGTTACCACTGCAACTTTTGACGAATTCAAGCCAAGTTTACCAAACTTACACCACCTTTGCTTCTTAGGAAAGCTTTAGAAGTCTATTGAAAGTGGGTGGCCTTGATGTATTTTTGACCTACTTTGGAGGTCCGATGCATTGCATCCTCGAATGTACAATGCTCTTCATGGCCAAGAGTCAAACCAAGTTCACCAAATTTATACTAGCTTTGCATCTTACAAAACGTCAGAAATCTCTTGAAAGTGGATGACTTTGACCTACTTTTGACTTGACAAATCTTATTTTCCTTGTGTGTCTTGGGTATAGTTGATTGTAGGTCCCTAGTTACTATTTAACATGAATAGCAAAGTACCTATGCTTTATTTTTGGTGTTCTTAAATTTATCTTGAAGTGTCCTTTGAAGGTCAAACTTAGGTAACTGAACATATGAAGTCATGTTGGCCAAGGGGTATTAAGTGCTTTACATGACATCTATCACTACGAAGCTTGAAACTGGCATGTCAAGCTCTGATTTGTATTAAGATGTTATATACTTTATAGGCCATTTTGTTTTTAAAAAAAAAAAAAAAAGTGGTATATTCTGAGTAAATATATTGAGATTTACTTGATACATTCAACATCTACTAAATACCATTATAATGTTTGGTCTTACAATTACATTGCTACTGAATGCTGGCGAGACATTCATGCCCCCTGGGCATGGCTCTGGTATTTTATGTTTGGAACGAGGGGGACTCGAACCTGCAACCTTTGGCACCAGTCGCCTAGCTGAAATGGGAAACGCACATATCCACTCGACCAAATCCCCATTCTTAAAAAAGAATGGTTCAATGGAGGTAGTTATGTGCGAGTGCCATATCAACACGGTTATGCAGTATAAGTACTGATGTTATCTGGATTGCCTAACAGTACAAAGTATGGACAGTGATACAGCAGGTCCTCCCGAACACGAGATAAGACAAGACTACAAAAATATGACACACAGGACAAAATGAAAAATATGAATAGAAGACAATTCATACAATAAGTTGCCATATGGAATAATGCAAATAGTGAAACTACAGTGGTAAATGTGATTGTGTGTTCCACATATTACATAGGATAAGATGGACTTTAAATGAAATCTTCTGGTCTCAACAGCATACCATTGTACAACCTCAAATATCTCAATATTAGCATCATCAGGCATATCTCTGCTACCATGAATAAAATACTGAACCTAGATGTCACCAGCTAAATGTGTAATCAGTAAAGGATTTACACATGGTGTGAGTATTAGATGTACATTCTTCTACAAGTTCTGGTGCGTAATAAAAATTGCAGGAGTGCTTTTGTCTGAAGTGAAACGTTTGGATGATTTCTCTCTGATATGTGCAGTTACGCTGGCGTTCAAGTTAACAAACGCCAAACGCACCAACGTTTCCGCAAACGTGTAGCAAACATTTTGCAAAACACTTTCCAAACGCTTTACAAACACTTTGCCAAACGCTTTCAAGCACTTCACACTTTGTGCCAAACGTATGTGATACATGTACATGTACACTTGGTAATCTTATTCTAATGACAGTAATATTTTTTAACAACTGGTACAATTTTTACTTCGAAACACTTTTTGAAAGATAAAGTATTCATGACATCTTAAATGAAGAATTAAGTCTTTAATTAATTTTAGTTGAATTAGACACTTGTGTAAACGTATTTGGATCGTGTTTTATATAAATATATACAACCTATAATGCTGGATAAGTGCACATTTACATGTAGGTACACCATATATTGCTAGACCTGTTGAAAATACGTTTGGAGATTCTTCATCATTTAAATGGAAGTGTTTGAAATGCATAGTGTTTGAATTCGTTTGTGAGAGTGTTTGAAATTGTTCGGGTAATTGTTCAACGCGTTTGGAAAGTGTTTGAACGCGTTTGGAGAAGTGTTCGGTAGCTTTGTGAAAGTGTTCGAATGTTTTGTAAAAGCGTTTGAGATTTTTCCCAAACACTTTCCAAACACTTTCCAAACACATTCCAAATACTTTCCAAACACATACCAAACGTTTTCAAACGTTTCCAAACACAAGCCAAACACCAGCAAAATGCGAAAAAAGCGTTTGGCTGTTAACTTTTAGCCGGGCGCAACTGTATGTAACTCTTCAGCTAGTATTTTTCCAAAAATATCACATGGTTCATCGCAAGGGTGATCTTGACAGATGCATAACATGATTGGGTGATCTCTCCAGGAGAACAAACTGATTCTCTTGCTACTGTTTAGTCCAGAAGTATCAGACAGTTGACCAAAAGTGTCTTCTCTGGCCCCAAGCCAGCACAGCATGCATGGGGGCATAAGACCACTGTTAACCTTCATATGTCCCGATGGCCAGCCCCAGGGCGTGTTGACCACCCTGAACACTGCCAGTGTTCCACAGCATGGATGTTTAAAAAGCCATCTTTAATAATTTTCCTAGCAGGTATTCGTCACTGTGCAGTTTTATGAAAATTTCTGAACATACTAGTGATGCTTGGAAGTCCACTATTCCTTTCTTGAAAGGTGACGTCCTCGTCTCGATGATGTTCAGCTCCCACCCCGGATAAAAGTTCTGCAGCAGAAATTCCTGAGTTTATGAGACATCATTTATCAATGCTCCAGGGAAGAGGTTGCCGGTGGAAATGAACTCATGTAAAAGATGGTTGCTAATGTCTTGGGCTGGTCACTGCACATTTTTTTTTGTGTTTGTCTATGATGAAATCATGATCAACAAAAGCTGTATCTAATGCTTGTATCAAGTAAAAGTGGTGATGTTTTGGGACCCCCCATGCAGCTTTTATGCATGCCCCTGTTAAGGAGTTCAGTCTCTTTAATATAAACTATTTAACCTAATACATTTTACCATACAGCAAGGTTGGCTGACAGATTGCCACAGGTGTGTTTAAGGACTAGAAGCTAATGGAGGGTAGACATACATGTATACCAACCTCACTTTAACTGTTGTATACACCTCTTGCAGCTTTGATATGTTTAGTAATATTTTCGTCTGCTTTGGTGAAGTGAGTCTCAAGAATGACTAAAGAGTCCACCTTGGACGCAATGGGACGTAGCTTCCCAAGCATTCATGCACGATGGAAAGGTAACAAGTTGGGGGTTTATTCTTAATTAAGTTACATGTCCCATCAAGGTATCTGCAGGTGACCTTATAGTCACACTTTTCTTTACTGCCTGGTTGAAGTTGACCCTTTTTGTTACTTCCCCGGCCATTTTTGTTACCCGCCCCATTAAAGTAAGTTATATTTCTTTATGTTGGTTTTTGAGAGCAGGAATACATGTACTGAAGTTTGTTCAGATATACAGTTTGCTAACATATTAAGATAATACTTGTTTTAGTTGTTTTACCACATGGGATATTTTACTTGTATATAACTGTGAACAATTGATGTATTTTATTTGTATCTACTTTCATTTCCTCAATTATGGGGGCTCAGTAAAGAATTATTTTTATATAGATCTATGGTTTTGCTATATGTCAAGCTTTACATTTACATTACATGTATTATGACAGTGGCATATATTCTGTTGTTATGGTAACATTACAGTTACAGAGGCGTGCTGCATCATCATATTACTATCAAGACCCAGACTATGTCAATGATGCCACTGGCAACACTGGAGAGCAGCAGTACTCCCCGTTTGGTCAGGAGACAACACAAAAAGAGAAAAAACAGAGGCCTCAGCAATACAGAACTCGCGAGTATAAACCTCAGTCTGGCCCAGCAGGCCACCAGTACACCTCTCAATCTGGCCCAGCAGGCCAGCAGTACACCTCACAGTCTGGCCCAGCAGGCCAGCAGTACACCTCACACTCACAGTCTGGCCCAGCAGGCCAGCAGTACACCTCACAGTCTGGCCCAGCAGGCCATCAGTACACCTCACAGTCTGGCCCAGAAGGCCATCAGTACACCTCACAGTCTGGCCCAGAAGGCCATCAGTATACCTCACAGTCTGGCCCAGTCCGGGGAGGGCATGACTACTATCATTATACTGGGGAGGATACAGAGGCAGAGCCTGGTCACATGGCACAACCAGTGCCAGCAGATACCAGCATGCAAACAGAGGACTTTGAGGATATAGAAGAAGCAGGTAAGTCATTGCTTTTGTCAATATGAAAGTGATAATACTAGTCAATCATATCTTATTATTAAAATGTACTGTTTGTTATACTTTTTGATAACTCGATGTATTTATTGTCAGTGACAAGAGCGCCACAGAGTTCATGTTACTAAGTTTGTAAAACCAATGTTAAATACATTTTATCAATCTATCTTATCTGTGCCGAACAAACCTGAACAGCAAGCCCTTGGTTGCCGACCTTGACAGGGGTCATTTTCCTGTGTCCTACTGCACAAGTTGACCTGAATCGAATATTATTTAAACTTGAAAAGATTCTCAAATTATTGTTGTGTCTCCCGGTGGAACCAGGGAGACGTTGTTTCAGTGCCCATTTCTGCCACTTCTTCTTATCCCCATTCAGCACTATTTTGGGAGGGTCAGTTGTTTGTTGTCTGTCTGTCCATCCATCATCTGTCCACAAGTCACATTTTCAACTTCTCCAGAACCATCAACGGGATTCACATGGAATTTGGTGGGGATGTTTATGTTGAGTGGGTCTCGACCAACTATGTTCAAAGGTTGCTGGTCCAGTCATTTGTGATTTTTTTTATGAATTTTTACCTCAGCTGACTTAAGAATCAGCTGAGGTTATGCGGTGGCTGGTTTAAACATATTTGGTTCAACTAAAGTACATTGTTCTTGTTACAAACATATATTTAACGATTGGGAAAGAGGGCTCGATATCAATCCCTCTTGTGAGAAGCATCCATCATCTGTCTGGCCACACCTGGAGGGGTGAGCATCATTTTTTTATGATGTCACGTTATGAAAAAATGCCACTCGCCAGTTGTCATCACACTCCTATATAATAGAAAGGACGTTCAAATCTTGTGTTTACATTGAAGAAAACATGGTCCGCTACCTTCATATTTATGTCTTAATGGTTTATCTCATTATTCTTGTAATGCAAATAATTTGAATAGGCTGGGTTGAGGAGGGGGGATATTAGTAGGGCACATATTTTAGGCCTACCAGCAAAAACCAAACTAGTCCTGAAGCTGTTACTGCGCCTTACTACCAGAAGGTTGCTGTGATCGCACATGGACACGTAATCAACTGCATTCATGAAAAAATGAACGTCCAAACATTTCCTTTTCTCCTAGTGCCAAAAAAAATGCCAAATGTAAATGTATAATTATTTTTTTTTTATTGTCATCTTCATTCCAGTTGTAGCACACACCCTAACAGAATCACACCCCCTACCTTTTATTAATCTTGGGGGTTTCATTAAAAATTCAGAATTTTGCAATATTTTTTTAGAATTAACTGCTTCTGATGAAAGCAGATGGTTCATTGTTGTTATTTTATTTGATATGGATTCTGTAATAAATGTAATTGCTTCTGTTATTGTAAATAAAGACATATCATTGTCACAAAACTCCACAAAAAAACATGGCTGCTCCAGGAAATCTTTGCATTAGCACAGCATGCTACTATTGGAATGACTATGGTATCATCATCATCATCATCATCATCATCATCATCATCATCATCATCATCATCATCATCATCATCATCATCATCATCATCATCATCATCATCATCATCATCATCATCATCATCATCACTTGGCCAATTGCTTTCAAATTGATATTGCATACAGGGTCACTGGGGGTCACATAATTCACATTTTGGCCACCATTGTATGAAATTTTATCAAATTGTAATCTGGCTAAAGATTATACAAATTCGGGAAGTGGTGGGATTATGTGAAGTTTTGACGAAATTATGGCATATCAAACTTTGGGACCACATGTGAGTACTAAAGTGCCACAAATGTATAGATGTACAGTGCAGGTATTGCCAAATTATTAAAACTGATACATGGAATACTTTGTTTTTACACATAGATCATGCCCAGGTGGACCATCACCAAAAGTGTGAAGGAAATGACAATGTAACATTTATGCACTCTGTGTCATGGGATACATTTATAGTGTTAGTAGAATTCAAGTTTTTGATAACACAGTCTGACATACTGCATTATACCACGGTACTGGTGGGTCCCAGGCCCATAGTTACTATTACAGGGTTTCCTTTAGTGCTATTGAATTTGACCTTGAGTGACCTTGAAAGGTTAAACTTACATATTGGCTTATATCTTGGTGGTATGGAAATTTTTGGTCACATATTGGTAAGCACTAACACAGTGCAGTAGCAGACCAGTCAGGTCTGCATTATTTTGCAGAAATGGATGAACAGATTGGGGTTAGCAGTGAACAGGATCATCATCTTCATCCTCTGGTCTAGTTCTTAGTGTCAGCAGGATAACTGGAAGAGCTTCTCTAATGAAATGTGATGTGTTTTTGCTATGTGCCCCCTCCCGCGCCCCCCACACACGCACACATTAGAGTAGAGTATCTGGTGTACGTGCAATCATATGACCAGCTCAGTTAGTTGTCTCCTTCAGAGGCAAAAGAGTTCCACAGACAGACCGTTGATTTTGTGTTGCAAAGTCAACAGCTTCTAGAACTTTGTTGTTCTTGCTTTGCACGTGGCACTCCCCAGTCTCATTTTTATGTATTTATCATTTTGACGTTAATTGTTTCTCGAATTTTCATCAGTAAAACCAGATATTCCCATATCTGGCCACACCAATAATTTTTGCAGCATGCCCTGCCTACCATCAAAACACTATGAAATGTCTGTATGAATGTGTGAAGAAGGCTTTGTCAATGTAAATCCATAGAGCAGGATATACATGTATGTATATATGTACAAAGGGAAAGGGGGGGGGGAATAGATCATAAATGTTTTGAAAATATAATGTTGATAAATGTGAGAAGCAGAGAAAACGGTTGAGTCTCTCTGAAGATAAAACATTTTGTGTTTTAGGAAAAATATATTTTTTCAGAATATATTAAAGACAACGGAAATGGAGACACATTAAAAGTATGCATGGTGTTAAAACTGTTAATGTTTTGCATCTATAATAATATTATTCATAACAATTATTGATACATGCAAAGTTGCATACGGCTGCACATTTACATGTACTTCAAGAATTTTAAAAGCATTTTCAAAACTTTGGACCAAATGGTTTTAAGTGTTTTGAAAACTTTTATTAACTTTAATATGTTGATGAAAGGGTTTAATTTTTTCAAATGGTTTCCAACCATTTGTAACCCTTGGTCAACCTTTTACACAGCCTTTTAAAACTTTTTTTCCAATATTAATGCAAATTTAACATTTGACAGTACAAAAAAAAAAAGGCCTTAACTCCTTGGGCCATTACCTTAATTATGGACAGGTATGAACTGTGCCTATTTTTCTGTATCTTTCCCACTACCCTTCAGGTGTAACTGTTTGATTAAGCCAGACACATGCACAGAGTACTTGGCACAAATGCTGCCAGGTCACAAGCTGCTGTCAAGAAAGTGGTGTACAGTTAGATGATGGTAGGTGTATAGTTGTACTGATAAAGCTGTGCTTCTGTCCAGCAGTCCTGTGGTAACATGGTATTTATTACATACAGGAGGTATGTATACACCATTGTGGCCAATCAGGTGCAGGTTACCGCACTAAATAGTTCTTGGTTGTCTTGTGCTGACACCTTTGGGGGCCATTTACCTGTAATTAACCCACTGTTTCAGCTAGACTATTACATGAGCTTATCAGCCTGTTTGTTTTGTATGGTTTGAGAGATATTTTTTCCAAGATGAGTTTTATAAACAGAGGGCAAATCACATATTCATATGCAGTGACGTAATGCTGGCAAGCCGTGCTCGGAGCACGTGTTTCCTGTCTATGACAGGTAAACACTGGCATAACTTTTGATTCTATCTATAGACTCGCCTTTTTTATCTTGAATGTTTTCAATGAAAGGTGTCTGCACAACACCAGCTACATACTTTATTTAAAAAAGTGACGCAACAAAAGTTATACGCCTTTATGCTAATATGAGAATATACAGTAAACATAATGGTGGTTTCATCCCAGGAGTTTGGCAGCAAGTCACAGTCTCCATGATGACCCCATCAACAAGACAACATTGACTTCAAGTTGTATGACAAATATGTGCCATACTTAATAAGGACACTCTTTCACTTCAGATGAGGGCCTGAAGGACTGTGCCACTGACTTCCAGGCCCTCACCACCCAGTTATTTGTGATGGACCGTTCCACCATGTGGTCACCAATACCACTCTTTGAAATGCCGGGTCTGGCCTACAACTACAGTAAGTACACGGCGTGTTCCCCATCCATCCTTATATGAAGAGCCATGTTCCCTGTCCAACCATCTGAAGACATTGCACATATACCATTTACCCCTATTGTAAGTATAATGCATGCTCCCAGTCTATCTGTATCACAACAATATACATGTACCATCAACCGCTACAGTAAATATAATGCATGCTCCCTGTCCATCTGTATCACAACAGTATCCAAATACCACCAACCCCAACAGTTAGTGCATGCTCCCTGTCCCTCCTTATCACAACATTATACAAATACCATCAACCCCAACAGTAAGTATAATGCATGCTCCCTGTCCATCTGTATCACAATATTATACAAATACCATCAACCCCTACAGTAAGCATAATGCATGCTACCTGTCTATCTGTTTCACAACACTATCATACCCTCCCACCAAAGGTGGCATAGGGGACATAGAGTTAGCGAGGATAGTGGGCCATCCGTGTGTCTTGGAGCATATCTCTAGAACCCTAAGAGATAGAATAATGAAATTTATACTAGAGATGCATCATACTGCAGGCATGCACGCTGTATATTGTTATTGACCTTGAAATATTTTCAAGGTCACAGGGCCTAAGAACATATGCATTTTTGTGCGGCTGGTAGCATATCTCTAGAACCCTTAGACATAGAATAATGAAAGTTATACCAGAGATGGATCATACCTAGGGCATGTGTGCCATGTATTGTCTTTGATCTTGACCTATTTTCAAGGTCACAAGGGCCAAGAACATATCAATTTTTGTGCATCCAGACATGCTGTATACATGGTGTAACTTTTTTCTGTTTTCACATGCTTTGAATGCATGCTTGTAGTAGCAGCTACCCTATGTGCAGTGGCACCCAAACTAGGGTTGTGGCAAGAGATGGTGCCCCTCTGTGCAGTAGCACCTATCACTGTGTGTAGTGGCACCGTTTAAAGCACGTACAACTTTAAGCCATCCATGCATTTGTCCGTCTGTCTGGGAGCATAACTCCAGAACCAAAATATTGTGGCGGGGGACATAGATCCTTAGGATCACTGTGCACTTGTACCTATATCATTAACCCCTACAATAAGTATAATACAAACACCCTGTCCATCTGTATCGCAACACTACACATATACCATCAACCCCTACAGTAAGTATAATGCATGCTCCCAGTCCATCCATATCACAACATTATACATGTACCATCAACTCCTACAGGAAGTATAATGAATGCTTCCTGTCCATCCTTGTCACAACATTATACATATACCATCAACCCCAGGCCTACAGTAAGTATAATGCGTGCTCCCTGTCGATCTGTATCGCAACATTACACATATACCATCAACCCCTACAGTAAGTATAATGCATGCTCCCTGTCCATCCATATCACAACATTATACATATACATGTACCATCAACCCCTACAGTAAGTATAATGCATGCTCCCTGTCCATCCAAATCACAACATTATACATGTACCATCAATCCCTACAGTAAGTATAATGCATGCCACCCTGTCTGTCCTTATCACAACATCATACGTGTAGGGTCTTTCAGAACAGTACCTGTAACTTTTCACCAGGCTGGACAAGGAGTGTGCCTTGTCCCTGCCAATGTCCCTGTCAGAGGTTAGTTCACGTGCATCCTACAACTTCTTTCAGGGTTGACTTAGCTTCGCAAGACTTGTCACTCACATTTGTCAGCACCCATGGATGGATGTATCATGCTAGAAAACTAGGTCACTAGGTCAAATATCTGGGTCACAATGCTAAATTCATATATTATCATTGTCTCTAAGCTAGACCCTCTTTCACTGACTTCATTCCACAACAGCTCATACAGGCACATATCAGGACTTAAATTCATACCATGAATTAAGCTGGATCAATTATGTGGGTCACAATGATTTATCTGTTTACTACTCTTTATTTCTTGGATATGTTGTCCTTGCACTGTGACAGTGTCTTGAAACCTTATGTATATCAGGCCGAAAATACATGCCATTTGGCAGAACTAGGTTCTGTTTCTGGGTGACAGCAATATACCCATGAACCATTCATTTCTGTCGTATCATTTACATGTGCTTTTCATGAAACCCTCGACACACTTGAAGGAGGAGTAACATATATACTATGGGGTAAAACTATGTCACCAGGTTAAATACATGTATGTAGTCACAGTGATATCTAATGACTGTTTGCATTTGGCCTTTAACATTTTTGTCCTTGGACTATGTTTATTAGCTCAGTTGACTTGTCAGTCAGCTGAGCTTGTAAGATGATTGATGATCCAGCATCCATCCATCCGTCCACATTTTCAGATTTTCAACTGAACAATCATTGTATGGAATGTTTTGATTTTGCACATGGATGTTCCCCATGTGATCCTCTACCAAGTTTGTGAAGTAGATGGTATCATGGAGTGTACCGAGACTGGATTGTTATTTTTGTTGTTGTTGTTGTTGTTGTTGTTGTTGTTGTTGTTGTTGTTGTTGTTGTTCTTGGTTGAGAATGACACAGAAGATATGGCAGTGTTGCTCCTGTTTGTATAAATTTTCTTGTGTGTGTGAAATTTCAAATGTATTTTTGAAACAAATTGAAAATTTCTGCAGAGAAGCGAGATCCATGCTCTGGCTCATGACTGAATCCAATGATCACCTGACCACTCCCAGGTGACCCTGAGGCCTCACTTGAGCTTCCTTACAAAGAACCAAGTGGCTGAAGATCCAGCTACAGCCTTTAAGGGTTTTACCCTCCTTGCTATAACAAGCGTAGTTTTTATTGCTTACCCAGGTGAGAGTTTTGGGTGATTTAATCTGTATGTGTTGTGTTATGTGCAGATCTGACTGAGGCAGACCGGCAGATCTTGAGAGATGCAGATAAGAGATACAAGGAGGAGGAACAGTCAGATGTAGTGGGCAAGCAGGAAAGCATTGAGTACGATGTACCAGCAGCTGACAGGCCCCAACGGCAGAGGAGAGGCAGGTCTGTCAAGAGGGAACTCAGTGACCCCGGCAGTGGCCTTCTGTGCACCCGCATGGGCAACTCAGAGAGGACCACAGGTCAGTGCACTTTAGGAGTCTGTAATGTTTGTTCACCCTTTTAAGAGTCCATAATGCCTGCAATTGTGTACTCTCTCAAGAGTACTTGATGCCTGTCTGCCCTTTTGTAAGTTTAAAGTACCTTTCTACCATTTTCAAGTTTGTAATGCCTGTTAAACTTCTTTTGGGTCAATGATGTTATTCTACTCTCTTAAGAGTCTATATATCTTTTACCCCCTTATCAATATTTCCTATCTGTGTCTTTACTGTTGTCACTTCTGTCATGCCCCCTATCAGCCAGTTATGCCTGTCTATCCCCTTATAAGTCGATAATACTTGTCTACCACCTCATTGCATGTAAGAGTCAGAGATGTCTGTGTACACTTTATTACTCATTAATGTTATTTGGAATTCACCAGATTAAATAATTAAATAATTAACCCTTTCAATACTTTTATGTGCACTGCACACACACACAGACGGCTATATGTTACATAGCTGTGTGCGACATTCACAGAGAACAATGCAGGTATTGACCCAATTCATCAGGTATACAACATATTAGGTAGTACCTTTTGTCCAGTAATGGTGTGTTTTTCTTGTTGCAGTGCCTTGCATTGAGTATAAACTTTAAGTTAAAAATATGTTGACAGTCCAGTAATTTTGGATTTTTTATCAATTTTTTGGTTCATTTTTTGGCGGCAAAATCTTCCAAAAACCTTCCTCTCTGTAATTGCCAAACTTACGGAATGTGGTTCAAACTTTCCTGGGGCGAGGCGTGAGGATCGTGCACATGACTGATCACCTGGTTACGCTTAGCTCTTGTTGCCCTGGTAGATTACAATAACGGGTCTCCAGAGCCAAGTTACCTCTACCATCCATGGGTGCTTTTCCATGTTTATAAATTTCCTCGTGTCAGCATAACAGCCTGGCACCTTGCAATTGTACACAGGCATTTTCAAGGTTATAACATGTTAACAACTGCAGAAATAGCTACACTTTCTTGTGTCTGCTCCCAACTCATTTGCTTTGCAATGCCATGTTACGGCCACTCCAGCAAGTGTCCTAATTCCTGTAAAGTAACCCAGAATCACATTGTGCAATCTTGGTGGTAGAAGCAGGCACTATGAGTTCGTAAGTCTGGTATTGCATCAAATTGCACAGGGACATTTCTGGATACCATTAGACCTTCAATAATTTGTTCCCCCCTGTGAATTTTTACCTCAGCTGACTTGTCAGTCAGCTGAGGTTTTGTGAGGGTCCATCGTCCGTCCGTCGTCTGTCGTCCGTCTGTCCACAATTCACATTTTCAACTTCTTCTCAAAAACCCTCAGCCAGTTCCACTTTGAACTTGGTGGAGATGTGCCTTGGGTGCGTCTCTACCAAGTTTGTTCAAATGGTCACGGTCCAGTGATTGTTGGATTTTTAATGATTTTTTTGTTCTTTTGTAGGCAAATCTTTAAAAAATCTTTTTCTCTGAAATCAATAACCCAATTGCTTTGATATCACACAGGAACACTCCCTGGACTCCTAGTTCTTAATTTGTTCACTAGGTGGTGCTGCAATTTTTTTCTAAATTTTGTATGAATTTTTGTGTGTTATAACTATTTTCGACTTCTCCAGAACCGTCACTTAGATTGAGCTTACACATGGTGTATATGTTCCGTGTAGAAATATTAAACAAAGTTGTTCACTATGTGCGAATGCTGCAGATTCCTGATGTTTAACTATTTTTTCAATTCGGGTACATATGGGTCAATGCAGCTTTCCTAATGATTACTATGGAAATCAATGGGCATTCTAATGCTAATTCACATTTTCGACTTCTTCTCCAAAACCGTCATCCAGATTAACTTCAAACTTGGTGGCAATGTACCTTGGGTGGGTTTCTACCAGTTTTGTTCAAATGTTGATGCTCCAGTGATTTTTGGATTTTTAATGAATTTTTTTGTTCTTTTTTTTGGACAAATCTTAAAAAATCTTCTCCGAAACTGCTTACCCAATTGCTTTGATATCACACAGGAAGACACCTAGGGACTCCTTGTTGTTAATTTGTTCACCAGGTGGCGCTGCAGTTTTTTTTCTAATTTTTTATGATTTTTGCATGTTACAGCTATTTTCGACTTCTCCAGAACCGTCACTCAGATTAAGCTTACACATGGTGGATATGTTCCTTATGGAAGGGCCAAACAAAGTTGTTCACTATGTGGGAATGCTGCGGATTCCTAATTTTTAATGATTTTTACAATTCGGCTCCTTTGGGGTAAATGCACCTTTCCTATTGATTACCATGTAAGTCAATGGGCATTCCACTAGTAGATTTTAACGGCGGCGTTTGGACATTTCGGCGGCGGTGGGCGGTGGATGGCGGCGACCAGCGGCGGTCTGCGGCGACTAGCGGCGGTCTGCGGCGACAAGCAGCGGTCGGCGGCGATCGCCGCTGGTGGCCGCAGACCGCCGCACTCATTCTCACCTGCTGTGGAGTCTCAACAGGAATGGGCGGCGATACTGCCTATCGCCGCCGACCGCCGCCCTGGGCCACAGAACGCCGCTCATCGCCGCCTTCTGCCGCAGACAAACTCAAATCAGTCCAGGGAGCATCTGTTTCTTTCAGTTGTAAGCTAAGAGAACAAATATATGCACCTTTTTAACAAATGTGTGCACTTATGGACCCAGGCTGGGTGACAATAAAAGTCAATATGCACACACACACACACACACACACTGTGTATGGGTGTGTATATATGTGTATATATATATATATTTCATAAATTATTAATCAAGACATCATTAGCAGAATAAACATAAGCTTCAAATTCTGTAATTGTAGTTTAGCATGCTTAATACTGTATTGTGTGTTTGGCTGTAACAATGCAAAATTAATTACACCCAACATGTGTGTCTTTTGTGGACAGTATTTGTTTATATTTAATGTATTATAAGCCAGTCAGAAGTCAATATATGTATGTTTAAGATTCAAATTCTGCAATTGTAGTTTGGCATGTATAATACTGTATTGTGTGTTTTTGGCTGACAGTAAGCTTTTGTTTGCAGTCAGCATGGTGCTGTCATAATCAAAGATATTTATTCTGATAATGATGTCTTGATTAATAATTTATGAAATATATACAGTGAAAACTCATTACGATGACACCATCTGTTCCCTAAGAAATGTGTCGGATAACTGAATATGTCGGATAAGTGAGTCATATCACAAAGAAAATAAACCTTTTCCCATGCAAATTTGTGTCATTATATTGAATCTGTTGGATATCTGAGTGTCATTATAATGAGGTTTCACTGTATATATATATGTGTGTGTATATATATATATATACACACACACCCATACACAGTGTGTGTGTGTGTGTGTGTGTGTATATATACATATTGACTTTTATTGTCACCCAGCCTGGGTCCATACGTGCACACATTTGTTAAAAAGGTGCATATATTTGTTCTCTTAGCTTACAACTGAAAGAAACAGATGCTCCCTGGACTGATTTGAGTTTGTCTGCGGCAGAAGGCGGCGATGAGCGGCGGTCGGCGGCGATAGGCAGTATCGCCGCCCACCGCCGCCCATTCCTGTTGAGACTCCACAGCAGGTGAGAATGAGTGCGGCGGTCTGCGGCCACCAGCGGCGGACGGCGGCGATCGCCGCCGACCGCCGCTTGTCGCCGCAGACTGCCGCTGGTCGCCGCCATCCACCGCCGGTCGCCGCCATCCACCGCCCACCGCCGCCGAAATGTCCAAACGCCGCCGTTAAAATCTACTAGTATTCTAATGCTAAATTTACATTTTCGACTTCTTCTCCAAACCCGTCATCCAGATTTACTTCAAACTTGGTGGGGATGTACCTTGGGTGGGTGTCTACCAGGTTTGTTCCAATGGTCATGTTCCAATGAATTTTGGATTTTTTTATGATTTTTTTTCCAAAAATCTCTACAAAAGTTTTAATAGGAAAGTTTGACATGGGAATTTCTTGTAATGGTTATAACTTAAATAATATTGGCCAGATTTACTTCAAACTTGGTGGGGATGTGCCTTGGGTGGATCTCTACCTAGTTTGTACAAATGGTTACGCTCTATTGATTTTTGGATTTTTTTATGAATTTTGTTCTTTTTTGGGGCAAACCTTAAAAACTCTTTATTAGGCATAAATTTATGTGGCTAATTACTTTCCTTTATTTGTTTATTAATTAACGAAGTTCATTAAGCAAGCTGAAGATCCCAATACAATTTTGTCTGGAGCATATCTTTGCAACTATAAGTGATAGCTCTATGTGTATTTACCACCATGATTACTGTGGGCGGGGGATATGGCTAGCGTCAGCGGCTACTTGTTATTTTTAAAATCTTTATGAAACTTTTGAATTATTTATCTGAAGGCTGTCTGAGTGGTGCACAATACAGTGATCTTTGTCACCAGAACTTACCCCAAAAACACATCCAGAACTGCTTTTTCATTTCATAGACAACAATATGGAAATTGTATGTAAAGTGTTCTACTGTGAAGTCACAAATAAAAAAAAAAATGCAGAATTGAGAAAAAAAAAGACTGTGGGCACCGAGGATCATCCATTCTCTGAATGCTATTTTTAATCCTGGTGATGAAGTGTGAATAAAGTATGTTTAAATCAAGTGACACTTGAGAGCCATAGCTCGCCAGCATGGTCAGAGTCTTCCATCTCAGCCAGCAGTGTTGCATTTGTGTTGTCACGAACCTTTTGTGCCTTGAGGGTGTGGGAAATGAAAGGAAAGTGATGATTGAAGGCGTGGTGATTTTTAAAATAAAAATGTGAACAAAAGTATTATTTTCATATCCATGGCTTTTTAAAGTGCACTGTATGGTTAGACCAACCTGTGACATGTATGAGTCACCTAATTTGAACATGGTCATTCTCAGTCAAGAGAACCTCTAAGTGGAACTAGCATCATAGATACAGGATATTAAAAACACATTAAATTCAGTATTTTGATTATTAAGATAGACCTTGTAAATTTACATTAAACATGCATTAGGCCAATGACCAATTTTGTCCAAAATTTGGGTGAACTTGACCTGTTTTACGAGGTCATTAAGGATGTAGTAAAGGACACTAAATTTGAATTGTTGAAAAATAAGAAGGGTAACAACATCAAATATATCAGAAATGTGTATCGTGTATAGAAGTTAAATATTGCATAATATGAGTAACCTTGACCTACTTTCTCAAAATCATGGGGGGAATGATTATATTGCAAATAATTCCACCAAATATGCATTAGGTCAATGGTCAGATTCTATACATTTAATATGTTGTAAGACTGACCTATTTTTCAAGGTCATTAAGTAATAAGTACTGAAGAAAAAAGACACTAGATTCAATATGTTGACAAAGAATAAGGGGAACTACACCAAATGTTCCAGAAATATGTGTTCATTTGAAAATTTGATGTTGCATCATATGGATGAACTTGACAACTTTCTCTGGGTCATGGAGTTAAGGCATTTCAGTAAAATCAATTGATTTTTTTGGTGATGGCAGTCAGATTGATGTTCTAAAACAGAACATTAGGCCCATGGGCCTCTTGTCGATTTGAATGCCATTTGAAGGGCCTGCTCTGGAGACTCCAGCTAAGGAGCACCCTGGTAAATTACTGGCTATTTGAAGAACAGCACAAAGTGTTCCTATATTACCTTAAACAATCAATGCCTCAATACAGAGCAGGTGCTCCTACCAGCACAATTTTTACCAAATGCTCAACAATTATTTGAGTACTGAGTACTTGATGTTTAGGCTTGAGTTGTGACAGGGTCATAGCTAGTTAGAACTCTGTTCTGGACATTGACATCATTTAGGCAGGGGAGATCAAGGGTGGCCCATTGTAATTATAACACATACCTTATCACATGTTTGGTACATGTATATAACATAATGAGAAAACCTGGTTGTGGTTCAGTACTCCAGTAACAAAGGGGTGTAAGAAGGTCCTGTCTCTATATATTCATGTTGGTTACAGCCTGCCTCGCTGGGGTGGTTACTGTAAATTGCTTTAATTTCGCTGTATTCTTATTTTCGCTTATTTCGCTGATGGCACAAAACCGTGAAAATAAAAACACAGTGAAATAGTATTTTAACATTGTAAGAATGGGAATTATGTCCAAAACAGTGAAATTAAAACTACAGTGAAATGTCAAAAATACTAAAACCGTGAAAATTTAAACACGCGAAAATAAAGCAATTTACAGTATAATAATGAGGCTTGAGGGTACAAATACATATACATGTACATGTACATATACATATACATATACATATACATATACATATACATATACATATACATATACATATACATATACATATACATGTACATGTCCAGGCCACTAGTTTTCATTGGAGCAAACTGTGCCTCTTTTGAACTTCAGTATTTTGAGACAGGAACATGACAGGCTGAACGTGGATATGTGGTTCATATAATTATAACAAGCAGCAGAAAACACCCAGAGGAGGTCAAATCTGATAGTGGTGCCCCCTGGACTGCTGGGAGGTACTAGGTAGAAGAAACACATGACTGTCAGTTCGACACATTGTTGGTCTGGCAAACCTTGTCTCCCATAGTAATACATGTACATGTATCTGAAGCCAAGCTGTTCCATGGATTGTTTACAAGCAGTTGCCAAGGCTAACTTGGAATGGAACTGAGGTGTCAAGGGCAATGATAAGTGGAAGTCTTAGAGTCATGGTGTACATGTATTTTAAGATGAGTGGTATTTGCGGACTACTTTTGAGTCTACACGGGAAGGTAGCATGTGTTAGGTCATTGATAGGGCTGTAGCAGGCGCTAGGACTGGAGGCTGGCAAGTTTGTATATAAAAATTACATCCCAAATATTAAACTTGACATACGGCAAATGTTGAACATGCATGTCGTTGAAGTCAATAGTTTACCATTGTGACAGTTACGTATAGAATTGTATATGTGTGTGGTGGGTAATTAACGTACAGATGTGCTTGTGTGTTGTCACTGTGTAGGTGCCGTGGGTGATGTAGATGGGGACGGCAAACTGGACCTCATTCAGATTTTTGACCAGGAGGCACAGATCCACGACGAGTTGGGAAGCTACATAAAGATGAAGATCAACGTGCAGCTGGTCAAGATCAACCTGGAGGAGTTGCTACTGCAGGCAGCCCCAGTGCCTCTCAATGTCACCATCAACCACAGCCTGGTCACCAACCAGACAGCCGTACCCCTGTCACACCTGCAGTTCCTGCCCTACCCCCAGCAGGTCTGGACAGCATACATGGGCAAGACCGGCACATCTATATATCACCCACAGTAGACAATTTTTGTCCCTGTCTTCCAAGATGTCAGCAAATTTTAGGAAAGTATAATTTGTGAGACAAAAAAAAAAAAATCAATATTTGTATGAAATGTGAAGAGAGAACAGCCCTTTCACTGGTATGCTGTTGCCCCCTGGTGAGTGAAATGTGCATATTAGTCAGCTTACCAATGACACTGTGTGGGGAGTAAAACTTGTCACAATTTATGAGCATCTTTTAGTTGAAGGATCTGTTCCTTCACTTTCTCTTATATTCTATTTTGTTCACAGTCCCTACAAGACAGTGGAGGGGTTTACATGGGGCTGGGCACAAAACTTTGTGTAATTGGGGGGGGGGGCATTTTATAGCCAAAATGACAATGTGAAGTGCTGAACCAACTGGTGCGGTGTATGTCACTCTGCTGTGGATTAGGTGTTACAGTGAAACCCCTCTAGTAAGGCCACCTTGCCAAGGGTGACCTCTCTTGTAGGGCTACCATTCTCATGCAGGAAATGTACTGTGGCCCACAAGAAAGCAGCCTGAATGTGGCCGGCCCAATGTGGCAGTGGGGATGACCTTATTTGGGGGGGGGGGGGTGTCACTTTAACAAGAACGAAAGTTTGAGAGCACAAATCACTCTTGAATGTAATAGGTGCTAGCCTGTGTTAATGTGACAGGTGCTGGCCTGTGTTAATGTGATAGGTCCTGGCTTGTGTTAATGTGATAGGTTTGGATCTGTGTTAATGTGATAGGTCCTAGCCTGTGTTTAAGTTGTCATATCAATTGTATAGCAAGCATCTTGGGTGTGTATAAAGTGTAGTAATGCCTGCAGGCAGGCAGGGATGTAAGCCAAATGCAGCCATCAAAGATGAGTTTTTTTGATAATATAATGAAGTGGGGCAGGGAATCCACAGTCACTGTAACAATTATGAGGGGCTGAAAGGTGAAGGACAGAGAAAGTATAACCACAGAATTGTTGATAGACAAATTTAAACTTCATCAGGGACTTGAATGCTTGCACACCTATGGAATGAAGTCACTGATGGCCAGTAGTTCACTGTCTTTGTAGGCCAGCAGTCAGATACACCGAGTCCCATACTGGACAGCTGATCATCAACAGTTTGGGGTCGAGCTCTTGTCTCTTTCTTGTTTTTATGTCCCCACTAATTCAGGGGTTGGGGGGGAGGGGGAGGACATATATACGAGATATTTATAGGAGTAATATCAGTATTAGTAAGTATACTTACCTCTCCACCACCATTTGCCTGGACCTCTGTGTCTGGGTCGAACGCCCAAGAATTGAGTTGAGTTTGATTCACTTGATCTGAAAAAACCTGACGGCCGGATGCGCCATCTCTTGGTTCTTGTGGAACTCTGGGTGAGTCCTGGTGCGCATGCTGCCCATCTCATCCTTTGTCTTTTGGAGATTGGTCAGTTGACATCAGCTGTAAGAGGAAGCGGGGGTGGTTGGGTGGGCTTCTCTGCTGGTCAAGAGGTAATTATATTTGCTAATACTGAAATACCTCCTAAATATCTTGTATTAGCTACGTAATGTTACCTCTCAACCACCATTTACCGATATACAATGGCACAGGCATAGGGTGTAAGGTCACTGGCACACTGACCTCACTGACTGCCGGGACCGGCAGTTTGGGGTAACCATCGGAAACTGGAAACCCTCCTTACAGACCAGCTTGGGACCACACAGTTAGAGAAGAAGATCGAAGCCTTCCTTTGACATTTCTATCTGAGATCAATTTCGAGAAGCCTCTGTCATGGATGTGTTGTGAGATAACCACCCAGCGTGGAGGTTAAACATTTGAGGGTTCCGATGGAACACGCTCATCCGTGGCTGCACCAGAAACTTTGGCCATGCTTTTAATTGTAGCAGAGGCTTGACGCTTAATTCCAGTAGTTCTACCGCCAAGGGGCTACCAGGATCAGATTGCAATTGTTGGACCAAACCTTGCGCAGAACCCTTGGAAGAATCTGGCGGGATGGACAGGCATACGCCCACAGGTTGCTCCGGTCAATGTCTAGAGCGTCCACTGCTAGGGCTTTGGGGTCTGGGACAGATTCACATGTGGAGTTCCCCATCTTGCCCACATGGCCTGAAGGACCCTGGAGTGGAGCGACCACTCTGTCCTAACCGGCTGACCCCTTCTCAAGAGTTGGTTGGCCAGGACATCTTAATGTCTCGGGATGTGCTCCACCAGGTCCTGAAAGTGGAGGAGCGCTTAGCGTATCACCTCCAGTTCCAACCAGTTATATGTGGTGAGACATGAAAAACGTCAGATAAGCCAATTGTACAGATATACATGAATGCAAATGGCCAACCATGAAGGTAGGCAGCAACTGTCTGCACGAACCTGGTGGTGCCGTAGCAAGGCTGAACAAAAATGCCCTGAACTGGTAAATTTGACTCGAAATGCAAACTGCAGATACTTAGATAAAGTCTCCGCAATTGGCACATGGAAGAACACATCTCTGAGTTCCTGACATGGGCCATAAGGCAGCTGCCACCAACTGGAAGCACTCCATCCTGAAGGATGGGGCTTCCAGAAAGTGTTCAGCATTGACAGCTAGGTCTATGACTAGGTGCCATGCTCTGTTGCGCTTGGGAACCAGGAAGAGTTTTAAGTTGTGAAAGCTGGCAGTACCATAATCCTTGACCGGCTCTATGGCGTGCTTTCTCCGAAGTGTGTGAACTGCCTCTAGGAAATGCCAATGCTTTGGGTTCTGTGGTGGGCGGTTCGAACCACTAGGGTTCTTGGCTTAACAGAGGCTTGTCTTGGCAGCATGAAGCCATGTCTCAGGATGTTCAGGACAAATGAAACGTCTGTGTGGTGGTTGGCAATCCTGAGACAGCGCCATCAGGCATACAAGAGTCCAGAATGCCGAGTCTTTCCCGATTTCTTGTCTTTACCAGAAGGTTTGCCCTTCCCTGAGCGCTGTCCACTCTTCCCAGGGTGTTGCGTCCCAGAGGGGCCACAAGCCGAGGGGCGAGTAGAAGCAGTCTGGGAAGTACCGCAACTGGCGGGACTGCCCTTGGTCACCAACCAGGCTGTGAATGAGTGCTTCAACATGATCAGAACCCGTCTGCGAAGCAGGAGTTGTGTCTATGGGTGCGAAAGGTTGTTCCGTTGCCATCATGGTCGCTGACATGCTCAGCTATTCAGAACAAAACAGCGCATTGGGGTATGCATCCGTGTGGCTACGCCTGGCACTGGGGTAGCAAGGACTTCCGTGAAAGTCACCGCAGCCTCAAACGCCGCCTTGCCTGCTCAGCACGCATGGGGCTAAGGAGGGGAGGTTCTGGTGGCCAACAAGATGCATGTCTGCTGGCCAGGGGGATCTTGCTGGGTCGCCAGGAGACTAGTCTTAAGGGCCACAGCTGCCACCGACTGAGATATCTGCTGCCAGGTGGGGACGGAGCAAGTCTCAGTGTTGAGAGAGAACCGACTCAAGGCAGAAGCAACAAGCTGCTCTGCTTACAGAGTCTGCTCCCAATTAGCTGCAGTGACAGTGGGAGCGCAGGAAGACAGTCGACGACCACAAAGGCCAACACTGCTGGGGATGTGCTCCCCTTGGTTCTCCGCACTTTGCAGACTTACGATCCAGTCGTCAGATCAGAACGCCTGGCTGGCTGAAGTTCTGGAATACCCAGAGGATCGATGATGATGTATGGCTGACTTCTTCGAAGAAAACTCCCATGAAAAACAGCCTGGAAAACAGTACATGCATTAGATCAATAACATCTGGTTCCAAGCACATATCCAAGACTTAAGTTACTGATTAGTGAGTAAGGAGCCACGGTCACCACCCACGTAGTGTAGAATGCTTGAGCTCCCCATAAGGTGATCTCTTGCAAACCAACTTGCGACTAAAGACGCAAGGAAGAAGACAAGTGTCACTTCCCAACCTAACACAAAACTGGTGTATTCAGAGAACACACATGGTCAAGTTAAATGACAACCAAGCAATGATCAAGATCCATGGTGCCATAAAGTGGCCATGCAAGTCCTACTTCTGTCAATTTACCCAACAAGGGCAAAGATAAGTGGTCTCTAAACCACAAGTGGCCACATGAGTCCTACTTCTGTCAATTTACCCGACTAGGGCAAAGAGAAGTGGTCTCTAAACCACAGCACGCTAACTGTCTTCGCTCTGTCTGTGATTTAACCTGCCAAAACGCCACCTCGGAAAAGAAAAGAATCAACCCAGCACCTACCAGCCCTGGTTCCACTTTTCCCACTGACTTCCCTTGGTCAATTAAAGCGATTTCGTAAGTCCAGGAATGCTTACAAAAAATTCTGTAGATCCTGCAAAGCAACAATTGCCCGGCAGGTACTGTCTTCCCTCTTTCTGCAATCTGAACATCAAGACGCCATCTTGAAAAGTTAAGTTTCAAGCCAAATGACCAGCTCTACTCCCAATGATTTCAGTGGTATCCTCAGATCAGAAATCATTTTTCTAGATGTAGGTCTCCAAAGAGTCCCAGACTGCTGAAAAAAGATTTTCTGCAGAATGGAAAGCAGAAACTAGAACAAGCAAGCCAGTTATGGTGCCCAAAAGAGGACAGGTGAGAAGGGGAGCATGGGCACCAGGAGTCACCGTCAGTTCCACAAGAACTGAGAGATGGAGTCATGGGACCGCCAGGTTTTTTTTAGATCAAGTGAGTCAAACTCAACTCGATTCATGTGTGTTCGACCCAGATACAGAGGTCTGGTGGTCGAGAGGTATCTTTATGTAACTAATACTGTATGTTCGCCTTTTTTATTTTTACTTTTTTCCTTTTTTTTTAAGCAGGCGATATCCCATGACAGGTCAAATGTAATTGGATGGGTATCACTTCCAAGGAACAGTATGAAGTGTCACAGTAGATGTTGTCTTTCAGTTCAAGTTAGATACAGTGCGTGTCACTGTACAGTGGTCGGGTCCCAATACTTTGCTGAGGACTGTCCTGTTGCACGTCACTAATATTGAAATGACGTAGAAACTAAGAAAAATTTCAAATATTCTCATGAGACAAATAACACAAACCTTTCATATTTCAGTTGCCCATTCTGGCCACCAATCACACAACGTTACCTCAATGTACTTGACAAGAGGTAGAATGGCAAGCGAGTGGGTCATCACACAGACATGTATAGTGAATGAAAATATGACATTATGAGAATATAGGTTGAAAACGATTGTATTTAAACAACACACACAGGTTGACGTCCCTGTGTAAACAAGGTGCCAGGCAATTCTCCAAATACACGGAAATTAATGTATTTTGAGAAATATCTGTGAAAGTTGCATGCTACTTTCCATAGCTTCCCACGCATGTTAAACTGATGGAGATGGAAATGGATAAAAAATGTCCCAAACAGTTTGAACATGCAAGTTTTGCGGGTAGGTTGGAAAGAGGGGCAAGGAGTCTTAGAATTTCAATGTCTCAACATCATATTGGCTGCAACTTTGACAGATGCCCATTACATGTGTAAATGTGTCATGTGTTTGCCAGCAAATGAAGCGGCACAAATCAAGCACAAGAATTTAAGAGAATTATGTTTGCTCAAATAGTTTACAGAGAATAAGCTTGATGTAGGTGCTTATGGAATAATGATGTGTGCAGCAAATCTTGATTGTTAAACCCAGAGTAGGGTGAGCATATGAAATGGCAAATCTACTGGCATTTGATCAGTGAAGACTGGTCACTGTGTCCACCGCACGATGTCACCCTATGATCATCTTATAAAATGTTATTTTAGATGTAACTTTTGTTGTTAGCATGACATGCAGGTCTAATTTACAAGTCTCCTGCATGTATCTGGTCACTTTTAATCATATCAGAAATGAAATTTAAGCCTAAAGTTGTCTCATAAACTAGCACAAGTGGAATAACTAGCTATGTAAGAGCAAGGGTTGTGTTATGATCAGTCTGCATTGCGTCTCAGGCTTATTGACAAGTAGGGCAGGAGGGTTACAAAATGACATCAAATGATAATTATCAATTGAAATCATTCCATTTGTAAATGTACATACAGCTGTTTACATTAATTAGTTTTTAATCCAGTTTTACATGAGCAAAACTTTTAAGATGCTTGGGGCTTTTTTATTGAGTTTACTCGTTTTGAAGTTTACCGGTGAGGTACATTCTGCCACCAGTGAGCAGATTGAGAGGCTGACTGCCACCAGAGGGCATGTTGGGAAGCTCATAGCCACCAGAGGGCAGGTTGGGAGGCTGATTGCCACTAGAGGGCAGATTAAGAGGCTGACTGCCAGCAGGGCCCCTTTTATCCCCTCCCCAAACCTGAGCCAGTGCTGACCTGAATAATTACATTAGAATCTCCCTGATTGATTAAGATCTCTTCATTAGAAAACCACTCTCCTTTTTACAACCGATTTGCTTCAGACCTGTTTCAGGTTTTATGAGTGTTTTTGTCTATCTTTTTTATAAATATTAAGAGGCAGTGTTCTCTTGAGAGGTCTTTATGAGGAGACTCCACTGTACAAACAATATGTCATTGCGTATTGGTCTTTAACTGATCCAAAAATGCTGTGTGAACAGGAGGCTTTTAAAATTTGGTTATCGATAGAGCTCTTAAAGACATGCCCACAATTTAGATGGCCCCAAGGATGAAATATAGCTTTTTTCCCTGTGAATTTTTTTAAGATATAAGTGTATTGTTAACCCAGATTATACTACAGTTAGTAACATTTTGTTAACATTTATTTTGATTACAGAAACATTCTTGCTCTTCTATTGAGAGGAAAGTGGATTTTTTGCTTACATGTATTAAATATACCATAATATTTGTTTACATTTTATCTTGACAGAAATATTGGTAGTTCAATGTTTTATCCAGAATGGTCCAAACTGACTGTGCTTATATAAAGTTTGCCATACTTGGAGGGGTCAGGTGTGTGCATCTGCAGAGTTACAGGTCCAATATGGGTGCACCATGACACGCCACTCATGTGGATTGTTTTCTGCAAGGGCAGATAGAGGAATTCACTGACCTATTGCTTTCAAGGATTTGAATACTAAGCAAGCCTCAGGCACACTGTGCCTGCCAGTCTGTATACACACATCATCAGGGCCAAACAATGGCAGTAAGGCAGTGCATCGTCAGGGGTCACTTGACTGTCAGTCATGGTGGCCATTCTACTCTGATGATATGATAACTGTTGAGGAATTTAACAATCTGTGCCATGACATTGAACACCAAAAAAAAAAACCCACTCAGTACCATGACACTGAACACCAGCAACACTCAGCACCATTCTATTATTTTTTATTCAAATACAGATTTTATGGGGGGAGACGCTTTATGTTTTTGGGTTGTCCGTTCGTCTGAATGTCCACATTCTCTTTACCACGATATCTACAAAATGCCTCCGTGTATTTGCTCCTGTTATGACCTAATTTGAGCAAATGGCAGATTTTTTTCCTGGTGGATCCTTTAGTCAGCGCTTTGCGTTGAAGGTATTTACAGTCAATGTCTGCCATTTTTTGATGCACATACCCAGTATATAACATACCATGCTGTCAGTTTCAGTACGTAACCACATTCGGGCACACAGTGCCTATGAGACTCATTTTTGATGTTTTGTGTTTGAAAAGCTTCTGGTATCTTGTGCTGAAAACATAGCTATCAATATATATTTATTTTAAAATTTGGTCTTTCAAAAGTGGTGGTTTCTCATAAGAGGGACAATATCATTGGAAGGATAGGACTTAGAGTTTTGTGCCATGGTCTCTCAAGAGAGGGTGGTCCCATCTTTTAAGACAGGTCCCACCGCACTTTTGAGACCAACATGACAACATAGGCTTCCAAATGTGAAAACTGTTGCTTCAAAGTGGATGATAAGAGAAAACTGGCCCAATGTGACTTGGATGTTTGACTGTGCTACAGTGTAAAAGGACAGCAGAAGCCAGGCCCCAGCGCCAGCCTCCTTGCCTTGTGACGGCTGTCGTGTGAACACCTTGGTGAGGACTGCATGGTGCCCTGTGTGATCCAGACTGAGTTAGTGGTTGTCAGGGGAAACTGGTAAAAGACACCAAACCCAATGATATCCAAGTGATGAATATTTAATGTATGTGTTCATTTGTAAGAGCCACAAAAGGTTGCGTCTGTCACGTTTGTGACTTATGAATAGCAAAACTTGCATTTATGATTGTCATCAAAGTGCTGGGTTTTGTGTGCAGTGATATTGGATTATGCATGGAAAGGTCATAGTTTCTTCTGTTGAAGTGATCTGCAATCAGATTATAATAGATCACTAGAAATCTCCTGTATAGATAATGACAAGACAGTGTTGCAAGACTGTCTTTAGATTTTAAGCTCAACTGACTTGTCAGTCAGCTGGGCTTATAAAAGATGGGTCTGCATCTGTTGTCGATCTGTCCGTGCATTGTGTAACCTGTTGACAATTACATTGTTGACGCCTCCAGAACTATGTGCCAGATCCACCTGAAACTTGGGGCAACTACTTTGAGTGAGTCTCTACCAAGTTTGTTCCAATGATCATGCTTCAGTGATTTTTAAGTTTTTATGATTTTTTTTTTGGGGGGGGGCATTTCTTGCAAATCTGACAAAACTCTGTAACTGCCTGGCGAATTTTAAATTCAATAGGGACACTTCTGCAGACTATGTATTTTGCCCATATTGGCAGTATGCTTATCTTACCTGGCAAGATGAACTGATGGTGTCACCAGGACCTAATTTGAGCAAATGGCAGTCTAATTACATGCTCAGTAGGGCTCGTTACTGCAATATCTCCAGAATGCTCCAATGTATTTTGCTCAGATTTGGCAGGGTGCTTGTTTAGCGTGCCAAGATAAACTGATTAGATTTTCGTGTCACCGGGTCCTAATTTGAGCAAATGGCAGCATTTTTTACTGGCAAACCCTTCAGTCAACACTTTGCATTGAAGGCGTGTCTAGTTTACAAAGTTTTCAATTTGGGAACTTGCTGGTTGATGCAGCCATTGCTGTTGATTATCATGTAAGTATATGTGGATTACTTGGTTGGGTCTCTACCAAGTATGTTTCGGTGGTCATGCTCCAACCATTTATAGATTTTTTATGAATCTTTTGGTTCTTTTTTGGTAAAAATCTTTGAAAAAAATCGTCTCCATAATGAAGGTCACAGGACCACTACAGTCTCTGTATCCCAAGGTCAGCTGAGCAAAGGACTGTCACAGACCTCTAACTTCCATTTGATATAATGTACTTAACATTTTTAGAGAGGGTGACCCTGGGTTTTGTGAATGTCAAACAGGGATGTACATGAATCACTATAACTTACTGTAACTGCATATATTCAGAACTGCTTAAAATGTTCATTTTTATGCTAATACCCGCCAGAAGAACCCAATTAAGTTTAATTTGGTGCCTGTGTCTTCATGGACAACCTTGACCTTTTGTAAAGGCTCAGAGAACAAACAATTTGTTCCTCAGGCTTCTTTGAGAGATGGCCGTGGGGCAGGTCCACAAGCCTCATGATCACATCAAGTAGATGGCCTCAAACAATATTTTAAACATAAAAAACTGTGGCCTGATAAATGTAGCCTTAAAGACAGGTGGTGTTCCATTGGACTTGTGTGTCAAAGGAGAGACTGCTGTGTACAAGTATGACCAGCACACCAACTTGTTTGCCCCAAAAGAAGCACACAATACCGGCGATGTGCACACAATTATAGGGCTGTCTGGGCCCATATAATGCATCAAATAACCACCAGCAAGGTTGACGAACAGCAAATGCTGCAGTCTAAAGCTTGCCTTTGTACTGGCCACTTTGACAGTGTTGTTGAGCGCATGTTGTTTAAGATATGTGAAAATATTTTTGGATGCACTGTTAATGTACTTCATTTAATTATATTTTATTGCAGAGAAAATAGGAAATACATGCATGTGTGCTTATTTTAATGACTAGAAAGTTTCATGATTTCAAGCATTTAACCAAAGTTTTATTTTCATGGTTTTGTGTTGTCAGTGAAGTAAATGAAAACAAAGATATGTACAATGAAGTTTAGTGAGTTTACAGTACATGTGTATGGCATACCTTTATACACAATGATTTACACTGTTGTCTGTATATATTATACGATGCTGTACCTGTAAGTACATATGCTGCTATTTTATGCGAAATTTTAAAAGTCTGTGTATATGTGGTACTTGTATATATTGTGTCAAAGCACATGTAATACCATATTATCCTTTTTTGGTGCTCCTGCCCCCCCCCCCACCAGTCTTTAGTACCCTACCCTTTTGATGCCTCAGAAAAGAAGAAAATAATGTAAATATGGTGAATTTGCTGTACCATCTATTATGCAAGATAGTTTTAGAAAAAAAAGAGGTCCAAACTAGAGTCTCTCATCCAGAAAGTTTCAAGGACTGAAAAAGTGTGTCTCAGATTTTCAATAACAAGTGTAGTTTTGTCAGGAGAACGAGTCAAAGTCTGGTCCCTTTGATGTATTGAGTGAGTATCAAAGATGCAACTCCAAATGTGAATAGCACCGTAACATAACATAATTCACACAAAATGAGACACACTTTTACAGTTTACATTGTTACACACTGTTTGCCACAAATTTTGTCTTTACATCAGAAAACAAAAAAGTTGAATCCAAGTTTCTTCAAGGTTCCTTGAAAAAGAGGACAGCATTTGGTATGGTTGCTGTGTAAACATAGGGCAACAAACACACAGAACAGTGGGAGAAAAGGAATGAGTAGCTTGTTAGCTTTCCAAAAATGTAAAGTTTGTGGCAGTTTTTATGCATATTGGTTGTTTTGTGATAGAATCTTTATGAGCACCCTCAATGTAGCACTGAAGCAGATGCTCATCCTTAATTGGAATAATATGGTATGCAGTCAGTACCACGATGTGTACTCTTGTTTTACATGCTGTACTAAGATATGTACACATACATGATGTTAATTCTATCAAAATGTATGTATATATGATAGCATGAAAAATATACAACCAATTGCAAGGTTATTTATACTGGACAGTGCAGCACATAAAAATACATGAGTTGCTGCTCCAAGCTTGGTTTGGCCGCTGTCAAGTGGCAGGGATCCTAAAACCCAGGTATGTGGCTCATTCCATCTATTCAGTGGTATATAATTACATGTACTTAGAGCTGTGGTTCTACAGCTGCAGTGAGGCCATTGTTGTCGTTTGGCAGCAGTTCATAAAGATGTGGCTCCCTTGTTATTAGCTGACAACATTGACAAGTCTTTCATCCAATGATATAAGTACTTAAAGCATACATTTCCACTGTACCTGCATCCATTCTGTGTCCATTGTTATGGATAATTATTTATGACAAGTAACATGTGAATATCGTAGGCTATTTTAGGCCTTACCACCGGCATTGAATTGTCCACCACAGATATATAGAAATATACACAAATATCTATATTTTTGTCGAAAATTTTTAAATATGAATATATATTGTGCAAAAGAAAAGGAAATTTGTTATTTTCTTTGATTGCATGCGTTGGTATCTGTCTTCTGGGACTGCCTTGGTTAATTGCTAACAGAAAGTGGTTTTCTTAATGGAGTGGGTGTTAAAATGGAAGTAAATAGAACAAAGAAATAAACTTATGAGAGCGATCTATGAAAGGCAGGCAGTCTGCAGGCAGGCAGTCTGCAGGCCGGCAGCCTGCCCTGGTAGTTACACCACTGCCAGGTAATGACTGGTCCCTCAATCAGGTGAGCAGCTCAAGCAATGTATTCTGCCAGAGCTATATAGCCTCCTGCCTGGCCGTCGTGTGTCACTGCCTTGTCCCAAATGCTCCTCTGTCTTCAAAGTGTGCTCGTAAATAATTATCATTTCTCAAAATTGTTTGTAACCTTTCCAGAGCGATTCCTAAAGGACCCTAAACTGGCTGGAAAGTAGTTTTAGGCATATTATCAAAGATGACTCCAAAGAAATGTTTATAGTCTCACAGGAAGTTACAAAACCAGCTTGTCAACATTTTACTTGCAATGAACACTGTGTTGATATACATGTATATACATAAACACATAAATACATATATATATTTATGAGCTAAAAGAGGAGGCAAGTAGCCAGTAGATGAGGCGGCAGTGGTGTGCGGCATGTTTTGACTCTTATGAATCTCATCAGGCACTGAAGGGATCTTGTTACGACTGTCGCTTTTATAGTGAGGTGAAACAATTATTTTGCTAAGATGATACATTACGTTACGTTACGCTATGCAGAGGTTTGCTCATGCGTAATGGGGACTGAAGCCAAGTGTCAGTCTTGTAACCATGTAACTCACTTTCCAAACAAAAGTTATAACTTTTTTACCAAATTTGGTAAATAAGCAGCCTGTTTTGAGTCAAGTTGTGCTGTTTTGACGGTTGTGTTTACCAGGTGAAAAAAGAATTTGCTCCCAATGCCCTATCACAGGGGCCGTCAGAAAGAAGTGGAATTTGTGTATCTGCATCCATGGGTAAATAATATTTGAGATCTCTTTATTTATTATAATTGTGCACTGATGTGTCAATAAAAGGTTTTGTGAAGAGGGGAGCTCCGTATTAAAAATTTAGCATTGTACGGAGCGAGTGAGCTCACCTTCCCGTCAAGTTGCAGCCGAATGGCTCCATGGAGCGCAAATTGTGAATGCAGTGTTTTTCTCTCTCCAGTCGTAAAAACTGTACCTTCTAGGAGAGGAGGGGTTTGGATATATGCCAGTGCCTGGACTTGCAGATAAGTCCTGTATGGTCTGGAAGGGCAAAATGTCTGCCCAGTGGCAGACAGACAGACAGACAGACACACACACACACACACACACACACACACACACACAGTAGTAGTTGTAGTAGTATAGTGATTAAAACTTGTTTGTTTAATGAGGACATATTAGCCAAAAGGCTCTTACCTCCAGCTCATACCATAAAGCAGAATAATGTATGCAATTATTGACAATGAAAAAAGATGACCACAATAGCAATACAAAACACACAACACAATGAAGTAAAAGAAGACCATGACACTATGTTGTAACGAAACAGATGCATACAACTTGTTCACTTCACATGGAAGTCACTGCAACATAACCAGGCATGACATTCATCTCTATCATCTGAACGAGAATTTTCATCTGATTCTATGAAGAACCTTTATTTTCATTTTAGCATGCATTATTTTGCTGTTAAAACAAATTTATATGGGGAGCAAACAAAGGAATACTTCCTCAACATTGGATAAACTAATAACCAAATTGAAGTGACTGGTTCCAGAACTGAAGTGACACTAACCAAGAAGATGCTTCACATTCATGTGTGTGTGTATATGATTGACATATACTGTAAATTGCTTTATTTTCGCGTGTTCAAATTTTCATGGTTTTAGTATTTTTGACATTTCACTGTAGTTTTAATTTCACTGTTTTGGACATAATTCTCATTCTAACAATGTTAAAATACTATTTCACTGTGTTTTATTTTCACGGTTTTGTGCCATCAGCGAAATAAGCAAAAATTAGAATACAGCGAAATTAAAGCAATTTACAGTATATATACATGTATATATATATGTATATATATATATATATATATATATATATATATATATATATATATATATATATATATACACACATATATTATATGTATATATATATATATATATATATATATATATATATACACACATATATTATATGTATATATATATATATATATATATATATATATATATATATATATACATTTACATATACATAGATATAGACATATAAGACAATTGTTTTATAATATATATATTATATATATATGTAAATGTGTATATATATATGTATGTAAATGTATTTTTATGCATACATACATGTACATTATATAATGTTGACATTGGTCCATTCATGTAGATTTGTGTGTGATCGAATCTGAATTGTGATTTTCCAGTCACACCAGCCTACAAAATATAATTTGCATCCCCAGTTTTTTCCAAGAAAGCTCAAGCCTAAAAGGAGCAGCCATGGATTTAGGGCAATCATGAAGGCGGCTAGGGACCAGGACAACCAGGTGAGGAGTTCTGCATGGCTACTGATAAACATTCGTCAGAAACTACCTAATAGTATGGGGTTTCTTTTGATGTTGTTAATTTTGATCGTGAATGACCTTGAAAGATCAACCTAACATGTTGGCATATATTTTAATACTGGTGGATCCTGTACCTTTTCACTTCAAAATTGATGACAGCAGAACTGTTTGAATGAAGACTTAAATATTGCAAAGAGTGAAGGTCCCCAGAAGGTGCAGCCCATGGGGAGAGTACTTCCAATAGTGATGATACTGGGTATGCGCCGCTCTGAAGGCCACTCTTTTCACCAAAATTTCCCTAACAGAGGTCCAGTATTTTGGCAAAAATTCCCTTTAAAAAGGTAATTTTTGTCAGGCAGAAAATTTCCCTAACCATAAAGGTCGAAATTTTCTTCCAGGAGCACTTTCCATGCCAAATTGGGACCATATTTTCTACTATTGCAGTTTAAAAATTCGCTAACAAAAGTATCATTTTTAGCTCAGCTGATTTGTCAGTCAGCTGAGCTTTTGGGAAGCTCCATCGTCCCTCCACAATTCACATTATTGTTTTATCCAAAACCAGTGGCCAGATCCTCGTCAAACTTTAATATTTTATAGTGGGGATCTACCTTGGTGGGTCTCTATACCAAGTTGTTCAAATGGTCATGCACCATTAATTTTTTGATATTCTATGAATTTTTTTATGCAAATCTTAAAAAATCTCCAAAATCGCTCACACAGGGATATACCTAGGGACACCTAGTTCTTAATTTGTTCACCAGGTGGGGCTACAGTTATTTTTCTTTGTTTTTTTGTTTTTAATGATGTTTTGTGTGTATGCTATTTTCGACTTCTACTCCAGAACTGTCACTCAAATTAAGCTAGTAATTGGTGGATATGTTTCTTTTGAAAGGGTCAAACAAAGATGTTTACTAGGTGGCACTGCTGTAGATTCCTGATTTTTAAAGATGTTTTTTCAATTGGGGTACTTATCGGTAAATGCACCTTTCCTATTGATTCTCATGATAACTAGGCAAGTCATTGGCCATTCTAATGCTAATTCACACTTGTGGAACTTTGTGAAAAAATTGTAAGTCAAATTGACTTCAAACTTGGTGGCAGTGTACCTAAGGTGGGTTTCTGCCAGGTTTGTAGAAATGGTCACACTCCACATAATTTTTTATTTTTGATGAATTTTTTGGTTCGTTTTAGGGCAAATCTTAAGAAATCTTCAAAGAAACCGCTCTCCCAATTGCTTTGATATCACACAGGAAGAGTACTGCCGACTCCCAGTTATGTCTCCCCATACAACGGGGGGACATATTGTTTTTGCGTCCATTTCTTCTTCTTCTTCTTCTTCTCCTCCTCCTCCTCCTCCTCCTCCTCCTCCTCCTCCTCCTCCTCCTTCTGCAACACGTTGTGTGCGTTGCCGACGCAATAACACAAGAAAGATTTGACTTGGGAAGTTGAAATTTTTGGTGAAGATGTTCCTATACAAAACCTTGCTTGGGATCGCAGATGGGTGACCTTGATGTATTTTTCAAGGTCATATGGGCATATCGTAAAATTGACGCGGACGCATTAACTCTGCAAGGATTTGACTTAGGAAGTTGAAATTTTGCACGATTAACTACCATAATATGAACTAGGTTGGGATTGTAGATGGTGACCTTGACCTATTTTCAAGGTCACATGGCCACTTTTTAAGAATCATTGCAAATGCACTCGAGAAAGATTTGACTTAAAGAGATAAACATTTTGTATGATTATGTTTCTATGTAAGGCTTTTGGAAGATGTTCCCATATAAAACCTTGCTTGGGATTGCAGATAGGTGACCTTGACATTTTTCAAGGTCACATGGGCATGTCGTAAAATTGACGCGGACGCAGTAACTCTGCAAGGATTTGACTTAGGAGGTCGAAATTTTGCATGATTATCTACCATAATATGAACTAGGTTGGGATTGTAGATGGGTGACCTTATCCTATTTTCAAGGTCACATGGCCACTTTTTAAAAATCATTGCAGATGCACTCGAGACAGATTTGACTTAAAGAGGTTGATATTTTGTGTGATTATGTTTCAATGTATGACCTTGACCTATTTTTCAAGGTCACATGGGCATTTCGCCTAAAATCAATGTGGACGGGATAAATCAAGCTAGATTTGACTTGGGAAGTTGAAATTTTTGTGAAGATGAGCCTATATACGATCTTGCTTGGGATTGCAGAGGGGTGACTTTGACATATTTTTCAAGGTCACATGGGTATGTCATGAAAAATTGATGTGGACGCAACAACTCTGCAAGGATTGACTTAGGAGGTTAAAATTATGTATGATTATGTACCATAGTACTAACTAGGTTGGGATTGTAGATGGGTGACCTTGACCTATTTTCAAGGTCACAAGGCCACTTTAAAAATCATTGCCGATGCACTCGAGACAGATTTGACTTAAAGAGATTGACATTTTGTGTCATTATGTTTCTATGTAAGACTTTTGTAAGACTTTGCTTGTGACTGCAAATGTATGACCTTGACCTATTTTCAAGGTCACATAAGCATTTCATCTAAAATCAATGTGGACGTGATAACTCAGGGAAGATTTGACTTGGGAAGTTGAAATTTTTTTTGAAGATGTTTCTATATATGATCTTGCTTGGGATTGCAGAGGGGTGACCTTGACATATTTTTCAAGGTCACATTGGGCATGTCATCTAAAATTGACACGGATGGAACAACTCTGCAAGGATTTGACTTAGGAGGTTGAAATTTTGGATGTTTATGTACCATAATACCAACTAAGTTGGGTGTAGATGGGTGACGTTGACCTATTTTCAAGGTCACATGGCCACTTTTTAAAAATCATTGCAGATGCACTCGAGAAAGATTTGTCTTAAAGAGGTTGACATTTTGTGTGATTATGTTTCTATATATGACTTTTGGAAGACCTTGCTTGTAACTGCAGATGTATGACCTTGACCTATTTTTCAAAGTCACGTGGGCATTTCGTCAAAAATCAACGTTTTGAGATGTCAATGAAGAGTGTACCTTCACCATATCTGTAGATCACTGGAATTGGTATGCCTATTTATGAAAATAAGGGTGACAATAGTTAGGGCGCATGGGGTGACATTTGATTTTCTGTCGGGAAAATCAGCCTGTTCTAGTTCTGAATTTGTTCTTGATGCCTGATTAGTTCAGCTGACTTGTCAGTCAGCTGAGGTTATGTGGTGGTTAGGCACCCATTGTCTGTCCATCTGTCAGTATCCACAATTCACATTTTGGACTTCTCCAAAACCACTGGCCAGATTCACCTCAAGCTTGGGGAATGTAGCTTTGGTGGGTCTAAAACCACTGGCCAGATTCACCTCAAAGTTAAGGAATGTAGCTTTGGTGGGTCTCTACCAAGTTTGTTCAAATGGTCATGGTCCAGTGATTTTTAGGTTTAGTATGATTTTTAAAAAAATATTTTTGGCGAAATCTTAAAAAATCTTCTCTGAAACCAGTTGGCCAGTTGCTTCAAATTGCTTAGAGAGACTCCTGGGGACCCAGAAAGCTTAATTTGTTAAACACATGGTACTGTGATTTTTAGTCCCCCGCCCACTTGGTGGGGGACTATAGGTTTGCACCTCGTCCGTCCGTCCGTCCTTCCGTCCGTCCGAAGCTTCTCCGGGCCATATTTCCAACACCATAACACCCACAGCTACCAAATTTAATGTGTTTGTACTTCCTAGGATAGAGGTGTATGGTGTGCCAAAAGTAGGTCACTAGGTCAAATATCTGGGTCACAGAATACATATGTATGAAAAATCTTGTCCGGGCCATGACTTTTTTGTCCTTTTACTTAGAGTCATGAAATGTCACACAAATGTGAAGCTTAGTCTAAGAAAGTGTCATGAAGCAAAACTAGGTCACTAGGTCAAATATTTGGGTCACCGATCGATATGTAAATATACAGAAACAAATTTTGTCCGGCACATATCTTCCCTATATTAATGCTACCTCTTCAATTTTTTTATGGTGGGTAGACCTTAGGTAGTAGCTGTGCATAGGCATTGTTTTGTGGGGCTAATTACTTGCATTAATTAATTATTTAACAAAGTTCGTTAAGCAAGACAAATTTTGTCCGGGCCATATCTTCTAAACTATTAATGCTAGCCCTTTGAATTTTTTATGGTGTGTAGACCTTAGGTAGTAGGTGTGCATACGCATTGTTTTCTGTGGCTAATTACTTCCATTAATTAATTAACGAAGTTCATTAAGCAAGCTCAAGATACAATACAAATTTTGTCCGGGCCATATCTTCTAAATTATTGATGCCAGCCCTTTGATTTTTTTTATGGTGGGTAGACCTTAGAGGGGATATGGTAATGGGCACCGTCCGTGTGTCCGTCCGTCCGTCAAATATTTGGGTCACAGTAATACATAAATGTATTTTCATGTCCTTACTGTAATTCTTAAAACATTTTGACTTCTTGTTATAAAAGTTTACTGATAATGTATTGTGACCTAAAAGTGTGTCACGACGTAAAACTAGGTCACTAGGTCAAATATCTAGGTCACAGTGTAAACTCCATGTAAAACCTTGTCCATGCCATATTTCCCTTACTATAATACCTACAGCTACCAAATTATTATTTTAATACTACCTGGGGAGTTGTTGTGTCACATGGCAAAAGTAGGTCACTAGGTCAAATATCTAGGTCACTGTGAAATCCATTCAAAATCTTGTCCGGGCAATAACTTTTTTGTCCTTTTACTTAGATTTAAGAAATTTTACACAAATGTGAAGCTTAATCTAAGAATGTGCCATACTTTTAATTTTTTTTTTCATCTAGGTGACACCCCTAAATATTAGTCCATTCAACCTCGTGGGCGACGAGCGGGGGACTGTGTATTGCTCTACAATACTCATTAACTTGTTCAAATATTTTTTATGCAAAAAAGCGTATTTTCGCTATTTTCGACTTCTGCAATACCCTCACTTAGATAATGTTGAAACTTGGTGGAAATGTTCATTGTAGAAGCCCCAAACAAAGCTGTTCACAAGGTGGTGTTGCTGTGAATCCGTGAATCTTTTAAATGAATTTTCTAATTCAGGTACTTTTCGGTTAATGTATAAGGTCCTATTGATTACTAAGTAAGTGAATGGGGATTGCAGTTGTAATTCTCAATTCGACTTGTTCCCCCAAAAAACTGACCAGGTTCACTTAAAAACTGTGCCTTGGATGGGTCTCTACTAATTTTGTTCAAATGGTCACACTCATTTTGTAGCCAAAATGAGTGAACTGGTGCACAGAGCATGCCAGAAAGGTGCCTATCACCAGCCTAGGTAACCCAACGGGGAGAAACACAGAATGGATTAGATTATGCAATCAACATTTAAACTTTCCAAGTGCCCCTTATTAGCATAAATTAAAATTCTACAACTTTTCTTTGTGGTTCATTGAATGTTCCTACAGCACAAACATCTAAATTGAAGTTGCAATGATACGTACCTCTATAATACTTTTGACAAGGCAAGACTTTATTGAGGTATAAGCGTGCCAAGTTTGCAGTTTCTAGGTGTATTAGTGTTCGAGAAAATTGTCAGAAAAAATTGCTGGTGAAGAAGAGGAGGAGAAGAAGAGAATGTTCGTGTTGAATCACAACAAAAACAGAATGTCTCTTAATTGGCTCACAGACATAAATAAACCTGAATCTCTATTTTTTTCTCCCTTTCTTTCTTTCTATATGCTCAATGTTGCCTTATACAGAATTTGCAGATTGTGACTTTTTTGTCTGAGGAAGAATTTATTAATGTTTTTAGCAAATTTTATCCCTGCTTGCCTCAGACAAATAACCAAAAAACTATTTTAATCCAAGTCAGGCAGATGCAGATGTTGACGTGGATGAGAATAGCGACTCCCATGCACTGAAGTAGTGGGTTCTGACGAAAAAGTGGGGAATATTGACTGTCAGATGAAAGTGAAATGTACATGTATTATAGTTCAGTGTTAACAGTTGCTCCTGTTGAAAGTGAGAGACCCATGAAGGTCACCAAAGCACAGGACCATCATGGTCCTCTGGTTCAAGATTTGGCAAAAAATGAAAAATGCACAAAGTCACTCAAATTTCAAAAATCACCAAATCATAACCCGTTGAATAAAGTTGGTAAAGATCCACCCAAGATATATGGCCACCAGATTTTGAAGTGGATCTGGCTGACTGTTTTGGAGAAGTTGAGAATGTGAATAGTTGATGGGTGAATGGGTGGGCCAGATGGGCCGGTAGACAATGAGGGACTGACCATCTTATAGACAATGACGGACTGACCATATGGTAGGCTCACCTGACTTGATAAGTCAGCTGTGCTAATAAATAAACATACAAGTTTTTCTTCTGTAACATGCCATTCAATTTATTTTTCTTTGTTACAAATCTAAGATTTGACAGTGGCAGCGAGTACTGTATATATATATATATATATATATATATATATATACCTTGTATATGGTCAGTTACGTGTACCATTATGATGGTTTTTATCAATACAACAAAGCAACAATTATAACCTACATACACTGTACATTGTGGGGTGACCCATACAAACTGGCCGGGTCAGTCATTGCATTGCGTGCGTGTTGTGCGCAGTGGTTGTCTTAAGCCTGTGCCCCATACACATGTACATGGTCACACAGAACACCAGCCCACCTGCAGTCACCAGTCACCACTTTCCATTACCTCTAAAATACTTGATGGCTTTCATAAGTAGCTCGTCGACCAGCCTACTCTTTTCGTCTCATGTAGTTGCCTGTGCTGCACACAAACCTACAACTTTTTGTATATATCTCCAAGTGACATATGTACAGTTAATTACAACAATTAAATTACATAAACCAGTTCAACTCTTAGTTGACTGCCATGTTTGTTTTGTCTGCTTGTTTCATTTTTATTATTTGTGTGGCCTTGTAAAATCACAGATTATTTAATCACCAACTGTTGTGATCAATCTTGGGATCTGTTTACTAATGTCATGCCGGTGTTTTCATATTATATGACGTACTTTCTGTAGTTTGCTAAAAACAACTTGTACTTCTTTAGAAAAAAATGGCTGCAGCACATGTACATCCCAGTTCTTCAGAACTCCCATTATTACACCAAATGACTGTGTGAAAGAATTGTTTATGTTTTACACATACTTGAAATATTTGCCAATGTGCATCTTTATTCCCACTTTAACACCAGATCGTCATCCACAGTGCTCAGAATTTAATTTTTAAGTGTGCAAAATATCTTTACACTGCATGATGTCAGGCAGCTACTGTACATGCAGTGTACATGCAGGATCTGATGTAGCACTCTGCCCCCACTACATGTACAAGAACATCATAGCTAGCTCACTACTCACACATTTATTGAACCTTGTGTGGCTTTTATAATGTCAGGGAAGCCATCAAAAGTTCAATGGTTCCAAATGAAAGCCTAAAGTATCTTAATTAGTTTTGGGCATGGCCCTGTGGAATCAAAAACAATTGCAATTTTGTTTTTCTGCTTTTATTATTGTTATTTTTTGCTTACACTTATTTTGTGTGATAGAAAATCAAACAGGCTGTTTACCCCATCCTCCTCCCCAGACTGAAACAGATCCATATGGCATGTATATTAAAGTGCCACCAAAACTCTGCCCACGCGGTATGATCATCAGAGGCTATATGATACAGCGAACCAATAGAAAACCAAGGCTGTTACTTAACATACGTGAGGACAAAGAGTACTTGTTCGCACTATATGACCACAGCTATTTTCTACCAAGCTCTGGGAGTGTTTGAAGAACGGAGTGACTACAGGTTTTTAAACAGTTCATTTTATTGAAGTTCCTAGTTTGGTACCAGCAACATACATGTATACGTTGCCATGTTCCATACAGGGTCTGTCCACACATCCAGGTACTTCCTTGTTGAACAATATGGGCACCGCAGTTAACATGAATGTCCCACAGTCCTTACTGCAATTCAATGTTTCCATGGCTTCCCTTACAAAGTACTTGGCCTACTTGAAATCGTGGTTTCTTTTCCAGCCATTTGTCTAACTTGCGTTTATCATCAGCTCACAGCTGTTAATAGTCAACTGCATCCCTTTTGGCCACATGTATCTCCACTCAAAACCTTAATACTTAAATACTTAACTTTTCTGCACAGTTGCTACTCTATGGCTGCACTACTTATTAACTGCTGCACTACTTCTGATCAACAGCTGCACTACTTCTAATCAACTGCTGCACTACTTTTGCCCTCCTGCATTACTAGTTTTAACCTATATACTGCTTTTACTCAGCTAGTTCCCTGCACTGCTTTGGCTCTGCTACATACACTACGCCAAAACAGGCTGGTACGTCTGTCATCAGCTGAACCTCCATCAACCACAGACAGTACTCCTTCATGGCTAGACATTACAGGCCTGTGTCAAAGCTAGGATAGCAATTCTGCTCCACATTGAAGCCTAGACACCGGTGTCACCTGTTGTGAACATGATGGGTGAAACATTTACTGACCAGGTTGACAGTGCTAGGCCAGGCCCTCAGTGTAAACCCAGACACGCGTATACCTAGTAGACTAGCCGCCTACAGCCTACACACTGCCCACTGATTTGAAAGACTGGTATCACATTTATATTTATATTTATATAGAGATACAAACTAGGACCACAAGTTACTATATACCCGCAGGTCACCAACAACTGGTTCTGTGGAGTGGCAGTTCCTGCCAGCAAGTTGATCATCAAAACTCGATCAATGTGCAACAAAGCAACAGAGTATGTACAACCATATAAGTTAACATCATACACATACTTGCATGTTTGAACACTTCACTTGCATGCTCAGATCTCAATGAAGACTTAACATTTGCCACCCTGATTATAAGCCAATGACTGTATGTAAGCTCATGTTTGGTCTTGCCATATTTCAGCATTAAAAATGATAAAGAGTTTCTGATACAAATGCTATTATTGTTGATAAGGCAGTATTTCTCCTTACAGCCATCTTGTAGGGGTTAAGTGCACCAGGTTCTCACACTTTGGGGGCTTTGAAATGCAAGGACTTCTGCAGCACTAATTAAATTCTTTAGGGCTCCATTATATCCACAATTCCACATGCTGATGGTATCAAATACGACATGCGTTCTTGTGGTACCAGCGGAAGGTTGGAAATTAAAATTCTCACATTTAAATGAACTATTTACCTCAAAATCAGTTGTCATGAGGCTTCAAGAACCAACTTTAAAATTTGAAGGACTTCCAAGGCCTTCTTTGACAAGATGAATGCAACAGGAGGCTGGACTGGTAATATGTCAGTGCATATGAATCCCTCATCATCACCACTTCAAACAGCACACAGTCACTGCAGCATTTGTTTCGAATTCAAACATGCTGACCAGTTTTGCACTGCACAAATGAGGGTGGAACAAGAAACCAGTTACCTATTTACACAAGGCTTGGTTCTTTTTCATTCTCAAAACTACAGGACCTAACACTGCCCCATGAAGGCATCCTACAGGTATGTGTATAATTGGGTCTACATATTATTCTTAAGTACCTGCCCTTTATGCCCTCCCCCCCCCCCCCATGCTGGTCCTACAATCAACTTAATTTTTTAGGAAGCATACCCAAATTTCATGACATGAGTAAGATATGTGGTCTCTCAATCAAGGTGGTATTTGGAGCAGGTATGACTAGAGGCTCATGGTGGCAGAGGTCCAGTAAGGACAGGGTGGCAGAGGTCCAGTAAGGACATGGTGGCAGAGGTCCAGTAAGGACATGGTGGCAGAGGTCTAGTATAAGGACATGGTGGCAGAGGTCCAGTAAGGACTGCCTGCTGCCTTGTGTCCCTCTCTTCCACAACATGACCAGGGCAATGGCACTTGGACCAGCATGGCTGCTGTTAGGCAATTTATTGGAAAAGACAATGAGATTATAACCTATTGAAGTCAATGATGTCTAGGTCATATTGGTGACAATGGAATAGTTGGCATTGTGAGCAGATCCACAGCCTGCCAGCCTCAGCTTGTCTTCCAATTACTGTTTTACACAAATTGGCAAAGCCCAATGGTTGCTTATATCTCACTGACCCCCCTTTCTTAGTTTACACACTTTCAACCGATGAAAACCCACAAAATTCAAATCTACAGGAATCTAATTTGACCATGGCAACCAACACAGAATCATTACATATAGTCAATTGCTATGCAGTCACACACACAAGCAATTTACGTGACACTGGGCGTTTCCCGATGGTGTGTATACTGGTATACATATATATATATATATATATATATATATATATATATATGCTTCCTCAGGGGAGCCTCTCAATAGAAAGTGTTCCTGCTGACTTGTAGAAAGCAACAAAACCAGTAAAGCATTTTTTTCACTGCCTTCCACAAGCCACAGCAACTGGCCACATTTTGAAGTAATTCCATTCACAAATTTGGCAGTGGAAAGGGGATTGGTCCGTTCCGTTTGACCAGTTTTACTGCAGATAACAAACAGGCATTCATGTTTTCTTTCTAGGCACAAATATTTGAAAAAATCTTATGCTGTGCTTACACGAGCCTTGCCAAGTTTCAGGTTTAGTTAGGGAAAGAAAATTCAATATATATAGTTCCAAATGTGTACAGAATTAACAAGTTAGAGGCCCCAAAATGTTGTTTTTGATGAAACAGGCATATTTTCATGAGATACATAGGCCTACATATTAATTGTTCTTATGTAAGGAGGAATCTGACAGCTGTACATGTCTGTTCTAAATATCCCATGGAAAACTTGGAGTGCAACCCTCAGCTACTAAACCATGCAGCTGGGTTGATTTCTGCAGAACAATTACCAATGCACATAAAACCAGCTCTGTACAGCCCTGTACAGCTCTGTACAGCTCTGTACAGCCCTTTACAGCTCTGTACAGCTCTGTACAGCCCTGTACAGCCCCACTCAACTGTGGATGCATTACAGGGTCAACTTACTGGTATAATATACACCCCAAAGTAATGCAAGTACCGGCAATGTCAATTGTATCTTCTAATTTTTATTTCTTCTTCGTAAGAAATGGTCCCTGGTGATATCATGTGACATTGACCAGCATCTCCTAAAGAAAAGAACAACATGTCTATATACATCTTTGACAGTTTATACACATGGTACAGAATATATATATATTGCTTACTCTACTGAGACAGTATCACTGGCAATTTATTGACAATTATATTGTGTGCACTGCTCTACTAGTGTTTAGCACATGTTTGCATATTCCAAGCTTGTGATCCAAGTATACCATATCATAATCAATGATAACAAACTAACAGTAACATCTAGAAGTATAGCCACCCTCTTTTGACAGCATATCCACCCAGCCAGCTGAAGAGTGGTCTCCCACCTCAGGTAGTAGTCAACAGGTACAAGACAGCACTTGTTGACATAAATACATGTATGCATGGTCTAGTCAAGTCGGGTGTAACGTAGTTTACTGTTGTGGTCTCTTAGAAGAGAGACCAACTTGCCATATCAGCCCACTGACAACTGTTCTGGTAGCAAACAGTTCCTCCCAGAATTATCTGTCTCAAATGCAAATCTGATTGTTGTATAAATTAAATCCTTAATGACATATTGTCATTGTTTGTAACATTTGAACAACTAGCTCGCATATGTTCCGTCAGATTTTGTCCATATATCTGTCCGTTTACTTGCTGACTGCATACAATGTGCTATTCTACTGATGAAGGGGTGACCAGCCATCTGAAGCTATGTAGTTGCATCTCTCAATTCATTGATGCCATTAACAAGAGTCTTATTCATGGCATAAATGAATCTGGCATCATTTGACTGTTACTGCTTTGCCCACACAATGAAATCTCCTTATTTTGTCAGGAGGACAGTTTTGCTGGATGAAAATTTGGTCCCAAAACATGTACCACAATTAACCCATTTCCCCACTCATACATGTTTGCTCCAAATTTGTAGACTTCCACTAGTGTCTGGAAAAGTGCTTTCATCAGAGTTATGATGGTATTATACCAAAAATACAATGTTTGTGGCACTGTCCCTGTCATTATCTTCACTGTGATATGAGACCAATTTATACGTCAAGTTTTGCACTTCATATCACTATATGGATGACAATAATTTTACTATTCACAAAACTTGATGTCAAAAGAGGACAAGACAGTGGGACTTGGCCTCATGCAGCCATCAATAGTGTATCAGTCACTATCTCTCACCAAACACATCAGTCAACCAATCATTATTTCATGCCTGATTCGGCCATATATGGCTATAGAAATACATGTGAACTCACCAATCCGTAACTTTACTTGCAGCAAACCCTGAACAAGCTCTGCTCATATAAGTATTGCAAATGCACCAAATTGCATATCATGTTTATTTCTCAGTAGATCTGTAATGCATTATTACAGAAATAATTGCTGTGGTGCATTGTAAAAGTCTTAAGTGTTGTGCAGCAGGACAAGTCCCATCATGAGGTGTGCTGCTGCATTGGCAAACTAATGCCATCAAGTCCACTCATAACATAATACAACCTCACCCACTGATACACAAACAACTAGTGACACATCAGTCACTGATACACCAGCACACAGTGACACATGACCCACTGATATGCCAGCAAATAATGATATGACCAGCTGATACACCAGTAAACAGACATGATCTGTGGATACACCAGCAAGTAGTGAAGCCTGATGACCTGCTGATTCACCTGCAAACAGTGAGCTGACCCACTGGCCCACCAGTGTGAGCTAACCCACTACCTGCCACTGTGAGCTGAACCACTTGTCCACCAGTGTGAGCTGATCCACTAGCTGCCAGTGTAAGCTAATCCACCTGTCAATATGCCAGCTGGTGAGAGGACTCCCTGATACATTGGCAACAATAACATTACCCAGATATGCTTTGCAAACAAGTCAGACAGTTTACCAGTTTTCTACAGAATTTATGTATGCTTATCAACTGTTAATTTACAACTGATATTTATTTTAAAATACATTTTTTCTGTCAATTTATTCATGTCTTTTTTTGTTTGTTTGTTTGTTTTTGTCTTTGTTTTTTTTTTTTTTGACCAGGGAACAGCCAGGTCTGGACCCAGCAGCCCCTCTGTAGAATACTTGCCGGAATGTAGAAAAACACCTTCTAGGGTCAACAGTATAAGTTTATTATTAATAGCATTTATGATTAGAAACAGAGAGAGTTCACACAGCTGTCTAGGAAGAAATATTTGGTGTATGAATTTTAACTTTTACCTTCCAAGTGTTTTAGTATTGTTGATAAAGCCAGTGGTCATAGGTTCCTCTCTGTTTCAGTTCCTATCTCAGGTAGCCATGCAGTTCAGATTGATAGTTTGCATGTTTCAGTACAAGTTTTGTCAGTGGCTGGAAGTTGGTCAATCATGTGCAGTGAGACCAGTCAGTGTGGACTGGGAAACTTGACCTGGTGTCACACATCACAGTATGTGCAGTGAGACCAGTCAGTGTGGACTGGGAAACTTGACCTGGTGTCACACACCACAGTATGTGCAGTGAGACCAGTCAGTGTGGACTGGGAAACTTGACCTGGTGTCACACACCACATTATGTGCAGCGACACCAGTCAGTGTGGACAGTGGCTGGCCACTGTATGCACACCATAAAGTGGACATTTGTAGTTAATGTACTCTTGTAATGTAAAAGGTATACAGTCCGCCTGTGCAGACAGGTCTGTGATAGGTCAATCAACTTGTGCCATGCACAACTGCAAGTTGGCAGGCCACAGTGGGCACCAAGTCTGTAACAATACATGTTGATGGATGTGTGGTGACCTGCATCCACTCACCACTGCTCAGTCGTGTACAATGCCCAAAGTGACTGGTTTTTGCCCCTTCTAGGGACCTAAAGCCCATAATATCAGCAGACAACATTTCCTGTCAGCACTACAAGCAAGTTTTTTGTGTGTAAAACATTAGGCCCTATGCCTCCCCCAAGCAGACCCCTCTCACCAGAGGCCACCCCTCTAAGAGGGCCAACATTCTTCTGGAGAAAGTTTGACCTTGACCTATCACCTCAAAGTCACCTCTTAGCAACTAAAAGGGAAGTCTCACCTGGATAAATGATGACCAAGTTTGATGGACTTCAATCATACACATTTGAAGATGTGGCAGGGAACCATATTATTTTGCAAGGCATTGTGACCTTGACCTATGACTTGAAGGTCATCCACAATCATATGAAAAAAATTCCCAAAATCAATTGAGTATCTGGACGAAAAGTTTCAAGTGAATCTGGCTTACAATTTTGAAGAAGTCAAAATGTGAACTACCATTGCAGACCCCATCGACTTGATACATGGTAATCAATAGAAATGAAAAAATTACCCCCCCCCCCAAAAAAACATCAAAAATCCAAAAACCATTAGAGCATGACCATTTGAATACAGTGGGTAGATATCTACCCGGTGTACATCCCCACCAAGTTTGAAGTGAATCTGGCCAATCATTTTGGAGAAATTGAAAATGTGAATCAGCACTGCAATCCACATTGACTTACATAGTAATCAACAGGATTGTATTCAGTTTGACCTTTCAAGGTCAACCAGGATAAAAATGAACCATACAAATTAAAATCCCATAGGCACTTTCCTATTAATGTTTAATAGTAGCCTAAGGCCTATGACGCACCATGAAGAAGGTATAAGCCAATATGTGAAAATTGCTGAATCAGCAGAAAAATTCAACAAGGATTTGACCTTGACCTTTGACCTCAATGTTATATGTTATTACATTGGAAAAAATTTCCCAGACCCATAGATTATGTGTACTGAATTAGGAAGCAATAGGTCAAGAGGGGACAGAAATATAAGGAAATATAGGGCGGCAGCACAGGCGGAGGACAATGGGACTGAACGCTATATGCATCCCCTCCTAAGGGGATGCATAAATAACCAGCATGCAACTGTTGTTAGAAATGTAGGTTGTCTGCTGCTTGTGTGACATCAGTGGGCAGTCTCTGTCAGTGCACCCACAAAGGCCCCCAATGTTCCTACAGGCTCCAGCAGGCACTTGATTCGGTGGCCAATTTTGAGCAATTAGAAAATATATAAGCGAATACTTGACTGGTGTATTAATTGATCAACTTAGGAGCACCTACAGAAGTGGTGCACACACTGCAGTGCTACCTGCACACAGCATCAACACACTGTTACCTTAATTCTGTGTGGCCAACATCAACACACTACCACCTTGTGTGTGGCCAACATCAACACACTGCCACCTTGTGTGTGGCCAACATCAACACACTACCACCTTGTGTGTGGCCAACATCAACACACTACCACCTTGTGTGCTGCCAACATCAACACACTGCCAGCTTGTGTGTGGCCAACATCAACACACTACCACCTTGTGTGTGGCCAATATCAACACACTGCCACCTTGTATGCATGGCCAACATCAACAACACTGGCACAGTTTATCATCCTGTTTGAAATCTACCTATTGACCCTATAAGTACATGTATATGGAAACAAATACCATTTGTATGCATAGAATATCTATGGGTTCTGATGTATGTATGTATGTATGTATGTATGTATATATGTGTGTGTATATATATATATATATATATATATATATATATATATATATATATATATATATATATATATATATATATATATATATGTATATATGTATATATATATATCTATACACACACACACACATATAGATACTCACAACAATTGGTCTGTGCTTTGTAAGTTCCACGCCGTTCCAGTTCTGTTTGCTGTATATAAAAGATACATTGGGTGTTGTCAATCTCCAGCACTGGGTTATAGCACCCAAGGCCTTTGTTGAATAGCACATATGTGTCAACTAATGGGTCACTGTTCAACTGCACTAGAAGCAAAGGCTATATTAATTACATTTATTGTTAACTGACCTTACATACAGACTCTATCATCATATAAACTGCATTGTAGGTGTATAACAATGAGACTCGGTCTCCAAAAACTCAACAGATTGTTTGTCATCTGCTTTCAAGGTCAATAGAGAAGCAGAATGTGGTACCTGTGTGTCAACATACGCAGTACTGTGTGCAGCACACACCAGTCAACAAAACATTGATATATGATGTTTATATAACATGTAAATACTCTGTATATAACAGGATATACCAGCTTCCAGCACTGGCAATATCTTCTCAAAACTTATTTTATCTTAACTTTCTTTATTTCCACTTAGATTAAAAAAAAAAATCCTACCAACTTAAAAGAAAATCACATTTTCGACCCATATTTACAAGACAAGTTTGTTTTGACCTTCTTATATAAGACTGCTGTCTGATTGGTTCTCTGTTGAAGGATAGATGTGGTCCTGACCACCATGGATATAACATGGCACCACACATGACCTGTCTTCACTTTTCTCTTACCCAAAGACAAAAGACAGCCCCTCAGGGGCGACATCCTGACTTCAGCCATATTCCAACTCCCCTCCAATAGGTTGATGGCACCTGCAGTTTTTATTAGTTTGCTGTTGCTACGGAGCAATAGAGTAGTCATTCAAAATGACTGGTTTGGCTCACACTTGCTGCCAATTGGGCGTCACTGTATTCTATAAAGTAATCAAAGATCAATGGGGATATAAGGCTCACTTAAGATGAACTTCCTGGAAATTTGATACTTGAGGATGGTATAATCTTGCAGGCCTGTGCATACAGCAACATCTTTGGCACTTTTTGTGGTACATTGTATTTTTCCCTTTTCGCTGAGTCCAACCAACCAAAATTGAAACATGAGGGCTGTGAAAGTCCTTTGCTCAGCTGACTTTAACATGCACATTGCAATCCCCACTGACATACAGTAATCAATAGGAATGCACATTAATGGACAGGTATCTAGATGGAAAAATGTATATCAGGGATCCTAAGTATCACCACCGATGAATCCCTTTGTTTAACCCTCCTACAAGCTACACTTCTATCAAGATTCAGAACAATCTGAATAATATTTTTGGATAAAAAAGTTAAAATAGTGAAAACATACACTTTTTTTTTTTTAAACAGAAAAAAAATTAAAGCACCACCTGTTGAAAATTTGGTTTTGGGTCGCCAGAAGTGTCCCTATGCAACATCAAAGCAATTCCCCATATGATTTTGGAGAAGATTTTTTAACATTTTGCCAAAAAATAAAAAAACAGACCAAAAAAAAATGGAAAAAAATAATAAAATAAGTCAAAAATCTAAAAACTATTTACCATTTGAACAAAGTTGGTAGAAACCCAGCCAAGGTACATCCCCACCAAGTTTGAAGTGAATCTACTTGATAGTTTTTGAGAAGTTGAAAAATGTGAATTTCCATTGCAATCCCCATTGACTTACATGTTGATCAGTAGGAATGCATAAATTCACTGACAGTTACATTAATTAAAAAATCTGTTAAAAATCAGGGATCCAGAGTTTCACCACCTAGTGAACAATTTGTTTAGCCCGCCCACAAGCTTCATTTCCAACAAGTTTTCAGAACAACCTAAGTGATGTCTCTGGAGAAGAAAATAGGAAAAACTACAAAAATCTTTCATTAAAGGAAAAGAATCACTCAGAGCACCACCTGTTAAGAGGTCACCAAAAGTGTCCCTATGCAATTTCAGAGCAATTGGTCACATGGTTTTGGACAAGAAGATTTTTAAATATTTCATCATAAATTAAATAAAAAAATTTATGAACAAGAGGACCATGATGGTCCTTTGCATAGCTGATGATGATGATCTTAGTCCAAGGACAACAGAGTTCTAGCCCACACATGAAGTGTACCAGCAAATGTACCAGCTTGACCTTCAGTTTAACCTTTCAAGGTCACTCAAGGTTTAAGATCAACTACACGAAATGAAAGCCCATAGGTACTTTCTTGTTAATGTTTTATGGTTACTGTGCATCTAGGATCCACCATTAGAAACAAAGAAACATATGCACCTCCCTCAGACGAAAAGGAATACAAGGGTATTTTGAAGAACGTTGTGACGGTGGACCTAAGTCAAATGACTTTTGGTCAACTGTCAAACCGTTTCTGTCCAAAAAGGTCACAAATTCATCACAAGATATCTTCTTGTGTGAAAATGACATACTGATAAGCAACCAAGAAGAAGTATGTAACATTTTCAATGACTACTATGTAAATGTAGCGTCAAATATAGGTGTAAATCCTGTTGACTCTAGGTCAGGAACACAACTTGGTGGAACAAACAGAGACTTCTCAAGGCATCCTAGTATTTTAGCAATATCTGCTTGTGAAAAAAACGAGAAAACTTTCAATTTTGCAAAAGTCACAGCAGAGGATATGACTAAGAAAATCGAGAAGTTAAGCCTTAAGAAAGCCCTGGGTTATGATGGGTTAACAGCTAAAATGCTTAAACAGTGTTCAGTCAGCACAGGTATTCACATAGCCACACTTTTAAACCAAACAGTTTCAAGTCATGTTTTCCCTGATGACCTGAAAAAGGCCAACGTTACCCCTATATATAAAAAGAAAGACAACCTGGTCAAAGCAAACTATAGACCTGTGAGTGTCCTTCCAGTTGTTTCCAAATTATATGAGGGTTTTATGGCCGAACAGCTCAGTGAGTACTTTGAGGATTTATTCTCGATAATGATTTCAGCTTTTAGAAAATATTGTAACTGCCAACATGTCCTGGTTGACTTGATTGAGGAATGGCGCCTACAGCTGGATATCAAGAAACATGTTGGTGCCATGATGATGGATCTTTCTAAGGCTTTTGATTGTATTCCCCATGACCTTCTGCTTGCCAAACTCAGGGCAAATGGATTGTCTGGAGGTGCCTTAGATCTCCTTGGTAGTTATTTGTCATGCAGGCAACAAAGAGTGAAGATCGGCTCAACTCTTGGTCTCTGGGAACATATTATTAATGGTGTGCCTCAGGGATCGATTCTTGGGCCGATCTTATTCAACATCTTTATGAATGACATATATGACTCAATAAAGAGTGCAAATCTGAAAAATTATGCAGATGATAATACTCTCACTGCAAGTGACCCTGACATTGAAAACCTCAGAAAAACTCTTGCCATTGCTTGTGCAGAAGCCATAGACTGGTTTCACAAGAACTTTATGCAGGCGAATCCCGAAAAGTTTCATTGCATTTTTCTTGCCCCAAACCGAAAACCAGTAAATGCATCTTTGGATTTACATGATATTTCTATAGTATCGGAGTCTCATGTAGATCTCTTGGGGGTAACCATTGATGATAGGTTATCTTTTGACAATCATGTATCAAAACTTTCCAAAATAGCCGGGAAACAACTAAATGCTCTCAGAAGAATTGGTTCTTTTTTGTCAGAAAGTACTTGGCTCAAGGTCTTTAGTTATTATTGTCCACTTGTGCGGCATTTCTGTGGTGCCCAAAATTCTAAAAAGTTGGAAAAAATTCAGTTACGTGGTCTTTGATTTGTGTTTCGGGACTTCAAAAGTGATCATGACACTCTCTTAAACAAAGCAGGAATTAACACCCTACATCTGAATCGTTTACGTTGCTTAGCAACAGAGGTATACAAATGTGTAAATGACCTCAGTCCTTCATATATGAAGGATGTCTTCAGACTTCGTCAGTCTAATTATAACCTCAAAAGTAAAGAAAACATAGCATTACAATACCCCACAATACACACTCACTTTTTCGGCCAACATTCCTTACGCTCCCTGGCACCCAGAATCTAAAATGACCTGCCTGCAGACTACCATAAGGCAGTCAGGCTCAATAACTTTAAAAAACTGATTAGTGCATGGCAAGGGGTAAAGTGTAAGTGTGCCCTCTGTAACATTTTGTTTGCAAGTGTGATATCCCCTTGTTATGACCATTGTTTGTACATTTTTAACGTATACATTATTTTTTAGTTAGTTTATGTGTATATATTTTTTACTTGTCTTATCGGTGACTAGCAGCCTCTGCTAATGTTTGAATGTTTTAACCATGTACCGATGTAAAATAAAGCTTACTTTGACTTTGACTTTGATTAGGACGATAAAAGCCAATGTAATCAGTTTGACCTTTGAAGGTCACTCAGGGTCAAAATTAACTAAACTAATTGAAAGCCCATACAAGTAGGTACTTTCCTATCAATGTAATAGTAACCATGGGCCTAGGATACACCATTATGAAGATGTAAGCCAATATGTGAAATTTGCTGATTCAACAGAAAAATGGAAAGGAATTTTAATTTAAAAAGCCAAACATCACCAGAGCATAACCATTTGAATATATTTGGCAAAGATCCACCCAACATACATCCCAGTGAATCTGGTCAGTGGTTTTGGAGAAAATTGAGAAAATATAAATTGCCATATTGCAATTTATCTCCATACATTTACATAGTAATGAATCAGAATGCATACATAAACCGATAAGCACCAAAATTGAAAAATTTGTTCAAAATCTGGGATTCCTAGTATTGCCCCCCGATGATGAGCCATGTTTGGCCTGCCCATAGTGAACATTTCCACATATTCTGAGCGAAGCTTCTGGAGATGATGCTGAAAATAGCCAAAACTGTGACACACACACACACACACACACACACACACACACACACAAAATCATAAAAAATAGAAAAAAAAAATAACAACACCACCTGGTGAACAAATTAAGGTGTAGGGGTCCCCAGAAGTGTTCCAATGCAATTTCAAAGCAATCGGCTGTACAGTTTTGGAGAAGAGTTTTTACAATTTTGCCTAAAATAAAAAAAATAAATAAATAAAAAAACCCACTTCATGAAAAGAGGAAAAAAATGGATCATGACCATTTGAACAAACCTGGCACCCTGCCCCCCCCCCCCTCCCAAGGTACATTCCCCAAGTTTGATCTGAATCTGGTCAGTGGTTTTGCAGAAGAAGATGAAATGTGAATTGTGGATGGACAGACGACAGACCATCCTATAATCTGAGCTGAAAATCCAAAAATTAGTGGAGCATAACCACTCCAACAAACTTGGTAGAGACCCATCCAAGGTACATCTCCCATCAAGTTTGATGTGAATCTGCAGACAGTTTTGGAGAATTAAGTCGTAAAAGGTGAAATGTAGACAGATAGACAATATGGACAGATGGATGACAGATGACACAAAAGCTCTGCTCACTGAATAGTCAGATGAGCTAAAAATCTACAATTCAGTCACAAACATGTTGCTGTACATACAAGATTGTATTTGTCCTTGATAGTGATAGAATTGTGATTAATTCATCTTATCAAAAGCAAGGATATGCATGATGGTTGAAAATTCCTCAATACATCTACATTTTCAAAAAATATATGTCCAGTCAGGTAAAAGTAATGCTATTAAAGCAAAGCTGAGAAAAGTAATTCATATGAAAAAAAAAGAATAGTTCACTTTAAACACATGGACTGATTTAAACCGCGACTGAATCATTTCTTACATACGACAGTCCAGACTCATGAAATGATTTGCTTGTCAAAAACAATGAACTTGAAATACCCTATGAATTACAGATCAGATCCCCCTGTATCCTTCACCCCTTAATTCTCTCTCTCTCTCTTTCTCTCTCTCTCTCTCTCTCTCTCTCTCTCTCTCTCTCTCTCTCTCTCTCTCTCTCTCTCTCTCTCTCTCTCTCTCTCTCTCTCTCTCTCTCTCTCTCTCTCTCTCTCTCTCTCTCTCTCTCTCTCTCTCTCTCTCTCTCTCACACACACACACACACACACACACACTGAGAAAAACCTATTTCTGGCAATTCCTTGTCAAAGGTCAAGAAAAATTGACAAAATCTCACAGTGATTGACATTCAAGACTTCTAGGGACTAGTGTGAAACTTTCCACACAAATATTGCTGCACCAAACACCATTGTGTAGTACATGTACTGGATACTGTCTGATCTCGCTATCTTCCCTGGTTTTTAACATGGCTGTGCCATCTGCCAGCACTGTCTCTGTACTGCCACACCTGTATCCTTGGCTTAAACCTTCTTCTGTGTACTTGGTGTGATGCTAGCTGGGATATGTACAACCTGTACCACAGACTGCCTGCACACACCAGTAGCCCAGGTGATAACAGGATCAGCCTGCAGATATCCTGGTAGCAGTATGACATTCCCTCCTACTTTGTTCAGCAATCGTTTAGCAATCTCATAAAATTTTTCATGATCTGTTCACCTGTTTCTAGACTCCAAAACCCCAATCACAATCTTTATGTATTTCACAAACAAAACAGTCAGATATGATCATGACCAACTTGTATGTCATCATCACCTACAGAGGGCTGAAAACATGCCTTTTAATTACTTTCACAATGTACCCAGGCAATGTGCCCCCCCCCCCCCCGGCTTCACCATGGTCACCCTGCCCTGCCCTGCCCTCTTTGCTGTATCATGGTTACCCTGCCCTGCCCTGCCCTCCCCCCTGAATTCACCAAGGTCACCCTACCCTCCCCCCTTGGCTTCACCATGGTCACCCTACCTCCCCCAATGGCTTCACCATGGTCACCCTACCTCCCCCAATGGCTTCACCATGGTCACCCTGCCCTCCCCCCTTGGCTTCACCATGGTCACCCTCTTACACCTCACTGTCTGACTGCCCAACCTCTCTGTGACTTCCATCCTTGGCAATGCAAAACTAAAACTGTGCAGCAACATCTTAATTTCACTTCACTTCATTTCTTTTTCAAATAAATTTTGCACTATTCCAAACTGACTGCTGAGAAAAAAGTCTAGAGTATGGTAGAAACTGGTCAGTCTAGTGGTTAATTGTGCAGCATGGCACAGATAATATCTGGCTTACCCTGGGTCTGCATTAGTCTGAAATTCAACAGTGAACTACATTGACAGTGTGAAATTGTTTGGTGCATTATTGCTTGATTTACTCACAGCTAGGCAAGACCTCTACCATACGAACACATCTCTCAATATATCGCATCATGACTTAAAGTCCTATCCAGCCCACACACTATCTGTACAAAACATCAAATTTTGGCACCTGTTTGCAACTGGTGTAGACTTGCTGGTCACGCCTCGCTGTGGGGCTCATGCTATGGAAGCCTCTGTCATTGTTTGAACCACAAACAAAAACCTGGCAGGTGTATCAAGTCTACGGTCTAAAATGATCCTATGGACCACCCACTCTATACAGCATTATTATGTCTACAAGTAGACACTGTCCATTACAACCCTGTAGTATACTCTGTGAAAGGCTTGGGTGGCCTTGGTGGGGGGTCTGCTGCCCCCTGGTATTCTTGCTGGTCCTCTGCCATCAAGTCCTCTTTAGAGAATTTTAAAGCTGGGTTAATTTGGCCATTACTTTCATAGTCTTTTTTAGAGCGGATGGCCGTCATTTCTCCCTCCTGCCCATTGGCCTCCTTCAGCGTGACTGCTTCATCGGGAATGTTGACTACGCATTGGAAAATGTCCCAGTGCCGAGGCAGCCGGCCAGTTTCAAATGCCCACTTTGCTGGGTACGACGTGAGCACTATGGTTCCAAAACTGACAAGCATGCTCAAAGTTTTAAAGGGAAACCGTTGAATGTTTAGTTTGTAGTTGTATCCCGGGAACTTCAGGGTGGCAGGCAGATGTATCAGAGGTTCACCACCCAGAATGCGGAACGTTAACCCCATGATGTAGCCTGCCAGAGATCCGTATGTGTTAGAGCCTTCGAGGTACACCACAGAGACTAACTGGGGAAACAAGACGACAAAGACAAGGTCAGCACACAGGTACCAGAGGCCATAGATGGTGGAGATGGTGATGCCCATAGCAGTGGCCAGGACACCAACTCCCAAGATGGCTATCCGCATCACCCAGATGATCTCCCGCTCTGAAGCCTGAAACACACAATATACTGTTTGTACTTCTCATGGTATAGGACACATTCACAGAGCTCAAATAAGTAATCAAAATACAACATGTTCATAAAAGTCAAAATGTTCAGATTTACTCTGTATGACTAAAGCTGTTCTAATTAAATTATAAACAAGTACATGTACATACAGCAATGCTGCATTGAGGAGCTGGTGGAACAGTAACACCTGTCAATCATACTTAACAGTTGGTCAGGTGGCTACAGGTAGCAACAGCCTACAACAAGAGTGCTATCATGGCGCCACTGCAAAATCAGGCGGGCATGGCAAAAGTGTGTTTGTGGACAGGAAATGATGTGAACATGCAAACGTATCACAGCCTTAGAGGTTTTTTACTTTATAATTATACTGCTTGTTTTTGTGTTCAAATGAAGGTAGTTATTAAATTTTACGGAGCATCGTCAGACAATGTCCAATCAAGGGCCGTGTTGTGATGGATTACCGCAGTGGCCCTGCACACCAAACACAGACATACAAAACTGGAACACAGCAACAATGCCCATGTACATAATAGTATTTCATTGAACCCCTAAGGATGAAGAAATAAAAGTACAAAATAAATACATCAAAATAAGCATATATGTGAACACAAGAGAAAATATACAAAATAGGGAAACAAAACTCGCTATGGGTTGGAAAGAGAAATAAAACTCATTGACAAAAATTCAAATTACAATTAATGACAAGCTAAATAAATGAAGTTATTCAGCAATAAAACTGTTATGAAGAAACATGACTCATGATAGGTCACTTTAGCTTGTGTCCACGCGCTTTAGGTGCCTTGCCAGAGCTCCCAAAAATTTCTGTGGGTCCAGTGCCAATTAATGCATGCTGCTGCAATTACTATCCTAGCTGCCGTGTGGCATATCGCACACCCCTAGTGGCAGTAATGCATACAAGCAAGCATGTGCAATCAGTTTCCTACACTGCATAGGAGGGACCGAAAAGTGGGTATGGTTGAATGGGAATATTAGTGAACTATGGTGAGTAATGTTTCTAAATAATAGTTTTACTGTTGAAAGACTTCATATTGAGGACACATTACAACACCATAGGTCACTTCAGCTGATGTAAAATCAGACTGGGGCAGGGAGGTACCTCCTAAAATATCTAGCCCAAAACTCCACACTAGAGAGCCATGGACCAGAAAACCATCCTGGACCCCTGGTGCCCCTACCCCAGTTTCTGTTGAGGGGTTGGAGGAAACACGTAAGCCCACATTCCCCACCACGAAATTGACATGGCGTCCGTGGCACACAACAACTCATTGGGGAATGGGGACACAAAGGTGTCGATCTTGACATTGTCCCTCATGGCAAAGAGATTGATGTGCGGTTGGCCCCAAAGGCCAAGATCGCTTCCACCACCCTGAGATTCAGAGACCACGTGGCCTGAATCATCTGCGTTCGTCATGAGAGTTTTTGCGTGGCCTGGTCCAAGAGCACCTGGTCGGCCTCCACGCAAAACAGAAATAATCAGAGGACTCTTGAAAGTGGAGGGTTGCCATTGGCAAACTCCAACGAGTAGGCGTAATGGACAACATTCCTGACAAAAACATTGCCTGTTAATCAATGCCATCGGTCAGCGAACCACACCAGTCGCCTGCCTACTGATCCTTGCCGAGACAGCGGAGAAGGATCACAGCCCGGTGGGCCCACAGAGACATCAGCACCCGGCATCCCCAGAGCCAGGGCGGCAGCTTCAAGTTGCCCTTAGAACCAGAAGAGATCGACTTTGAACAGCCCTGGACCAACAGGGTCCAGGCACAGTTGGCAAGTAACCTTGCTTACATCTGTGGGCAGGTTGGCTGCAGAGAGGAGTGCACTAGGTTGCAGCAACTTAACATTTACATCAAGTGTTGTGGCCCACAGCACAGCCCCGAGACTGCTCAAGGCCCAGCAAGGTCTCCACCAAACATTTGGTGGAGCCAGACGCCGAGGGGTCGCCACACGCCCCCTCGAAAAGGCACATGGGGGAACACCCTGAGCAGTCCAGGAAGGGACCCACGATTGTCATAACCTGTGCATCCTGCTCAAACTGCCAGAGGGATGAGAGGCAGGGTTACAAACTCGGACTCCTTGATGGCGTGGTCCTGCAAAGGAACGTCCACCATCGCAGGAGAGAAATTGTACACAGACCAACACATCCTGTACAACTCCAGCCTGGACTTCGGCCAGCAGCCAACCCGGGGCTAAGCCATCACTGGAGGATCCTTTTTCTGGTGCATCACTTGACCCAGAGAGTTCCTCTGATAATTCAACAAACTTCCCAGCCATGAAGGTGGAGAAAGGCCCCCCGAACTTATGTGCCAGCTCCACTCTATCGACCAACATTGGTACTGCCCTATAGGCTGCATCGATGTGGACTGCAGTGCAGCCTCCCCAGGAAGGGTATACCACATAAAGCCAACTTTAGCTCGAAACATGGATCCCAGCCTCTCCACCTTAGAGGGAGACCAATCCACCCCATCTACTGCCTCCTCGGCTGAAGCCGCAGACTGGAGAACTTTTGCCTGCTCTATCGCCAAGAGAAGTGGGCGAGATTTGGCCTCCTTCCACTCTGCCACAAGCTGGGAGAAAGGAGCCCCCCTTCCTTGGATTTGGAATCCTCACTTGGGAAATCCGAACGATCAAGGTCAAGAATATCCTTGGCCATGGGACAATCCTCCAGATTGTCCCCCGACACAAGGAGTAAATCCTTGAGGCGCTCCTCTTCAGTCTTAGCCTTAGCATCCGTGAGAGGTCCCGACCCTGCGGAAGCTTGTCCGGCTGTTGATGCAGTCCCAGAGTCATACAGAGACTGCACTTCCTCCTACGCAAGAAGAGTCTCCTTGGGCGAGATGCCTGACAGAAGGTCCCCAGTGGGAGGAGGCCGCTTAAGGGCCGGAGTGACACTTGCCACAACCTCTTGCACTGGTCCAGTAGCTGCTGAAAAAGCGAAACTTTCAGCCTCCGAGGGGGTAGGCTCAAGCGCTGCAGCTCGCTCCCCTGCCTCCCGCCACATCAGCAAAGGTCACCGCAGAGGCGACCTCCCAAACAGAAGACAGATCAACCACCTGATCAATCTCCATTGGGGTGGGAGAGCATGGCCAAGCCTCCAACTCAGACTGATTGACTCCCCGGGCAGAACTAGGCACCTGGACATCCAATCCATGTGCCACTGTACCAACCTCTGGATCAGGAACTGCTGAGGGACAGACCTGCCACTTCCCAGCAGCAGAAATGCTGGCTTCCGATGAAGGAGAGGAGGACAGGTGCTGATGACGACTCTCCCTCTCCTTCCTCCTCCGATGGCGGGAGCGTGAATGCTCGCAGCCGGGGGAGGGAGGTAGGGGAGAATCCGGCCACAAAGCTGATCCCTCACCCTGTCCATTAATGATCATAATGGCCGAGCCCTCACCACTGAGGATTCACAGTCCCTCACCTGGTCCCCAAGAGACCCGGAAACAGCCACAGGCACCGCCCTGACCGCACTAGCCACCTTGGGATTTGGTGCAGCGGACTTGACAAAAGACTCGGCACCACTCTCGCAAGAGGGGCCAAGCAACTCCAAGTGAGCAGGGGAAGGAAAACAAAGTGGAGGCTCCCCTGAGGAAACCTTCAGCTCCAACCTGTGCAGCCCTTTGCCGACCTTGGTAAACAGCGCCTCCACCTTGCCCATAAGCGCTTGGACAGTAACTGTTGCCTCCACCTGCACAGCCAAAGTTGGACCCGGCGCAGCATGGGGAGGAAAGCCTGGAGGAGTAGCACTACCTGGGAGTGATGACCACCCTATCTCTACCTGCAGTCACTAATGACTTTTTTCCCATCTTGGTATTCACTGCCTTAGTTATTGCCGAGGTACTGCCCTTTCACCGAACTACCAATGAGCGGGCATCAGTAGGGCAGATAAGATGGGAGGGCCTTTTGCGCAGGGGCATACTCACTGGTGCAGAGGTGACTGTGGAGGGAATCCACAAATGGAACCTCTCTACCACAGGGGATCCACTCAATGTCTGTAGACAGCACCTTTTCCAAATGGGCCTCAATGCAAGGCCTAGCCTCGAATCAAGGACCAGCATGAACAGACCTGTTAACTGGTCACCCCACCAATCAGTGCCTCAATTCATGGATCAGCCTGCACACGACGTTGCACACACTTGAGCAATCTGCCAGGTGCCTGGATGGCTGAATCTGCAGCATGTGCTGCGACATGTGCCATGGAGGGCCCCACTTGAGGAACACTGTCCTCTTATTCACATGGTGCCTTAGCACATTGGAGCCTTTGTGTGGCCAATGTATCGTTAGCACGATTGACTTTCTGCCACTGATAGGGAGTCCATCGTTGACAAACATTGCATCGACTTTCCTCGGTGCAGAAAACACCACTGTTACACATGCAAGAGCAGCAAGCAGGATGGTCATCCAAATATGCCATCCTCTGATGGTTGGTGTCCCATCGGACGTCCAACACACCATCCATATTCATGGACCTTACCGACTGAAAAAAAAAAAAACACCTGGACAAACTAATTCAGAGGTAGGACCAGTCTCCCAGGAAACTTATCAAGTAACTCACAAAGCACAAGAGAAGCCACAAGCGAACCAAAAGGTAAGAAAAGTGAGGGAACTTCCAAAAGATGTCCATCAAGGATGGGTGCACGAGTAGGAAACTGATTGCGCATGCTCGCTGGTATGAATTACTGCCACTAGGGGTGCTATGACATGCCACAGGGCATCTAGGACAGTCATTGCAGCAGCATGGATTGGCACTCGACCCATGTAAATTTTTGGGAGCTCTGGCAAGGCATGGAAGTGCATGGAGACCAGCTAAAGTGACCTATGGTGTTGTACTGTGTCCTTAATGTAAAGTATACAGACAAATATAACATAAGGTAACCAGGTTAAGTATCCCTAAAAACGGGATGAAGAGGTGGGGGTTAGAGGACCGAACCCGATATACCCTTCCACTGGCCATGAGCGGCTGTAAGCCGCCCCACCCAAGCAAGGCAACATCCGGCGAGAAACAGGCAATAAATGGGCAATGTAACCATGCAGCTCCACGCATCCAACCCAAATAGCTATCTGCTAAGAATCTTACAGGCTGCTTAAAAAGCACAATAAGCAGTCACACAAGCAAGTGTTCCTCGCTATGAAATTTAAGACAATTTTCATGACAAAGTAAGACCCAAATTGAACCCACTGTAATGACTTCAGGTTCAGCAAAAAATTGTTTGGTATCGTAAAAGATGACATCTGAAGGTGAGAAGCCAGGAGACAAACTTGCTTGCGTAATGTACCCATGAATAAAGTCCTCATTCAAGTGAGCTATAAAATTAGTGTAAAGGTGGTGGCCAGGACAGTCAACACTAATAATGCTTCTCATAGAAGATGTAAAACTGGCCTGATATTCACTGCCTGGCGTAACCTAGATTGGCGGGATTTTTTACCCAAACTTAAGCATTCTTTTAATGAGCCACCTTGAAAAGAGTCTAGTTGCTCAAGCTGGGTACCTTCAAGGGGCAGTAGGCCTATATACAGTGTACCTACATCACAACCATAAACCACTCTGGGAACACTGACAGATTTCCTTAAATAAGATTTATAAACTCACAGGGACATGCCCATGAAATTTTAAATCAACTTCTGGTAAATTATAAAAAAAACAAAAACACCTGCAATTATTAACATGACCTATTTGGTGGGATTTAGCTTAAAGATCATTGGATTTACTAATCCCAAGAATATTGATGTTATTTACAATTTCAATAACTAGCATCTCCTAGGTGAAAAGCAGGTCGTTTAACATACTTATTGGTCCCGTATGACAAACAATTTTGGTCTTTGCAGCACTGAAATTGAAATAAAGTGTCAATTAATACGACACATTTGCAAATCTGTGTCCTTGTAAAGTGACACAGTTATTCATCTTTATGTCTGGCTGCCAACCCAGACATTTTGGTTTTTCCAAGAATTTTCTTTTCTTTCCTTCTTTCTTTCTTTCTTCTTTATGACCAAATTTGTCTGGGTAATTGAGATTTTAAAAGCTCCATATCTTCCAAACTATTGCAGATAGACACAAAATTTCCTTATGCATGTCAAGGTTTGTGACACTTGCTAACATAATGGACAGTAGTAAATGAAAGTTGTAGAATTTCAAATTATGCTAATAAGGGGCATTGAAAAATTTAAAAGTTGAATATCTTCAAAACTATTATAGATATAAATGCCATTCAAACTTCAATTTATCAGTTTATTGCAAAGCTGCATCCAATAAATCATGAACCAAAGTTGTAGGATTTTGATTTATGGAAATTAGGTGAATATGCAAACATTAAAATCTTGAATAGCTTCAAAACTATTATAGATAGAGGTGCCATTCCAACTTCAATTTATGGATTTGTGACATAGCCACATCCAATGAACCATAAACAAAGTTATATGGTTTAAATTAATGCAAATGAGATGAATACACTAGACTTAAATCTTTCTTGAATCAGTTCATTACTATTATACATGGAGGTGCCATTCCAACTTCAATTTACAGGTTTGTGACATAGCTGCATCCAGTGAACCATGAACCAAATTTGTAGGATTTTGATTTATGCAAATTAGGTGAATACACAAAATTAAAATCTTGAATAGCTTCAAAACTATTATAGAGGTGGCATTTCAGCTTCACTCTATATGTTTGTGACAAAAATTCATCCAATGAACCATGAAGCAAAGTGGCAGGATTTTAATGTATGCAAATACGGTGAATACACAAAAATCTGAATCTTGAATATTTTTAAAACTATAAAACAAAGTGGTACCATTCCAACTTCAATTTGTAGATTTGTGACATAACCACTTCCAATGAACCTTGCACCAAAGTTGTAGGCTTTCAATTTGTGCAAATTTGGCAAGTACAAAATTAAAATCCTGAGGAGCTTGAAAACTACTGTAGATAAGCGTGCCATTCAAACTTCAGTTTATAAGTTTGTGACATTGCCACATCCACAGAGCCAAGAACAAAAGTTATAGCATTTTAATTTATACAAATTAGGAATATGAAAAATGTAGATTATGTTGAACAATGGCAAAGTGTAGCATTTCAAACTGTTCTCATTTTAAAGGCACCCAGACAGATTTGCTGTGAAGCAAATCTTCTTTTCTAGTTCTAATTGAATTTCAACCAGAGAGGACACTGTATCATGCACACATTCTACAAACCATTCAGAATGCCAAAACTGTTGAATAAACAAGATATGTTTGAAAAACATAGATGCCCCCTGCCCTCATTAGCCTTGCCCTCGCTACCCTATTGATAGTGGTAGATGGGGCACTTGTGACCTTACAAAATTAGTGAAGGTTGCTCATACATCAATGTCACATATCTTTAAACTTTAACCTAGCCCTTAAAAAACGACCTAGCCCCGAATAATGACAATTATCCAGTGCAATTTAAAAGTCCTAGTTTAAAAACCTCTTCAGTTATCATGTGGAAACTAAAGTTAACTCAGGTACCAATGTGACCTTGGAAATTATATCAAGGTCACTTAACTTTAAACTTCTTCTAGCCCTTAGCAAGAACTATAGAGCTCAAAAGTATCCCAGTCCTAACTTCAAACTTCTTGAGTTATTGTGCGGAAACCACAGGAATTCTACAATCTCTCTGTGACCCGGAAAACTGGATCAAGGTCACTCATCTTCAAACTCAACCTAGCCCTTACAGAGAACCATAAAGCTGTGCAATATAAAAGTCCTAGCTCCAAGGTACAAGTTATCATGCAGAAAGCATGAAACCATATTCAGTAAAGTGGCTCTGTGACCTTTAAAATGAGGTCAAGGTCATCCATCTTCCAACTTCGCCTAGCCCCAAATATGGACTATAATACTGTGCAATATCAAAGTCCTAGCTTAAAAACCTCTTCAGTTATTGTGCGGAAACCAAAGTAAACTCAGGTACCAATGTGACCTTGGAAATTAGATTAAGGTCACCCATCTTCAAACTTTGCCTAGCTTTTGACTAGAATAATATACCTGTACAGTATCAAAGTCCTAGCTTAAAAACTTTTGGAGTTATTGTGCGGAAACCACAGTCTACTGACCGACCGACCGACAGACTGACCGACCGACATGTGCAAAGTTATATGCCCCACCTTCTTCGAAATGGGGCATAAAAATAGGGCTCTGTGAACAGCCCATGCTCAGCTGACCCAGTAGAGATTCATCACCCTTGTGGCTCTGTGAACTTGGGACAGGAATAATGTCACCCATGTACTGAGTGAGTCTGACATTTATGGAAAAACACTAACATGTGCAACATCAAGGTCCAAGTTCAAGTAATTCTCAAGTAAAAGTGAAGAGCAAAATTCATGTATTTTGCACTGCAATCCCACATTCGAGGTCAAAGATCAAAGGTCATATACTGTCTAAGCATGATCTTCATAGCGAAACGTTAACATGTGCAACATCAAGGTCCTAACTCAAACAAATGAAAAGTAAATTCATGTCTGTAGTCCTGTGACCTTGGAAATGAGTTCAAGGTCCAAAATTTACTGGAGCATGACCACTTGCACAACTTAAGTAGACATATATCAAGGGTACATCCCTGCCAAGTTTGACAAAAATCTGGGGAAAAAGATTTAAGTTATAACCATTACCAGAAATTCCCATGTTAAACTTTCCTATGACAACTTTTTTAAAGATTTTCCCCCAAAACACATAAAATATCCAAAAGTCACTGGACCATTACCATTCAAACAAACTAGGTATGGTACACTGCCACCATGTTTTAAGTCAATCTGACTGACAGTTTCTTCAGAGAAGTCCAAAATGTGAATTAGCATTAGAATGCCCATTGACTTGCATAGTAATCAATAGAAAAGATGCATTTAATGATAACTACCTGAATTTAAAAAATCATTAGAAATTAGGAATCCACAGCATTGCCACCTAGTGAACATCTTTGTTTGACCCTTTCACCAGGAACATATTCAACAAGTTTCAGCTTAGGGATCGTGTACAAATAAAACCATTCCAAAACTTCGAGAAACCAGTGGACATGGGGGGAGGGGGTCTAAGCTCAAAATCAAATTTCGCGAATTTTTTGGAATCACACAATTTTGTGACTTTTTTAATGTAATTAATTGCGGAGTTTAGGTAAAGCGACATCTAGCGAGTGCCACTAGAAACCGCAGATAAGCTAGCTTGTTGACAAACCCACACAGTGTACCATTCAGCTCAATCATGGCAGATAAGAAGAGAATGAAGCTGATGCAGCCGACTTTATTTGGAACTTTACAACTGAAATCACAGAATACTGTGCACAAAAATCCAAAGACCATCTATGAAAGCTTTATAAATCTATTTGTGAGTGTTCACAACGATATAGAGACAATGCTGTCTGCACAGGACAAGAAGATTGGTTTGTATTGCGGGACAATCCACAGCTTTTGGAAAGTGTTATGCAAAACTTGAATCAAACTCTGGAGGACCATAAAGCCAAGCCAAGAAGAATCCAAAATTTCGAGTTTTTTTTTTTCAAAACGAGTACACCTGTTACAGAGGAAATTATTGTACAGCCGATATGTATTATTTGTTTCTAAATGTCCAAGACTTTTTCAAATTTTCAATTTTTTACACTGCAATTGCAAGGACGTTACACCTTATCACTGGCCCTGGGGAGTGATACATTTCCAAAAAGACAGACCAAGCAGTATGTTTAGTATTTTTTTCACGGGAAGTTTGCAACCAAAAAGTGGTCAATCACATTATAAAAGACATCAGGCCCAAGTTGAAATTATTATGAGCCACCCAGTTATTATGTTGTTGTTGTTTGTCTCTACTCCCAACTAATAATATCCTGTGGCACTCTGCTGTCCTGACGTTACAGAGGGCCCTGGTGGCAGTAGGATGGTTGTAACCTAATTCCAGGAAAATGGTGATTTTGGACTGGGGGGGGGGGGGGGGAGTAAATCTCAGTCCATTGGATAATTGAAGTTTTGGAATGATTTTATTTGTACATGATCCCTGAATCTGAGTGATGGTTTTGGAGAAGAAGTCAAAAATAGCAAAAACACACAAAAAATCATAAAAAATTTACAAAAAAAATTGCACCACCACCTGGGGAACAAATTATGAACTAAGAGTCCCCAGGAGTGTTACTGTGGGATATCAAAGCAATTGGGTGAGTGGTTTCAGAGAAGATTTTTTAAGGTTTGCCACAAGAGAAGAAGTCAAAAACGTGAATAGTAGACAGACGACGGACATCTCTAGTATGATAAACTTATGTAGAAAAACATGACCCATATTCATAAATATCAAACCCAACAATGACAGCAAAGAGACGGACGGATGACGGACTCTCACCAAAGCTCAGCTGACTGACAAGTCAGCTGAGCTAAAAACAATAGGACAGGAACAAAACTGACCAAGTGAGCCATCTTTGATATGTTTGCAAAGCAAGCTAATCATCAACTTTCGTTGCCAGGCTTGAAGTCACGGGGCCTGAAGGCCCGCCTCCATGACGTCATGCTTTGAATCCAGATTGTCACTGTCATTATTTGACAGATTGCTGAAGTATGCTTTCCGTACTTCAAAGGCTCTTTCTTTCATGTGATTGGCCAATAATTGATTGACAACCTCACCAAATGTTAAGAGATGGTGTTCACTACATTTTGTACATATATCAGCTCAGCTTAAGCAAACGGTATTGTTTGAGAGGCAAATGATCAACATCAAAGCCCTTTGAAGCTGGTTTTCTCCAAAAGGATAATAGGATGAGAACCCCACCTAGGAAAGGTTATTTCAAGAAAATGGGTATGCAAAAATTTAATCCGGTACACAGCTTTTGATTCTGTAATGCCTGAACTGGAAAAAGTTTCAGCAATTTGCAAAATTTTGCTTCATTCTTTTTCTATGAATTGAAAATGAACATCCTGGAAATCAAAGGGAAAATTGAAATGTCAAACTTTGTGGATGGATAACAGAAAAACTAAGCCAAACATAAAAAATCTCAGGATCCTTTTTTGTTGCCAATATGTGAGATTAAGATGCAAGTATACTTATGATTTTATCACTAATAATAAGTGACTTTAACCACATTTATGGGATGGATGGTTTGCGGTCAACTTTTGCAAGTTTATTCAAAAATTAATATCACAGACACCCAAACACAGGATATATAAAGTCTTTGGAGTATGACAATTACACACATATATGATTTGTTATCCTAAATGCAAATACATTTTGAGCTATGATCAATTAAAGTGTGATTTCTTTTTGGTGTCTTAGCTGTTCTTGAGATAATTTAGCATATGTGAAATAGTTTTACACATTATTTTATTAGCAAAAAGCCCTATGCTTGTTACAACAATTTATATTGGCCAGTTTGCTGTAATTTAAACAAAATGCAGGGGAAAATAAAATGGCGATAGGACAATCATATTGAGTGAATTAGCCTACTGCTTCATGCTTGTGTATGTGAATCAAGGACCACCCTACATCACAGATGCTTCTTGCAATTGTAGAAAATAGCGTTCAGAGAACGGATTACCCACGGTACCCACAATTTTTTTTTCCTCAATTCTGCATGTTTTTTTAGACTTCACAGCAGATTATTTTACATACAATTTCCATATTGTAGTATGAAATAAAAAAAGAGCACTTTTGGATATGTTCTTGGGGCAAGTTCTGGTGACAGAGACCACTGTACTGTGCATCACTCAGATGGCCATCAAATAAATATTTCAAAAGTTTCATAACAAGTTTAAAAATGATAAGATGAAGCTGGTTTTCAATAGGAATGTAGTCCATGATAATGTGCATCTGTGGAAAAAAAATGGTAAAGCTGCACTGGATCCTTGTTGAGAATTTATGGTAACACTGTCCCCTTGTGCACCACTCAGACAGCCTTGAAGATACATACTTTAAAGTTTCATAACAAGTTTATAAATACAAAGAGGAACCTTGTTTTAAAGAGAAACCTGGTCCATCATAAGATGTATTTCTGGCAAAAATTTGGTAAAGCTGTAGTCAATGTTTGTTGTTTTTTTTGAGATATCACGGTAATATCATCAGCATTTACACCACACAGACAACCTCCAAAAAATACACTGGTTTTAAATAAAAACCTGGTCCATCAAAGGATACATCTCTCATAAAAATTTGGTAAAGCTGCAGTCTATATCTTTTGAGATATCGCTGTAACATTGTCAAGGTTGATGCCACTCAAATGGCTTTCAAATAACTACATTTAAAAGTTTCATAAAAAGGTAAAAATTAATCAGAGGAGGCTGGTTTTAATTAGAAACCTGGCCTATTATAAGGTCCTTTTGTGACAAAAATTTGGTACAGCTATGGTGAATATTTTTTGAGATATCATGGTAATGTTGACAACACAGACATATGGGCAGATGGACGGACAATGCAGGGGGTGACAATACCTTCCGGTACTTTATGTATGTGCCGAGGGCAATAAAATTCCATTTACTTAGCTGTGATTGGCTTTGATTCCTGCCATTTTGTCATGCTTGGCTATAGGGATCAGTAATTTTCAGTGTAAAGCACCTTTTTTCAAGTTTATTTCACATGTCTGTAAATCTTTTTCAAGTATGTGAAATTAATGACAATTTTACATGCCTGTAAAAGGTTTATTTACATATTTACAATAAATTCTTTACTTCACATATGTGTACAACTATTTAATTCACACATGTGTAAAAGAATTTCACATATGTGTAAATCTTTTTCACATATGTGAGATAAACTATTATCTGGTTGACACTTTTGGAGAAGAAGTCAAAAATGTGAATTTTCACTGCAATTCCCATTGATCGACTTACATTGTAATCAATAGGATTTAATATATAAACCAACACATGATAGAATTGAAAAATTCATTAAAAATCAGGAATGCACAGTATCATATCACCCAGCAAACAACTTTGTTTACGACTTCCACATTTAAGGTACATCTCCACCAATCCTGAGAACTGCACAAGGAAGGAAGTGCCTAGATGCCCTGGTACTGCCGGGAGCTCATTTCACTTTAAAAAATTGTCCCATATTGTGCATCAGCTTTGATGTACCATACATGGGGCAGAAAACCTTGAGATGTTCTGCCAATATCTCAAGACAGGTGCATGTTCTGACCTAGTTGGTACTTTCTGGAACAGTCTTATTTCAGGACATTATAAACGAGTTTGATATTCTGTACTCCTGTTTCCGGCCAGTTTGGCTTTTCAATAAGTCAGTATTTTCATATTACAGTCAGTGCTGGTCTCCACTAAACGTGTTTTAAACTTAATACATTTACAAAACTCATGCCGTAACATACTGGAAAGATATGATGGAATGAGCTACTCACCTTCTGTCTGAAGATGAGTTTGTAGATATTTCTTGCAAACATTGAACTAGCAGAGAACACGGAGGAGTCTGCTGACGACATGACTGCAGCAGATACTGCCCCCAGGCCCACAAAGGTCACTGCATCCGGGCAAAGGAACTGTAGGACACTGGGCAGGATTAGCTTGGCCTCCTCATCAGGTATTGGCAAGGTGCGGTCGTAGGTCGTGGAATTCCAGTCTGCAACCAAACCAAACACTGGATTGTATGACATGCCCAATCAGAGCCGAATTACAGGTCAAATCAGGGACTGTATGACATTGTCAATCTCCACCAATCTACAGGTCAAATGATGGGCTGTACACGTACCATATGGCCTGAATGTACCACACTGTTTGCACTGTCACCCACACACCTTGGCATGCTGACAGCAACACAATACAATAAACATATTGGCAAGTGCTGGGCAAGGACTATGACATCCTTTACTTTCTTAACAGTGAAGGGCAAAATAAATTGATGGTAACATTAAGAGTGTTGCCTTTAAATGAGAATATTTACATTCGGAGTTTTTGTTAGCATTGAAAACATAGGGACAAATTTTGTTTTCATCAGTCGATGGTAACATCATTTACAGCACGGCACGTGCCAGTGCCTACTTTGCTACATAACAAGCGGCTGGCCACACCCATGTAGCTCCTAGCTCCCACTAATAAACAAAAGGTCCTTCGCAGTGGCGATCAAAACTTTTACGCACAAATATTCATGCCAAATTTAATTCTAGTATTAATGTTAATATGAATATAAATATAAACAAGAGGATCATGATGATCATGATGCTCTGCTGACTGGGATCTGCTTTTACATTATTGGAACACATGGATTGCAGTCTAGATTTGTACAGCTATAAACATGTATGTAGAGTGGCACATAGTGGAACATATCCATATTATTTCCGCAAACTTTCATTGTCTAATGTCCAACTATAGTTTGATAAAATTTTAAGCAATTCTATCATGCTGTTCTGGAGAAGAAGTCGAAAATAGCCTTATCACGCAAAAATTCATAAAAAAATAGGAAAAAAATTGCAGCGCCACTTGGTGGCCAAAATGAGAACTAGTTGACCCCAGGTGACCCTATGTGCAATATCAAAGCAATTGGCCAGGTAGTTCTTGAGATGAAGAAATTTTTTTTTTTTTTCAAAAAATAAATAAAAAAATTCATTAAAAATAGAAAAATTATTGCATCATCATCTCCTTTGCAAACTTGGTAGAGGTTCACCTGGGCAACATCCATGTGCAAAATTAAAACATTCCATACAGCGGGATTTGAGAAGAAGTCAAAAGGGTAAATACAATAGTGTAATATATGCACTGTATTGCCATATATATATAGCTGCAGCACTTCCTTACAGTTGCGAAGTTTGATATCCCATAACTTTGCCTAAAATTAACATATCCACATTATTTTTGCAAACTTTTATTGTTTAATGTCCAATTATATTCTGGTAAAATTTTAAGCAATTCTGTTCAGCCGTTCTGGAGAAGAAGTCGAAAATAGCTTTAACAGGCAACAATTCATAAATAAAATAGGAAAAAATCACAGCTCCACCTGGTGGCCAAAATAAGAACTAGTTGATCCCAGATGACCCTATGTGCAATATCAAAGCAATTGGCCAGGTAGTTCTTAAGATGAAGAAATTTTAATTTTTTTCAAAAAATAAATAAAAAAATTCATAGAAAAATAGAAAAATTACTGCATCATCATCTCCTTCGCAAACTTGGTAGAGGTCCACCTGGGGATCATCCATGTGCAAAATCAAAACATTTTATGTAGCAGTTTTTGAGAAGACGTCGAAAATATAAAAAGTTTAACGACAGACGGATGGACAGACGGACGACAGACGCAAAGGGATTCTATAAGCTCTGCTGACTGACAAGTCAGCAGAGCTAAAAATGAAGTCTGTCTCTGTTGCTGTCATTGTATCTTTCATGACGCTGCGATAGCGAGACAGACTTCATTTTTATTATATACACACAAGTGTATTATTTCTATATTACACAAAGACATATAATATAAGATTTAATAATATAATGGAAGGTATTCAATTTAACTGGGTTCCTGTGCTGCCACCTAGGCTGCAGCAAGGAACTTGGCAGGAAGGAGGGCAGATTCCTGTATTAAGTAGGGCCAAATGAACTTCTATGAAAACAGTAACAACTTGAGAAAGCAAACAGGCTAAGAAAAGTCAGCCAGCTTTAAAACATAAAAGATTTAGAGTGTACCCAGGGGACTCGCATGTAACATGCCAATCAGACTCTGTGTGTATGTGTGTGTGTGGGGGGGGGGGTGTGGGTGAGGGTGTGGGTGTGTGTGTGGTTGGGTTGGTGTGTGTGTGGGTGGGTGGGTGGGTGAGAGGAGTACCTGTGGAGGCAGCAATGGCTCCAATCAGCACTGCAGGCAGTGCCATGATGATACAGCCCACAGCAGCTATGTATGACAACATCTGAGCACGGAATGCAGTCTTGGAGGATAGCACTCGCTGAAAGTACACCTGAAACACAAATTACAGTTCTGTACCACTTGAATGACATCAATATAACACATTGCACTCTATAAAGTCCCCAGATCCGCATGAGGCCTTCTTCATGTGGCTATATTTCAGTATATTTATGTTAATGTTACCTCTCTGGATCAGTGTCTTTACTCCATCCTTAGCCCAGTGTCAGAGTGTTCTGTGCTATTTGAACTTAAATGAATACATGTACACCGTCAAGAGGACTGTAAGAGACTGATATCAAATCAGCTGACCTTGCCTGCACAGATTAAATGGGCCCTGTAATTAACCTTTGAAACTGGGTCAAGGTCTTCCATGCGAAGTCTCAACTTAATTGGCTCTAATAAAGAACCATCATTATGAGAAATATCAAATCCTTATAGTTCTGTGTTTTCAGAGTACCAATTGAGTGAAAGACAAAATGACTCTGTGACCTTCAGCATCCAGGTAACCAGAGAAGCAGTCGAACATGTTAATGTGAACAGATCATGCCGTGACACTGACAACAGAAACTGATGGTGGACAAAGACCCACCACAAAACTTCAGCTGACAAAAAGTCAGTTGAGGTAAAGAAAGGTTAAAAATCAGGAATCCATGGCAATGCACCTGCATGGACACAACTTTACCCCTTCCATGGGGTACATGTACATCAGAGAAGAGGCAAGCAAAGTGTTTCCATCATGTTTGAGCATGACCTAAGTTATAGTTTTGAAGAGGTTGACAACAGTAAAACACTAAAAAATTCATTAAAACAAGAAGACTGTGACAATCCTGTGCTCAGCTGACCTTACATGTACATCTACATGCACAGACTGAAGTGGTCCTGTGAACTATATCTATATATATATATATATATGATATCAAGGTCACCTCTGTATCAGACCAGGATCAATGTTGCTAACATGTACATGTAGGTGGCTCCACTAATATCAAAAGACACCTACACGCAGATTTTCATACACCTTATCAGTCCTGAAAGTTATATTGTGCTAACTTGAAAATTTATCAGGCTCAAAATCCAAAAGTTAACGGACGAACAGACATAAGCGATCATATAAGCTCTGGGACTTTAGGTCAGCAGAGCTAAAAATGAAACGCCTAGCATTAGTTACGTAATGTTACCTCTCAACCACCATTGCCAAGACCTCCATGTCTGGCCATATTGCCCGACACAACTGAGTTGGTTACACACTTGATTGTTCCAAAACCCTGACGGTCCTGGTGGCACTATCTCTTGGTTTCTATGGATCTGATGGCGACTCCTGGTGGGCATGCTCTCTTGTTCTTCCTTCCTCCTCGGGCGCCATCATTTTGGCGTGATCTAAGAGTTGAGAATTAAGCTCCGTGAACTTTGTTCACTACCACTGTTCTCCGTGCTTTACACACTAACTCTCCAGTGGAATTTGTTTTTTAAGCCTTCCTAGACTCTTCCAAGAAGGGTCACTTATTTATGATCTACGGATACCCATTAGAAGTGGAAGTACAGTTTGGCTTGCACTTGATTCTTCAAGATGGTGTCCAGCTGATCAGATTTCAGACAGAGGGAGGACCATGCCCACCAGGCAATCGCCCCTTGCATTTGGCAGCAAGCCTTTAGTGCTGATCCAGTGACCTCTTCTCCTTTGCCCTTGTTGGGAAAGGGTCAGAAGCTGGAGTCACAGAACCATGCACTATATGGCCACCTGAGCTGGCACCACCATGAACACTGGTTTGGTTATCGGCAGCAACTTGGCCACGTGTGCTCTCTTGAGCTAACATGTCAGTTTTGTGTTGGTGAGGGATAGGACAAGTGGTTGCCCTACAGTCAGGCCTGGAGAAAGAGTGAGATAGCTAGGCGTAGGCGGCAGGCTGCTGCCAAATACCAGCCGTGGGCCTTGGACTCTGACTCCATCGAGTTTTCTCCCACGACCCCACTGGAGAAGGGAAGTGAAACAACGCCACGTGACTCCCTCGCAGGCTCAGAAGGCGGCCATCACTTCACTTGAAACCTTCCATGGGAGTAAGGCAGGAAGGCAACATAGTCGCAAGCAGGGCAGCAAGAGATCACCTCGTGGGGATCTCAACCGAAGGTGATTCCTGGTGCAGATGGGCAGACGGCAGCCCTATCCCTATCCCTATCCCTATCCCTATGTCTCCCTGTACCACCTTTGGTGGTGGGGGGACAAAAGTCCCCAAATCAAGGAAGCAAGACTTATTGAAGAAACTTGGCACAGATCCAGCCAATCTACATCCAGCAGCTTTTAAAGATCTGGCATGGTTTTTTATGGTCATAAGTGTGACTGAGGCAGGCCAGAAGATAGACAGACTGAAAGACTCTGGACCAAAAGATTACATTCACCTGAGCTAAAAAAAAATGCAAAAAGCACCACTATTTCAACTAAGCATGAACTAAAAAACTGAGCTTGTGGTCAGTTTTCAATTGTTTCAAACTTGGCCTACCCTCTCAAAATAGTTATATATGTGTGCGTGTGTGTGTGTGTGTGTTTGTGTGTGCGTGTATGTATGTATGTATGTATGTATGTATGTATGTATGTATGTATATATATGTATACGTATATGTATATATACATCTATATATACATATATATATATATGTGTGTGTATATATATATATATGTATGTATGTATGTATGTATGTATGTATGTATGTATGTATGTATGTATGTATGTATGTATATATATATATATATATATATATATATATATATATATATATATATATATATATATATATATATATATATATATATAAACCTGTTTCAATTATTTTCCTGTGGAGCAATATGTCAGTATTTTTCCTGATGCAAATGACTTTAGATGATCTGGGAAGGGATTAGGACACAGCCTTTCTGTCACAAGTCAACAAATAAGAATATCTATATCCAAATGTGAATAAAATTTCACAACTCATAATTCCCTTTTGTGGTAAGATTTTTTAATATTTAAATATACACATCCCATTGTTTTAAATATCAGCATATTGTATGCTCATTTTGAGTATCAATTTTTATGGTATTGTGCATTATGATCAAGATATTCTTACTCATGATTTTCTTTTCCACAATCCAGGTACATGTACTTGAAAAAATAATATAATTAATATATTATATTTATATATATATGGTATCATAATTGCTTACCATGATATGGTATCCCCCTTTCTGTAACTGATGAGCAGCACTCATCACTAGTAACCATGACAAGTCTTACCTGCTGCAGTCACTACTGGTAACCATGACAATTCATACCTGATGCACTCACTAATAGTTACCATGACATGCCATACCTGCAGCACTCATCACTGGTAACCATGGCAACTCATACATGCAGCACTCATCACCGGAAACCATGATAAGTCATACCCGCAGCACTCATCACTGGTAACCATGTCAAGTCATACCTGCTGCACTCACCACGGGTAACCATGACATACCATACCATACCTGCAGCACTCATCACTGGTAACCATGACATATCATACCTGCAGCACTCATCACTGGTAACCATGACATACCATACCATACCTGCCAACACTCATCACTGGTAACCATGACAACTCATACCTGCAGCACTCATCACTGGTAACCATGACATGTCATACCCACAGCACTCATCACTGGTAACCATAACAACTCATACCTGCACCATTTATCACTGGTAACCATGACAATTCATACCTGCCAAGGGATGCCTCCAAAAATGAGCAGCAGCGCCGTGTCCAGCCACACCCCAATGTCTGCTGTGTCAATAGTTCCAATCCACTTGTGAGATGTGCTGCCGATGTCTTTAACAGCTGGATGCTGCATGGCAAAGGGTACAGACAGCCACTACAACAGACAATATACCTTGCTGTACTACACATGTATCACTGTTGTACTGTAGAGTAGCAGTGACCTCTATGTACCACACACAAGGCACTGCTACATACCACCACCTTCTGTGCCCCTCATCTCATACAGCAATCTCAATTCCGTTAATATGAAAGAATTTTTTGCATCATTTTATTCATTAAATCCAAATATATTCAGATGAATAATGCACCTGGTGGCCAGACATAGATATGTCTTACAACTTAAACTGTAACCTATCAGGTCTCCAAGGATTTGCTGACAGTCTCCATTTTCTAACTTACTTCTAAGGAGTTTCAAATGACTTACTTTGGACAATCTTCCCAATAAAATCCATTCACTTCTTCATTCTAGTAACAGCCCTGTATGTGTAGTGAATGACTTTGTTCATGATCATTGATAGTTTGGTCACCTCAATCTTGGTTATCTGTATTGCATTTTGATTTGGTGAGCAAAGCAAGCAGCAAGCATTATTAAGCAAAATTTATTCCTTCACTTTTGCTAGTTTCTAGTGGCTACTAAATCAATTACTTGAACTTGAGGTGTGGGGCCTAAACATTGCCACTGCTATGATGACCCAATGCCCTTTGTTTGCCCGTCATGCCCGTACACTTTCATTTTAGTGGCTACGCTGGCCACTCATAATTTTCAAGACAGGAAAGTAAATAAAATTCAAAAGAGAATCTTATTTGTTACATAACTATAATCTGTTGGCCTGACGAAGTTGTTTTTGCGGTGAATGAATGAGCTCTAAATCCGCCGATTTAGAGCTCATTCATTTGTTTATTTGTTCATTTACTCAGTTAGATAGTTAGTTGTTGAAAAATCATGGTCTAAATTCGAGTAATATTCCCCTGATTTAGACCAGTATATTTTTTTAAGCAAGTGGTAGGCCTAATTTTCTTGCCTTTTTTTTTATTTGGGTCAAAAAAGCGTGGGAACTTAACTTTTGGCATTGAAAAATACTGGACCAAATCAAAGTAATTTTCTCAAAATCTTTGGAGTATCTGTATCAAAAGTTTCAAGTGAATTTGGCTTATGCTTTTAAAGAAGTCAGAATGTGAACTACCATTGTTGACCCCATTGACATACAGGATATTAAATCAATAGGAATGCAAAAATTACCACCCCTCTAAAAAAAAAAAACACCATTAAAACTCTAAAAATCATTGGAGCATGACAACTTGAACACAGCTGGTATCAAAACAAGTTTGCATAAAGACCCAATTTTATATAAGGGTTAATAAAACCTAAAACTTTCTCCTAAATTTCAATTGGTATAAATACGATTTGTTCTTATACAAAGTAAATTACCCTGTCACCTTATTACATCACAGTATGTTTACCGCAATGCATCTTGGGGGATTGCCGGAGACAAACTCAGCCAGCAGTTTAGACTCACAGTGGAGTAGTACGTTAGATGCAATGTTGACTCGATCTTGCTGGTGTGATACATGTATGTTTGAGTTCCAATCAGAGAAAGTTAGAAAGTGCCAAATGTTAACTGTTACGTGCCAAAGCGCACAAGTTCTAAGAGTGGGACACCTGGACTCAGCTTTTACCAGTTACTGTCCGACAAAACACAGAGGAAAACCTGCATCAAATTAACTGATCAGAAATGAAAACTGAACCCAGACAGCACAGCGATCATTGTAGCTCTTCCTTAGAGTTGTCCTCTATTATTGCAGAAGGACGTTTTGTACCAGGGATGCTGTTTTCATCTAATATTATGAGGACATCAGCCATACTGCGACCACAATTTACCAAGTTATACTATATGTGTTGCTTTGATCTTGTCCCCGGTGATCCTCCAAGATGCACCACGGTAAACACACTGTGACCATATAAGTTTTCAAGGTAATTATCAATCGATGTGATCATTTCGAACTCAGATATTTTTCAGTGAGTGGTATGGAATAGCACTTTGCTCTTTGATTGTCAGACTTTACAGTTGGTAGATGGTGTAGCTGACAATACCAGCCAGGAGGCGCCACCATTGACCCCGTGACTTACCAGACCAATCAGGATGCAGAAGAGCTGAACAACATCAGTGTATGCTACTGAGTACAGGCCGCCAAAGAGGGTGTAGAGGATGGCAATACAGGCTGACACGATGACGGCAGTCACGTTGTTCAGGTTGATAATGACTGACAAGGTGGTTCCTGGAACAGAGACAGCAATGTCTTGGTCATGTGCTATATACATACTCACAGTGCCCCCAAATACCCACACAGCAGCAGTCCTTTGAGTGTGTCATACAGAAATGTACTGTGTCAGCCCCCACACAGATATCATGGCCCCTAATGGAGTGTGCATGGCATGGTCCCCTCTCATGATACACACACAGTATCAGGGTCATGCCCCTTACCCTATGCCAACAATATCATGGTCATGTCCTCGCAGCCTTAGTATACACACAATATCATGGCCATGCCCTCTCACTCTAAACACAATATCATGGTCATGCCCTCTCACTCTATACACAATATCATGGTCATGCCCTCTCACTCTATACACAATATCATGGTCATGCCTGTCACCATATACACACAATATCATGGCCATGCCCTCTCAGCATATACACAATATCATGGTCATGCCCTTCACCCTATACCAAACAATAGCATGGTCATGCCCTCTCCTCTATATACACACACACACAATATCATGTCTGATATACAGCCTTGTCACCATATACACACAATATCATGGCCATGCCCTCTCAGCATATACACAATATCATGGTCATGCCCTTCACCCTATACCAAACAATAGCATGGTCATGCCCTCTCCTCTATATACACACACACAATATCATGTCTGATATACAGCCTGTCACCCTACACACACAATATCGTAGTTTTGTCCTCTCAGCAATATCATGGACATGCCCAGTCTCAGCATTTACACACAATATTATGACCATGCCCTCTCACCCTATACACACAATATCATGGCCATGCCCTCTTACCATATACACACAATACCATGGCTATGCCCTCTCACCCTGTACACACAATATCATGGTTACCCATGTAAAAGTCGCCCTGTCGTAAAAGTCGCAGCATATTTTTTGAGACCAAAAATCTGATCCCCAGTCCAAACCTGGCATAAAAGTCACACCCCCTGATCAATAAAGCAAAGTCAAAATGCCTAAAAACAGTATTTAACCCTTCGGTATGCCCTCTCAGCATACACACAATATCATGGTACTGCTCTCACCCTATACATGCAATATCGTGGTTATGTCTCTTACCCTGTGCACACACAATATCACACTTATGCCCCCTCAGGGGATACACACACAATAGCACTGTCCCAAGTAGACCATGCATCTACATGTACATTTATGGTTTTGACTGGATAGTAAAGACAATTATGTATCCAGCCTACTGTTCACTGGACATTATACAGACATACAGTTACGCCCGCGTTAAACTTAACAGTCACCAAACGCATCAACGTTTTGCAACCTTTTTCCAACCTTTTGAGTGAAGGGCAACCTTTTTCAAACCCATTTCTAACACTTCCCAAACCATTTAAAATCATTTCCTCTTATTGCATTAAAACCCTTTTAAGCACTTTTAAAGCTTTCTGTAATGGTTAACAACCATTTCAAACACTTTCTCAACCTTATTGATTAAAGTGTTGAAATGGTTTGAAATGGTTTGCAACCACTTCAACCGTTTGACACCCTTTATCAACCTTTTACAAACCCTTTATCAACCTTTTACAAACCCTTTGTCAACCTTCTGCAAACCTTTTTTACAACCTTTACAAACCCCAGTACAACACTTTGCAACACAAAAAATGCATTTGGCTGTTAAGTTTTAGATGGGCTTAACTGTGTGTATCCAGCCTACTGTTGACTGGATGGTACAGTCATAAATGTATGTATCACACTATAGTGATGACTGGATAGTACAGACATAAATGTATGTATCACACTATATAGTGATGACTGGATAGTACAGACATATGTATCGAGCCTATTGTTGACTAGATGGTACAGTGTACATACAATTATGTACCAAGCCCAGTGCTGACTGGACAATTTAGGCCTGGTCTCTCCCTCTAACAAATCAGGCATATGGCAGTGCATGTTGGTACATGTACACAAGACAGCAAGCCCTTGTAGGCCTTTTATGCTCAACAGTTGCCAAGTTAGTCATGTTTTTTTTTCTTTTCAAGTGATCGATCAAACTACAACCAGAACATTGCAGATGGTCAAATGACCTTTGACCTTTAGAGGTCACATTTAATTTACAAAAATGTGCACTGTTGCAATTCCTACAATTGAGCCAATTATGACTGGAATTGGATAACCTGACAGAGTTATAGGTACAAGGAAATATCAGATAAAATGACCTTGACCTTTGACAGTTATGGTCATCTGTACAAAATGTGCATTATTACAATTCCTACAATTTGAGCCCAATATGATTAAAAAACAGATGAAATTTAAGCAAGTTGCAGCTGCGTGAATATTAAAGATGGGCAAATGACCATGACCTTTGACCTTTTAAGGTCACAAGTAAATAACAAAGTTGTGCATCATTTCAATCCTACAATTAAGCCCAGTATGATTAAAAATGGATGAAAGTTGAACTTGACCTATTCTAGACAGACAAATGACTTTTACCTTTGCTTTTACAATCAGATGAAAAGTGTCCTTGACCTTTACTGCTTTGAGGTTACAGGTAAATTATAAAGATGTGCATCGTTACAATTCCTATAATTTGCATCCCACATGATTAAAATTGCATGACACTTGAACTTGACCTATTTCAGACAGGAAAATGACCTTGACTTTTGCCCTTCAGAATCAGATCAAAATGACCTTGACCTATTTACTGAGAACCATATTACCCAATCTCAAAGCCCTACTTACTTCAGTTTAAGAGACAATGCCACTCCAAAGTTTTCCTTTAATGCTCATTCAAGCATAGCCTTACCAATGAAGAGTGACAATGATGGCACATATTTCTAGTGATGATCATTATAAATCATCCAACCAAGTATGAAAGCCCTACCTAATCTAGTGAATGAAATAATGCCCCTTCAAAGTTTTTGGTTTGCAGACAAGCAGACGGACATTTAGAGTGAGAGTTCTTAGTCTTTCCAACAGCTCATGCTGGTGAGACCCCTTACCAAACTTGCAGGCCTGCATTAAGCACTCAGAAAGCTTTCACAATTAGCATTACTATAGCTATCAAAAGGTAGTGTGATAAAGCTTAAGTCTGTGAATGCTAATCTGAATTTATACTCCCACTTGAAAGCTTAGCTAAGCTTGTTAGCCTTTTTTTGACCCTATGGACCTTTGCTCATACATTTTGGGCTCTTTTGGGTAAAGACAAACTATAAATTTATGTGATTCAGCTATACATGCCAAGGAACATTGCCTTTGGTCAGAATTGACTTGGATTTGTTTCATTAGGACTATGGTTTGAATATGGTAATGTCACTGTCTAATTTGCTAAGCTTGCAATGGGCACGAAATATTTAGATGAGCTAAGCATTCGATAGCTAGTAGTAGCACTCGATAGCTAGTAGTAGCACTCGATAGCTAGTTGGCATGCAAGCATTGGAAAGCTAGTAGATAAGCACTTGAGAGCTTAAAGATAAGAATTCAATAGCTTGTAAATAAGCACTCCAGAGCTGGTACTGGTGTATCTATTGCAAGCTATCACAAACACTGGAATACTAGGAGAATTAGCACTCCAAGGTCAAGGCCGAAAGCTAAGTTTGAATTTCTGGTAAACAAGTATGACAGTTATATAAATTGAGACAAAAATGGTCATTGGTATCTCTGCATGTACACTGCATACAGCGATTATAGTTGCCTGCAAGACAATATCTACTGTAAGATGCTGCAGTGCAAACACATTTCATGTATGGATGAACTTAAGATAAATGTATAACTCTAATATTAAGTAAAATACAATTAAGCTAGTACACCAACTACAGCTATGTCACATGGCATGGACAATGCAGATGTAAAGGTGTAAAAGACAGTTGGCATGCCAAACTCTAATTTTCAGCTTACATCAATTTCAAAGAACCATACAATTGTACCCGTAAGTGAGTACGTGTTTTATTGACAAAATTGAGACAATTCTGACTCGTCAGTCATATAGAGACACAGTACATAATTATAATGAGGGCCTATATAATAGGCTGTACAGAGACACAGTACATAATGAGGGCCTATATAATAGGCTGTACAGAGACACAGTACATAATGAGGGCCTATATAATAGGCTGTACAGAGACACAGTACATAATGAGGGCCTATATAATAGGCTGTACAGAGATCCAGTTCATGAGGTTTGCAATAAGTGAAATAATATTAAGTACAGTACAGTGAAAACATAAAATATATAAAAGCTAATCTAGCTATCTTGCCATCTAGCTAAATATTAAGTACATAAATAGATAAATAAATATATAAATAACTAAATTTTAAAAAAAACTAATCTAACTATCTTGCTGTTAGCTACGTAATGAAATAAATAAATACATCATATCTAATTTAAAAAAAAAAAGCAAAAAAAGTCTGGTCTATGTTTTGGCTGTTGTAGCACCGAGACACTGTGTCAAGCTATATGTAGCACCTACTAGAGCCAGACTTCTGTGGAGCACTCAGCGCCTGGGTTCACTCAGTCAAGTCACCTTTAATAGTGGATTGGTATCACCAAGATTGACACTACATGTATATACACAATGTACTAGTCATGTTGCATGCATCGAAATCACACTGTAAAAAGAGTATTTACATACATTTAAACAAAAATCTTCCAAGAGCATTCAATTTGTAAATCGCACCTTCATGTGAAGACATTATATACATAAATTTTTCCAGATCATTCAAAGTGTCAAAGTTTTCATTATGGTGTCTAGCTGAATTTAATAGCACAGTTCCTTCCATGTCATGTTTGGAGCACATGATGAGGAAGTGGAATTCATCCTCAAGGCATTTTAAGCTGCATTTATGGCACAGTCTCAGTGCAGGGGGTACTTTGGGTTTAGCATGACAACCTAGTTCAATCTGAAGGTGGTGGGAGCTTAATCTAAATTTGGTGATTGATGTTAAGTAACTTGTGCTTTTAACATTTAGTAGGTAAGGCTCTGGTCCATGGTATTTCATGCACCAGCCAGACTAATAATGTCTAGGTAAATTTACAGTACTTGAATAACGGAATTTGAGATTGAAGGGGCTTGATTGTCATTTTGCAGTCCCAACTGTGTTGAAAATGGCGGACAACAGGACATTGATGTAATCATGTGACCATCTTAGTTTTTAGAGGAAGCAATATTAGTCCTAATGCCTCATAGCAATCACTGTAGTTATAACTATTAGTCTTTGGTATCTGATTAGGCTCTCATATTAGGTACATATTCATGCCTTAAGCATTCAACTGAAGAACATTAACCTTTCATAACTAGGATTGCTAACTTAAGCTTTCAGACTTGAAGCTCTGGCAAGCATTCACCCTTGTGTGAGCTAAGCAATCTTACTCTAGAATGCTTACGATCACTTATCTAACAGTGCCTTGACTCCCCAAGCCCACGGAATGCTAAGGAAAGCTAACTTAGCATTCCAGTTTGGTAATATTACAAGCAGACACACTGCTAACCACAGACACTTAAACTGCCATCATTATATACAGCCCTTACATATAAACAGATACTTAACACTCCTATAGACCACACTTACGTGTATCATGCAGTCAACTATATACACACAGACATTTACTGCTATAACCACACATACCATGGACACACTACTTAACATACATACCACACATATACTGATGTCCACTCCTTCATGTACAACCACACATACATGTACATGTACCACACATACATGTACATGTACCACACATACATGTACATGTACACACATACATGTACATGTACCACACATACATGTACATGTACCACACATACACACACATAAACTGTGACCCACACATGCCACACAGAAAGACACATGCACTGTTAAGTAGACACATACCATACACACTAATATGTACATCACTATGACCATACATACCATAAATATTGGCACTGCCATAAGCACATATAGCATGAATGCATGCAATCGCATTGCTATGACCTTGCACACAAATCACAGATACAGATACAGACACTCACATTGCTATGACCTTGCACACATATCACAGATACAGACACTCACATTGCTGTGACCTTGCACACATATCACAGATGCAGACACTCACATTGCTATGACCTTGCACACATATCACAGATACAGACACTCACATTGCTATGACCTACCTTGCACACAAATCACAGATACAGACACTCACATTGCTGTGACCTTGCACACATATCACAGATACAGACACTCACATTGCTATGACCTTGCACACATATCACAGATACAGACACTCACATTGCTATCACCTAGCTTGCATACAAATCACAGATACAGACACTCACATTGCTGTGACCTTGCACACAAATCACAGATACAGACACTCACATTGCTGTGACCTTGCACACATATCACAGATACAGACACTCACATTGCTATGACCTTGCACACATATCACAGATACAGACACTCACATTGCTGTGACCTTGCACACATGTCACAGATACAGACACTCACATTGCTGTGACCTTGCACACATATCACAGATACAGACACTCACATTGCTATGACCTTGCACACATATCATCCATACAGACACATATGCTGCTAGCCACACCTACCCTATATTTCAGTCTTGTGGCTGCCCTACACACATACAACACAGGTACACCCATACTTTAAATTTGACCTCTTCTCAACAGAACACAAAATCTGTGTGGACAGCACAGAAGCATTATGCTGACAAATTTAATAATCTGACAGGCCACAATGACGTGGCTCAATTTTCAACTCAAAATGTCATTATAAACCTTTTCACAGGATTTTCAGAATTTTCACTCAAAATTGATATGAAAATTGGTGGAAACTTTAAGGGTAAAAATGAATATAGCCATTAAATTACCATCAAGGGTTGTTATAGTTAATGGGTTCATCATAAATTATGCTTTAGGGCCGTTATATTTAATGGGTACATCATAGTTACCCACAAGGGCTGTTATATTTAATGGGTTCATGATAAATTACCCTCAAGGGTTGTTACATTTAATGGGTTCACCATAAATGGCCATTAAGTTGATATTATTAATGGCCACAGATTCCATACAGGCAATCATAAACAAATAAGCCTGACAGGCAGATATAGAGTCATGCACACAGATGTATACAGTACTTGAAGCTGGGTGCAAATAATAACAGGCAAATTTGTCTTCACAGACCACCTTATGTAACAATCATTTGAATAAGACCAAACCTTGGTCTCTCAGGACAGGTGCTGTGAGAAAGGTTTTTAAAGACAGGTGGTCCCTCATTGGAGTGATCTTCCAAGGCAGGTGGTCTCATTAGAGTTGTTTTTCAGGCAGAGGCCACTGTACATGTTAATGTCCAATATGTGTGGGTTGGTATCAGGCCCCTCCTGCTGCGGCCAGTCACACAGCCTACATGACACTGACACAGTGAGGCCTCACTGTCAGGCCACACTGTACCCACCATGGCATCAACACACCGCCAACTAATGAAGCTCTCGGCCAAAACACATTTGCTGCCAGAAAACATACAGGAAATGCATGTCTGAGCAAAGGATATTAAAGAAAATGCCTTTGGAAAGGTACATTTTGCTTTTCCTTATGTAACCATCATTTGAATGATAAGACTGCCCCGTGGTGGCTATCTAAACAGCCAAGCTGCATGTAGCTGCAGTAAGGAGCCAGGTCTCTTGAGCCTACCTTACACACTCCCACGGACTGTAGGGACACATCTGAATGCAGCAGGCTGTCTGGCTGCTCTCCCTGTACTCCCACAGTGACCAGGCTGCAATGTGCACTTCAGCCTGTTCCACTCTGTACTGGCTCCACTCAAACTACGCGTCTTTCTGAGTTACTGCATTCATCTTAATAAGTGCACAGTGCACCATAAAAAATGCCATCCGCAAAAGCTGAAAATAATGTAGATCCTAAGTGTAATAATAAATTTGACCACTCATTTGAAAACTATGGGATATTTTGAGGGTTCTTTTTTTTGGAAAAAAAGGGGGGGGGGGCTTATTAGGGAGTGTGTGCCTATTAACACTTAAAGTGCTAATCATGGCTATACTCATTTTCTCATTACCATTAAACATATAATGGACAAAAGATTCAAATTCCTCATGAAGATGCATACCTTTCATTAAATACCAGCCTAGTCTAAAGCAAAAAGTAGTCTCAGTCTCCAGATTTCCTCAGGATCCTTTGCACACAAAGTGTCCCACGTAAAGCTATTGACTCAGTCTTAATTCAGCACTTTAAGGGTTAAGATGAATACAGTATGTGTCCAGATGACCTACAAGTCCAGGGATTGAGAAGCCCTCCCCCAACAACATACTGCACATTTACTGCCAATGGTGGTGCACAGTGGCATCACTTTGAACACAAAGTATACACTCTACACACTCTACACACTCTGTCTACACTACTGAGGATTTAGTCTTGTTCCTATGAACAATGCACAAAATGTCTCCTGCTCTCTATACTAAATGTTAACTCATTAAAGTTTAATTTTGTTTGAATTTATGCCAGTACACTAAATTCCTTACTGTTAAAATTCCTGTTCCTTACATTTAATGTATGCTCATTAAAGTTATAATCTCTGCTTGGTACACTGGATCTACCCTGCAAACAGTCCTGCTTTGACTACATTGCATGTCAACTGGATGAGGATTTGTTTCATTCCATTCCTGGCAGTCTGTGTGACCATTCAAAGAAGCTAGCACATGATTTAACCTGGACCCATGTCTCAACATTTGTAGCAATAAAGAGTTTGTCTCATAAACCATCACCTAAATATGATGGACATGACCTTTATTTGCCTAGTATTTACATGTATCTGCTTGTCTGGTCTGCTAGATTGTATTTTTTGTGTGATTGTCTTAAGAGTAAGCCACGCCTCATAAAACTTTAAATTCAACAGTTACCACCCCACCTTCACCCTCCTTTCACCCCTAGGTGGCACCACAGGTAACTTACTCATGGTAATTACCACCTGTAGCAGGTGTAGACACCAAGCATAAACAAATCCAGCTCATTGTCCAAAAGTGTCATGTGCCACAGGTAATGGCTGGTGCCCCCCTGCACAGTAGTCAATATGTCCTGCCTTATTGGGCTAATGCATCTGCATCTTGTACTGTTCTCTCTGACAACAAAAGACATGAGACACAAAGAAAAGATGATTTGCTGCATAGCAAATCAGTGTGTATGTCTTCAAAGCTTATATGTGTATATGAGCACCGTCCTATCAGCCATTTTAATCCACTGTTTTTTGCCGATCCCACTGTTTTCCTTTAGTTGCCACCTTAATTTTGCCCAAATCTGTTGAAGATATAAATTTTGGACATGCAGACTGATGGGATGACACCAAATCTGATTGCTGGGATGACATGCCATATCAGATTCATGGGCTGACACACATCAGATTGATGGAACAACACACATTAGATTGATGGGATGACATAGATCACATTGATGGGACAACACACATCAGATTGATGGGATGACATACATCACATTGATGGGACGACATACATCAGATTGATGGGGTGACACACATCAGATTGATGGGACGACACACATCAGATTGATGGGATGACACACCATATCAGACTTATATGGGACAACACACCATGTTGCATTGATGGGACAGCACATCATATCAGCTCAGTGAGTCCACTCATAAGTTCTATATATGTAGCTAACCTGAAGATGCAAGTGTCTAAAACCAAAGATGGGTCCGGGCACCAGTTATCAGGCATATAAATATATATATATATATCACTGCTTAAAAGTCAGTCACTATTTCAAATTGGCTTGATGTACACCAAGTAAAGTACTAAACTGTATATGTAGATGTATCAGTGTCTGTAATTTGCCATATCATCAGGATATCTTGTTAATTTCCTATATACATTCTCTGTACAGTTCCCTAACATCACTTTGTCCAGCGTGGTTGGTTAGCCTTCGAACTTGTAAACTTTACATTAACTTTATTAAATGGTCCTAAATGTAAAGATGTCCACATGGGGCTACTGTTATGTTCCCTCCAAATGCCACATATTTTGCAAGGCATTGTGGGTTACATGCTTTCTCTTGTGTGAAAAAGTTGATCAAGTTGGAACAGTGGAAATTACAGTGGAATAATGTGGAAAGTGTTTTAAGTCAGAGCTGTGGGAATGTTGGTCTCTCCAGAGGATTATAACTCAGTGGACTGCATTTGCAGTAGTACTGTACTGTACTGTACCCTTATCGTCATATCCCCTAGTTGACTGCATACATAGTACCATACACCCTTAGTCACATCCCCCAGTGGACTGCTTTCACAGCACTATATACCCTCAGTCATACCCCCAAGCAGACAGCATTTACAGTACTCTACACCCTTAGTCCTATCCCCAGGGGACTGCATTTATAATACTGTACCCACTTAGTCATATCCCCAAGTGGACTGCATTTATAGTACTGTACCCACTTAGTCACATCCCCAGTGGACTGCATTTATAATACTGTACCCACTTAGTCATATCCCCAAGTGGACTGCATTTATAGTACTGTACCCACTTAGTCATATCCCCAGTGGACTGCATTTATAATACTGTGCCCACTTAGTCATATCCCCAGTGGACTGCATTTATAATACTGTACCCACTTAGTCATATCCCCAGTGGACTGCATTTATAATACTGTGCCCACTTAGTCATATCCCCAAGTGGACTGCATTTATAGTACTGTACCCACTTAGTCATATCCCCAGTGGACTGCATTTATAATACTGTACCCACTTAGTCATATCCCCAGTGGACTGCATTTATAGTACTGTACCCACTTAGTCATATCCCCAAGTGGACTGCATTTATAGTACTGTACCCACTTAGTCATATCCCCAGTGGACTGCATTTATAGTACTGTACCCACTTAGTCATATCCCCAGGGGACTGCATTTATAGTACTGTACCCACTTAGTCATATCCCCAGTGGACTGCATTTATAATACTGTACCCACTTAGTCATATCCCCAGTGGACTGCATTTATAATACTGTACCTGCTTAGTCATATTCCCAGTGGACTGCATTTATAGTACTGTACCCACTTAGTCATATCCCCAGTGGACTTCATTTATAATACTGTACCCACTTAGTCATATCCCCAGTGGACTGCATTTATAGTACTGTACCCACTTAGTCATATCCCCAAGTGGACTGCATTTATAATACTGTACCCACTTAGTCATATCCCCAGTGGACTGCATTTATAGTACTGTACTCACTTAGTCATATCCCCAGTGGACTGTATTTATAATACTGTACCCACTTAGTCATATCCCCAAGTGGACTGCATTTATAGTACTGTACCCACTTAGTCATATCCCCAAGTGGACTGTATTTATAGTACTGTACCCACTTAGTCATATCCCCAGTGGACTGCATTTATAGTACTGTACCCAATTAGTCATATCCCCCTGTGGAAAGTCAGTTGGTTGCATTTACATGTACAGTTGATTTTGCAGTGACAAACAGCTGTTGAGTTGGCAGGGACCACAGGGGACCACTGACTGACTGCATACAACTGCAGAAGTTGTCTGCATGTCACCTGCCACAGCACATACAGGACATGGACTGCATTGCATGATGGTCAGGGTTACAGGTTATGAGGTACAGACAGATCTTGAATGTGTGACCACCCACTAACTACTTGTTTATGTAATAGTTTATACATGATACATACTGGATGCTACCTGCATGCCAGTTATGTAGATTTGCATATGTGTAATTCATATATTTCATTGCAAGTCCCCATAGCTACATACTTTCCATGTATTTTTCCCACTATTTGTGAACATGTGTAAGGTATCTGGAGCTCCTCTTGTAACAAATAACCTCCATAACCTGCTGGAAAAATGCAGCCACTTGCACAAGTTCATTTGTATCTGTTGAGATACCAAATTCAATTCAAGCCTCTATTGATTGAGTCACTAAAACATAGCTTACTGCTGCCTAGATGGCCTGATATTGAACAGCAATTGAGAAATTTCAATGTGGACCACAGACCTTCTGCATATGATATCCACAGCCTCCCTAATAATGCATCAGGCTTTAATTGAACTATTTCCAAATGGTATACCAATATTTAGTCAAGAAAAAAAATAACAGCGCTGGACTCATGAAAAGACAAGATTTTTCTGATTGGTTGATGAAAATTCTTGGCAACCAAGATCTATTTGTACCTGGTTGTGCATGAGTTCACACTGACCTGTGGCTGGCTGAGCACAATGGTGTGCAATCATGGGGCCCACAAGCACACCTCAATGTACAGGACATACATATACAGCTATTGGTTACCTGACACTTTAAATACACTGTATCCTGTACAGCCATTGGTTACCTGACACTTTAAATACACTGCATCCTGTACAGTTTGGCATTTCCTTTTCAGCAGCAGACTTTTTCATGCTATGAACCTTATTTTGCTATATTTTTTTTTTTTAATTTCATATTTTCTCTCATGTAGCTTCTCTAATTTCAATTTAAATGTACAAGGGAATGACTGTCCTTTGTAGGCACACAGAAATTTGCTTTGAAGCAAATCTTCCTCTCCAGTTTTTGCTTCATCTTGTACAGTTACAACAGGCCGTCTGGGCTGAATAACAAAAAGCACTGTGGATGGGGATCTAGACCAGTTGACCCACAATGTACATGTAATCTTTACAGTTAGCTGATTGGCCTATTATGGTTCATGACAGCTTCCTCTGTATGTCATTATAAGGAACAACAGGTATGTGGACACGCAGGCTTTCATCCAGGTCTTACCTGACACTTATTATTTGAAGCTGTCAAAATCATTTTATCTTAGCAGCAGAATAAACATATATGTGTACCAGGAAATAATTTTGCCATGCACAGACACACCTTTGTGTCTGAGCCAATGCCCCAGAATAATAGATAAAAGTTGCCTTTGTTATAGACAGGTTATGACAAGTGTAATTCTGGAGCCAGCACTAGCTGCATGAGTGTATTTCAGGTCCCTGCAACTTCCCCCCCCCCCCCCCCCCCCCAACTCAAATACATGTACCGGTACAAAGTAGTTCATCACTCTTACTTAACTGTATTACAATGGTGCTACAGAAGATCACCACTGCAACCAAGAGCATTTGTATCATAACTATATATCCCGTACAAATTAGAAATGTCAGAATTATGCTGTTTTTGTCATATTTCTATTGGGTATGTAGGATCTTGTTGGGATCAGGCTTGTTTGTACTGGGTGAAAAAGGGGGAAGGGGTTGTTCTATGGTAAGTTATGTTCTTAAATAATAGTTTTACAGTTGAAAAACTTCATATTAAGGACACATTATAACACCATAGGTCACTTAAGCTGATGTAACATCAGACTGGAGGTGGGAGGTACCTCCAAAAAATCTAGCCCCAAATCTCCACACTTGACAGCCATAGGCCAGACAACTGGTTCTCCGTCAAAATGGCACCTCGTCAAAACATCCCCAAGTCAAAATGGCCCCTCATCAAAACGGCCCCAAGTCAAAGCAGCCTCTCGTCAAAATGGCCTCAGGTCAGATCATCCCAAGTTAAAGCGGCCCCCAGTGGAACCATCCCCCAGTCAAAGAAGCCTGCAGTCAAACCAGCCAAATGAAATTGTCGAATGATAGCGGCCCCATACCTTAAGATAACTATTTTTTGTACTCTTTCTCTTTCTTTTTAGTAGAGTCCTAAATTGGGAAAAATAGGCTAATACATAATTATCATTATCATCATTTCAGCCATTAGACAAGACTCACAAGAACATGGGGTGCATTCTAAGGCTGTGTACATTTAATTCCCAGCTACTTACATGTACTCAGGGAGCAGTATTTGCATACATTGCATATGATAGATTCAGACACAGATTTCTCCCGATTGTTAATTCTTCAGTTGGAGAATTCATACTGACTTAATTTACCTATTACGGAACTGAAGGTGTTAATTAATTATTGTGAACATATTTCCAGAAAAATATTGGGGCCTATGATTTTTTAATTACATGTACCACTGAGTTTAACATGAACCTAAGGGAGGTTATCATGAGCATGATATGCTCATATTACCATGGCCTTCAGGCAATATGGGTTTTTCTTTATTTTTTAAATTTCTGTTTAACATTAAATTAATGTGAATAATTCGTTGTTCAAATGTTACATAACTTGGTGTTCTATCAATGACAAATGAGTTTTTAAGGGTAAATGTCTTTTATTTTGAAGCACAAGCTGTTAGGTGGCCCGTATTACCTCCACTTTCCGCAACATATATCAGCATGCATGAGCTCATCAGCCAATAATATAAGATAAAATCAACTTTCCACCAATCACAATTAAGCGCTGGTTAATTTTATTCAGCCCTTGATTGACCTCAAAAGTCCAAATCCTACTTTTTACTTTGAGGTGTTGTCACTTTAAACAATAAGCTCAAACCCCTTTAATTTGATGCCTTTGCTTTGAGATGCTCTCCATCATTGTTGATGACTGTCTTTTCCACACTTGTGGGCTTTGATCATAACAAAAACATGACCATTAATTTTTTGGCATGATTGATCATGAAGGTTATAACTTGGCCCTTGTGTTTCCATAATATTCTGCTGAAATACAGATAAAGTATTCTGACCCTTTATATACTGTTCATTGGTAGACATACAGAAGGCTGGTGGTCCTGCCCTGCAACGTTCATTGTACGACCATCTGGGGAAATGCTCTCCCTATTACATATCCTTCTTGCTCTCATTATTTATTCTCCCAGTTTATTGTTGGTATATTTAGGAGAAGGTTTGACCTGGGGACTTTTTTTACAGGGGGATGCTTTGACCTGTTGGGGCCACTTTAGCCAAGGGCCACTGTGACTTGAGGACAATTTGACCAGTGGTTTTGGTTGGTCAGAAACAAACACTTTGCTGCTAGGTTGGTCAAAAACAAAGTTCTTGTTGCTAAGCTACTGCTAGGATGGGCATTAACAAAATCCTGCCACTGGGCAGTGGCTACTGAAGGCTGACCTAGCAGCAGCTTGGGGGCTAGCCACTTAGTCAGTTTCAGTTTTGCTGCAAAGTTTTTGCTTTGCAGCTAACTAGCTGCTAACTAGTGGCTAGTTAGCCACACACTAAACATTTTTGTATGGGAAGTGTTTACTATATACATCTCCTCTGGTTGGAGGGGCACAAAGACACTTTCTTAAATGTGAATTTTTAGTGGTGCAATACAAAAAATGCAAAACCAGTTGCAGTAAGAAAATCAAATACATACATCGTAGAAAGGAAGACTACCTCACGCAGTAAGCCACAGCTCTCTTGACAAAAGACTGCCTTATAACATGAACCACAGGTGCCTGAAAAAAGACAGCCTGATACCATGAGCCACAGGTCTCTGAGAGATCTAGAGCAGGCTTACTGTAACATAGGGTTGATTAGGACAAACAAATGTCTAAAGCCCATGGAGCATGTGCACTTGAAGACAGGTTTGAGTGGTGTCTTACCTAGAGCCGAGAGAATGGCAGCCGACCAGAAGACCTCTCCCAGAAGGGATGGTAGATAGAGCAGGCCTCCCATGCGCTCTCCATACTTCCTCTGGAAGGGATCCAGCATTGTTACATACCCCTCAGTGCGCATCTTGTTGGCAAAAAAGAGGCCACCTTGAACAGAGGAATTCAGTATGAACTTCACAAAATAGTTATATACCACACGCAATGACATTAGGTGATACATACCCAATTCTTTTTGCTGTATGTACCACATACGATGTCGTAATTGTAAATCATAACTACAATTTTCCCATTTTGGTAAATAAACCACACACAATATGGCATAATTGCAAATGATTCATTCACACTTATTTTTGGCATATATACCAGACACAATGGCATAATTGATACTAAATTACATAAATAACCCACCAGTAATTCCAGACCTGTATCCACAATTGGGGCAACCTTCTCCACAAAGCTCCATCTTTGACGCAGCAGATGCCCAAGGCCCCTCTGCCCAGTGCTGCTACTTATAATTCTTAACCTGGGGGTAACTTCAGTGTCTGATAGAATATACCTATTCTGGGCCCACCGCTGGTAAGTTCATGGCATTGTATATGCATTTTTAGGTAATGCTCACACTGGAAAAGTCCCATTATATATTGTATATCACATTCATCCGACAAATTTACCTTCCATTACCACTAACCCTTACAAAACTAAATGTCCGAAAATGTTGGGAAAATGTTGGAATAATGTCTTGTATGTTGGGATCATGTCTGGATGACATCGGGATCAAGTTGGATTTTCATTTAGATCATGTTGGAGTATTTCACTTTGCCAATTTTGCAATGTTGGATTATTTTGGGTAGTGTTGGGATCATGTCCGGGTATTTTGGAATCATGTTGGGACATGATGGGATCACAAACTTCACCAAGTTTTCAGTGTTGGGATCATGTTGGGTTATGTTGGGATCATACTGGAACAACAAACCTTATCAAACATTTTAGTTGCTGTAATGTCGGGATCACGTCGGGGTATGTTGAGATGGTGTCAGAACAACTTAACCAAAATTTTCAGGCAACACATTGTTGGGATCATTGAGCAGTGTAAACAAAAACAATCTGCACATCATTGAGTAGTGTAAACGAAAACAATCTGCACATCATTGAGTAGTGTAAACGAAAACAATCTGCACATCATTGAGTAGTGTAAACGAAAACAATCTGCACATCATTTACAGGCATTTTTTGAGGAGAAGAGCTGTGTGGCTGCCACAGGGATTACCGGGTATTGTAAGGATTGTGGTTGAGAATAAAGTGTACTGCCAATCAGAGTCAACTATCCCATCAAGTGTATATATCAGAATGAGCTAAAATTACTGTGATGAACTGTACCCCTGCTGCATCTTTTAAAATGATTTTCTCTAGAGAAAATCATTTTAAGAGGTGGTTTTTCTAGTCTGGAAAGATAAAATTTAAATATACTCACCAAACACTAGACTGAGTGCATAGCCAAATGGTGCCTGACACCAGACCAGTCCGTTGGTGTAGATCATCTCGGCCGTACCATTGATGTAGGCTCCGCCCACCCATGTGGCTGCAAGTAGACGCATCATCATACAGGCTAACTCTTTTGCACACCATATCCACTTTCCAAATTTGATTGTATTTTTAATTTTGCTTATATACATGTGTTATATGTACAGAGAGAGAGAGAGAGAGAGAGAGAGAGAGAGAGAGAGAGAGAGAGAGAGAGAGAGAGAGAGAGAGAGAGAGAGAGAGAGAGAGAGAGAGAGAGAGAGAGAGAGAGAGAGAGAGAGAGAGAGAGAGAGAGAGAGAGAGAGAGAGAGAGAGAGAGAGAGAGAGACTTTATTAAGTGAGGATTACGAAGCATTTTCATGCTAATCTTCCCTGAGGCCCTCAATAAAAGTTTTACAAAGTTGATTACAAACAGGTAGAATCAACTCAAAATGCACATTATGTGATAAGATATACAATATTTAAGAAATTGTGGTTATGTGATACTTGAAACAGCTGAAGTTATGAATTTGACATTATATATTCTGTACACTTTCTCTTAAAAACAGACAAGCTTTGTGTACGCTTGACTTCATGTGGTAATTTGTTCCACACACACGCCCCACTGTAACTTATTGCCTTTTGCGTCACTGAAGTCTTGGGTTTATGCAGATACAAACAGTCATTAGATGCAGAGCACAGGTGAACATTATGTTTATCTTTAACATATGTAAATATGTCAGACATGTAGTGAGGCATCATACAGTAAAGAGATTTGTACACAAGTGAAGCTTTTTTGAAGATTATTCTATTCCACTGATGGCACAAAGATGTGAACATAAAAGCACATTGAAATGGTATTTTAACATACATGTATATGTTTAAAAGGACCTACTTGTATGTCCAAAATAGCAAAATCAAAACTTCATTTAAATGCATGAAATAAAAAAAAACATATATCAAATTTTATAATACGTGCACTATAGTCTGAAAACATGTTTTCAGACTATAGTATATTATAAACTTCCATGTAAAAGTCGAATATAGCCTTAACAGGCAATAATTCATAAAAAAATAGGAAAAAAAAACACAGCGCCACCTGGTGGCCAAAATAAGAACTAGTTGACCCCAGATGATCCTATGTGCAATATCAAAGCAATTGGGTTCGTAGTTCTTAAGATACAGAAATTTTAATTTTTTTCAAAAAATAAATTTAAAAATTCATAAAAAAATAGAAAAAGTTATTGCATCAGCATCTCCTTCGCAAACTTGGTAGAGGTCTACCTGGGGATTATTCATGTGCAAAATCAAAACATTCTATGTAGCGGTTTTTGAGTAGAAGTCAAAAATATAAAAAGTCTAACGACAGACGGACGGACGGACGGACGGACGGATGGACAGACGGACGACGGACGCAAACAGATTCTATAAGCTCTGCTGACTGACAAGTCAGCAGAGCTAAAAATAGGTTATGTATGTAAAATATACTTGCTGAGGCTTATTATAATCTCATGCACTTTTTCTGGAGTAATTCTATTCTTGTATTATTATGGCCCCAAAGTAGACAACCATAGGTAAGATGGGGAAGTACTAGTGAATTATATATTGTTTGCAGAATATTATGTCGGTAAGTATTCTTTTAATTTGTACATGATACCAATGGTTTTGGATATCTTGGATGAGATTTTATCTATGTGACTTTTCCAATTTAGATGTTTGTCAATTTGTATGCCTAGAAAATTAAAATCATTTACATATTCAATTCTTATGGTATTTATTTCTATTGCAGATATTGACACCAATCTTTGTGGGTTATGGAAAATCATGAATTTGATTTTCTATTCATTTAAAGACAATTTATTGAATTTCAACCATTTACTTATTTTACTTAATCTGTTGTTTATATTGTATGATAATTCTTGCATGAGGTCAGATTTAAGTAAAACCTGTAAGGAACTACATTTGTAAATAATGTTGTATCGTCAGCATACATGATTGGCTTAAAAATGTTGGAAGCCATATGTAGATGATTCATATAGATTATGAACAACAAAGGGCCTATACTAAAATTGAGCCCTGTGGAACACCAGTGGTGATATTTAGAAGTGCTGATTTTGTATCATTTATTTCTACATATTGCTTCCGGTTGGCTAGATAAATTTTGAGAAGTTCTAGTGCTGTACCATTAATGCCATAGTATTCCAGTTTCTGAATATGGTGGTCTAAAGTATCGAATGCTTTGGAAAGGTCCATGAAAATGCTTATTGGGATTTCAGAATTATCTATACTATTTAGTATTCTATCAGCTAGTTCAATGTCAGCAAGTTCTGTAGAATGTGCATCATGAAATCCATACTGATGGTTATAATACACAATATGTTTTTTGAAGTATTCATTTAATTGATTAAACATTATTGTTTCAAAATTTTTAGAAAAACTAGGCAGTAGGGAAATCGGTCTATAATTATCAAAGATTTCTTCGACACCCTTTTTGAAAAGGGGAATGACTTTGGCTATTTTCAAATTATTAGGAAAGACTCCGGTGGCAATAGATTGATTAAAAATAGGTGTCAAGGCCATACTGATTTCATTTTTTATATATTTCATTAGTTTGGTAGAAATTTCATCAAGTCCACAAGTGTTTTTTTTTTGTTTTTGTTTTTTTTTTTTGTTTTTGTTTTTTTGTTTCAAAGAGTCAATTATTTTAACTACAGTGTCACTGATTACAGGTTTAAATGAGAAATTATGCTCACAGGGGTTGCAAAGATAATTTTGGAAATCATCATTTTTGGGGGGATTTGCCTGTGTGGCTAGTTTGGGACCTATTTCAGAGATATACTTTTTGAAATTGTTAGCAATTTCTTGCTTATCAGTAATGATTTCCCCATTGATTTTGAAACAATTAGGGAAATTAGATTTCTTTTTTGTTTTATTAAGTACTTCCTTAATAGTTTTCCATCTATTTTTTATGTTACTTTTGTATCTTGTGAAGCAAGAACTACAGTAAGTTCTCTTAGCTTGTTTGATATCATTCTTCAAGATATTATTGTATGTATGTAGATTTAGTTTTGCACTGGTTATATTCTTCTGAATTAGTAGGGGTCTTTTTAAGTTCTTGGTATAATCTGTCCCTATTTGCTATGGATATTATTATGCCCTGAGTAATCCAGTTGGATTTTTTGAGTTTATGTTTATTAAATTTGATCATTTTAGATGGAAGATTATTTTTTAAAGCACGTTTTAAGTTTTTCTCTAATATATTATAGTTTTTTGTTGGATCAGCCATTGGATTTTTTTTCATTTTATCATATATATTTGATGCACTAATTTCATGAAGAAAATTTAGAAAAGACACTAGTTTGTTATCTCTGGTGTAAACATACTTTGGATTTGGTTCATAAGTGTTTTTGCAGTCAAAAAAATGAACCATGGGTCAAGATCCATAAGATAGTTTTGATAAAATTGCAATACATGCACTGTATTGTCCATGTGCTGTATATACATACATAGTATTGACATATGGTCCCAATGCCTGATATCCTCATTTCATCAAAACTTCACATATCATCATTTTTGCAAACTTGCAAAATCTTTACTTACATGTAGATCATATTCTGATTATTTAACTCTTCTGGAGAAAAAGTTGAAACTTTCCTGAACACATAAAAATTAATTTTGAAAATTGGAAAAAATTACAGTGCACCTAGTGGCCAAAATGTGAACTATGTGTCTCCAAGTGACTCTGTATGCAATATTACGCCAACTGGCAAAGTAATTCTTGAGAAGAAAAAATAAAATGGACGGTCACATTAAAATTGGAAAAATCGCTGCATCATCATCTTGTTCGCAAAGCTGAAAGAGTCCCAACAGGGGAAAATCTGTGTCTAAAATTAAAGCATTCCATACAAAAAAATTCATTCAAAAGTTTCTTCATAAATCATAGAACAAATACAAATTAAACACAAAACAAGAGGCCCATTGGCCTAATGCTCTGCTGACCACCATCACCAAAAATCATTTCCTGAAATGTATCCCTTCCATGACCTTGAAAAATTAATCAAGTTCATCCATATTATGCAATATCTAACTGCCACATGATAAGCATTGCTTTGGACAAACAAAATGAGTCCAACAGGCTATGGGAGCGGCTCTCAGGCAATAAACAGTGTGTTAGTATGCTTGATGAGAGGTGCTTTAATGTCTGGAAATATGGTACGGCAATGTTAGCCATAATTTTGTACATTATATAGCTATCATTTCTCATTCTTGCATTCTTTAAATTCAAGTGAGTTGTCTTTACCAAGGTATAGAAAGACAAGCAGCTGCCATGACAAAAACCTGTACATTTAAGACTGCAACACACACAGTTTCCTGATGATGACCTAGCTGCTTACGGCTCTTGAAGCCTTGGATTTTCTAATTGTTTGCAATGAACATGGGAATACTAATTAATTAAAGTATAAGTTTAGACACAGACAGTGACTAGATCAGACATGGAGCATGGACATATTGGGCTTCTTTTTTGGTTTATAAGTACATGGGGGATGTGACCTATGTTGCACCTGTTGTATAATAAATGTCATTACAATAGAACAAAGTTGGGTGTGTCCACATGTAGTTTGAGAGGTGAGCATATTGACTGATGCCATATAATACAGCCCTAAATTGTCAACATAGCTCAGAGTGTCCATGGCCGACATGGTTGGTGTTTATATACCTGTCATGTTTCAAAAGTAGCCCATTTTCATCGAATTTGCCTGTCCCTCAATAAGGAATCAGGTCAGCACTCCCTTCTGGCTTCTAGTAAATACTGTATCTACATTCTTCTTCATATTTATATATGACCCCATGGCGTCATATATACATGTGCTATGTACAAGTTTTGCATAAGCCATTGATGTACATCCCAGCCCAAGACCCAGTAACAGCCTTACTGCCAATCAACTCAGGTTATGTACAAGTGTGCAGTGTTCATAGCATTTAATGTACTGGCAAAGCTGATGAAGTTAACTCTTCACACAGACCAAGGGGGAACATGTATCTCTATATATCCTCCTCACACAGACCAAGGGGGTACATGTATCTCTATATATCCTCCTCACACAGACCAAGGGGGTACATGTATCTCTATATATCCTCCTCACACAGACCAATCGGGGTACCTATTTATATGTATATCCTATGTATATATGCACCTCCATGTATGCTTATACATGGAGAATCTGTGTACTGAATGCATGTCCAAGGAAATGTAGAACTATATGGAGTACTTGCACTTTTCTTGAATATAGTCTTCCATTCAACTACAGTTTTAATGGTTACTGTTCAACATCAATAGGAAAGTACCAATGGGCTTTCAATTTGTATGGTTTATTTTAAACCTGAGTGACCTTGAAAGGTCAAACTGCTTAAATTCCTGTTGACTACTATGGAAGTCAATGGGGATTGCAATGCTAATTCACATTTTTAACTTCTCCAAAACAATTGACCAGCTGCCTCCTAACTTAGTACCGAGAATCTATGGGTCTGTGAAATTTTTCTCATATTATGATATATAGCCTTGAGGTCAAAGGTCAAGGTCAAATCCTTGTTGCATTTTTCAGCTGACTCAGAAATGTTTACATATTGGCTTTTAGCTCACGTTTTGGGTCGATTTTAGTGCTATAAAGTATATGTACAAATATCATATAGGCCAGACCACCATGGACCGTACAATAAAGTCATGAGAAGAAACTATAATAGGCCTTCAGATTACATATAACTGGAAGAGTGCCTATAACTGGAAGAGTGCCTATAACTGGAAGAGTGCCTAAAACTGGAGGAGTGCCTATAACTGGAAGAGTGCCTAAAACTGGAAGAGTGCCTATAACTGGAGGAGTGCCTATAACTGGAAGAGTACATATAACGGCAGGTACCGATATACGATATACTATTATGAGATAAGCTACTTTCCAGGTAATGCATGATGGCATCGTCTGATGTCAGCGGGACAGATGAATCTCTCCTGGAACATTTGGCATCTAGCATCTAGTGTGGCACAACTTCTGGAAGTAGGCCTTAACAAACATCAGATAAACAGATCATAGCACGGTTTCTTGTTGACACAAAGAATATCAACTCACGCTGGGTACGATATAGCAGAACTCGTTGATATTCTTTGTATGGACAACAAACCATGCTTTAATCTACATTGTATACATGTCTTCTTAATGATGCATCATGGGCCTAAGGTTACTGTTAAACATTAATAGGAAAGTACCTATGGGCTTTCAGTTTGTATGATATATTTTAAACCTGAGTGACCTTGAAAGGTCAAACTGTGCATATTCTTCTTAATTCCTATGTAAGTCAATGGGGATTGCAATGCTTATTCACATTTTCCACTTTTTTCCAATACAATTGGCTAGATTCACTTCACTGTGGATGTACAGTGTACGTCAGGCATGTATCCACCAACTATGTCCAAATGGTCAGGCTCCAATGATTTTGGGGGGAGGGGGTGGGGGGTTTTCGGTGAATTTTTGCTTTTCTATTGATTACCAAGTGAATTAATGGGGTCTGCAATGGTAGTTCACATTTAGACTTCGACAAAACCGTAAGCCAGATTCACTTAAAACTTTTGGTACAGATACTCTATAGATTTGGGGATTTATTTAATATGATTGTGTTGACCTTCAGGTCATAGGTCAATGTAACAATGTCTTGCAAATTGAATAAAATGGTTTCTCTGCCACATCTTCAAATGGGTATGACTGAAGTCCATCAAGCTTTGTCATTATTTACCCAGGTGATTTCGCTTAAATTTGCTAAGAGGTGACCTTGAGGTCAAAGGTCAAGGTCAAACTTTGTGCAGAAAAATTGTGACCCTTTCAGAGGGGCGGCTTCTGGTGAGAGGTGCATGATCGGGGGATGCATGATGTTTTTGTATGAAAAACTTGCTTCTAGTTGATCCTATACTGTACAATATTGTAGTAAGTAATTAAGTAATACTTTATTGCATATTCACGCCCCTGATGGGGCCAAATTATTGTATGAAATTCTGCATGCCTGCAATGATGCCAGCATGATTCAGTGGGTTTACTGTATGCATTAGTCATATTATTTCTTTCATATATTTCAACTGTGTGCAAGAAGATTTGCCCAGTGGGGCCATAGATCATCAGCCTTGGTGGTGGACAGTGACAATTGGCTGTGAAGGAACAGTTGAGCTGCTGGCCACAATGTTGGCTCCACAGTGGCAGTGTGTACAGTGCAGCGTGCCCAGGATGCCGTGGTGATTTGGCTGTGCCCAGCAGTGTGTCAATCACATGTGTATCATACCTGCTGAGCAGGCCTTTCTGGGCACTTTGTCTCCATGGTGTGGTGGACGAGTTATAGTTGGGCAGTACTGAATCCCCTATAGTGGCCAACTGTAGTGTGTTTAAGGTATGTGGCTGCATCTTGGCATGTTTTCATTTGAGATGTCCATGTGCATAATCTGTTCTGAATTTGATTTCAAAGACTTATTGTATTGTGGTCTGTTCAAGTGCAGGCAGTTTGTATTTGTCCTTCGTCTTTTTTTTTATATATTGTTCATCTGTGTGTCCTGAGATTCTCCAGATCAGTCAGTTATGTATTGCTCAGATTCAGGGCATTATCCACTTTGAAATAAATAGGTTTAAATTAAAGCTTGAGTGGTTTCCATTTTTTTCACTTTATGTTCATGGTTTACATGACTATATTGTACATGTACATCCATGTGTTCTGTGGTTCATACACATGTTCATGGCCTGTGTGGTTGGTATACATGTACATGTTCATGGCCTGTGTGGTTCATATACATGTTCATGGCCTGTGTGATTAATTGGTATACATGTCCATGACCTAGCTGTGCTGTTGTTTCATATAAATGTTCATGACCTGTTTGGTTCATATACATGTTTATGGCCTGTGTGGTTGGTATACACTGTACATGTCCATCTGTGTGTCCATGATCCATGATCTGTGCTGTTGGTTCATATACATGTTCATGGCCTGTGTGGTTGCTATATATGTCCATGACCTGAATGGTCCATATACATGTTTATGACCTGTGTGGTTGGTATATATGTTTATGACCTGTATACTGTTGGTATACATGTCCATGACCTGTGAGGTTCATATACATGTTTATGGCCTGTGCATACATGTCCATGACCTGTGTGGTTTATATACATGTTCATGGCCTGTGTGGTTGGTATTCATGTCAATGACTTGTCCTGTTGGTTCATATACATGTCCATGACCTGTGCAGTTGGTATACATGCCCATGACTTGTATTCTTGGTATATATGTCCATGACCTATGTGGTTCATATACATGTTCATGGCCTGTGTGGGTGGTACACATGCATGTTTATGGCCTGTGATGTTTCTATACATGTTCATGGAATGTGTGATTGGTATACATGTCCATGACCTGTGTGGTTCATATATATGTCTATGACCTGGGTTGTTTGTATACATGCCCCTGGCCTAGCAACAGTGTGGTTGGTACACATGTTAATTAATGGCCAGTGTGATATATTGGTATACATGTCCAAGACATGTGTGGTTTGTATGCATGTTCATGGCCTGTAAGGTTAGTATACATGCACATGGTATGTGTGGTTGATACCTATAGGTTATTAGAGTTTACTTAAGTTTAGCCATGATGGAATAGACTTTGATACTTGCCATCTAGTGATTATGTGGATTCAATGACCTAGCTGTGTCGAATATCGATCATGACCGAAGCACATATACAGCGCTTCGGTCATGACAGTCAATGTCGGTTATAGAATCCACACAATCACTGGATGGGCAGTATTTAATTCTGTCCATGCATGGCTTGGTCTTTGATCAACTTTCTGAGCAAGCAGTAGTTTTCTGAATTTGCATCTCCAGATATAATGTTTTAATTGCTGCACCAAACATCATGTTGAGATACCCTAAGGATTGCAATTGTGTCCCTTCGAGAATTTCATCACACATAAAATGGACAATTCCTGTAAACTGTGATAACCATGTTGCAATTGTCCACAAAATCTCTGAGTAAATCAATCTATGGACTAAATCTTTATTCACGGGGACAAGGTAAAAAGGGCTATTTGAACAGGAGAGGTTGCAATTGACAATTGTATGTGGATTTAGCTGACTTTAATACACAACCCAATACACAAAATTTTTGCGGTAAAAGTTATCAAGTTTCCAAGGATATTTCAACCATATATATGTGTATATATATATATATATATATATATATATATATATATATATATATATATATATATATATATATATGTATGTATGTATATGTATGTATATATGTATGTATGTATATATGTATATATATTATATATATATATATATATATATATACACACACAACCATTTAGCACAAGAAATTTGGTGTTTCTAGGGACAGCTGTTCAAAAGTTACATGGGTTCTGATTACAATGGACACAAATGGAAATACACATACCTAGCCTGCCTGCCTAGAGAGCCCTCTGCTGAGAACCCACATGAACTAGTTGATCTTGACCTTACCTATGCATGGAAAACCATTAAGGGGACCATCAACTGACACAGGTACAAAGTGAGCAAAACAATATTCTGAGAAAAAAATAAATACAAACCGTCATATATGTGTTCATCTCATCTTTCTTGTAATTGTTTTCTTTGCTTAGAGGTCTACAGATGTGTGAATGCATATGTTTTGTTTCTTTAAGATATGACTTTAGCCTTTCAGTTAATTGGCTTAGTCCTGTTTGGACTAATGTTGATAATGACATATATTTGTGCCTTAGGTAGATACAATGCAACCGGTGATTGGAAGTGTCACCGTCATCTGTGTATTACAAGGACGCTACACTTCCTCGAAGAATGCTCTGAGGCCGCGCCTGGCTGCTAGGGCCCTGATGATGGAGGTACAACAGTAGAAGAATTAGCAAGTGCCTAATACAAAGAGCCAGCAAAATATGCAGGACCCCATTAAAATAACAAAGTAATGGATTCATTACACCAATGCACATCAATTTAATTATGTCCAAACCCAAGCAACTGTGAAAACAGCAAGTGGCAGGGACAAGAGCAATTATAAGTGGCCAATCTGGACCTCGTGCAATCACATCACTATCAATTCACGGCATCCTGCATTATCATATTATTCTATGCATTAAATCTTTGATGAATTTTTGAAGTAGAAATATTGAGTCTGAAAGGCAGATAATTGTATGATTGCAGTGATTAGCATACACGTGAATGCAGCCTGTACAGAGCCTCACTGACAGCAGCTGTCCTACTCTGTATCAATTGTCAAAGAGCCCGTCAATAGACATTACGTAGTATGCGGCACATTGTCTGGCAGAGAGAGCCATGCTCCTAATTCATCTGTGTGTCAAAGAGGCAAATCAGATCTTCCTACACAAACTGCTGTAACTATATTGTGTTAACTTGTCTGCCCTGGTGGGCCCATCCTGTCGCTGCCTGCATGCTGCCCATATGCTGCTATGTACATTACAAAAATTCCAATTTTTGATATTTGATTGCATTTGAGCAATAAGCAGCCTGTTGTATCAATTTAGAAGTCTGAGAAATATGTTGATAAATATTTCTACATGAACAAACTGTGATATGTTTATGCTCAGGCTGGCACAAAATAACTCAAGTTTATAAACACCCATCATGTCAGTAAATAGGACCAACCAGAAACACAAGGTCAGAGTTAAACACTGGTCATGTCTGGGAAGGTTGACCAACCTCAACCAGAAATAGCTGTGTGCTTTATATGTACCTCCCATGTTTGTCAATCACTCACAAACATTGGAATCCACTTTATACATGGTACATGTACATACAAGTGTCCTGAAGTCACCACCCACTGATTAGACTGCAAATCTATGTATGGTGTACATGCAATCTGCACCAGTAATGACACTGTCTTAGGAGTCAGGGAGACTCGGCCTGCTCTATTGTTTGTAATTGTTATGCCCAGACTCCTGACCATATTTCATGCATGGACTTCAAGATTTATATCTCCTCAAAAACAACTATGGCAGGCCCTAATTATATTTCACATGGCGGTACTCCTATTTTTTCACTGTTGCAACAGACCAATATTGTTTCTATTGACAATCAAAAAAAAGTTTTGAAAATAAAGCAGAAAAGCACATGTACCATTAGACTCAGCACCAGTCAGCAGACAAAATGTCTGTCAACCTTGCTCACATTTTAAAAATAAATGCTGACGAGTGTTTAATTTGCTGGACTCTATCAGTACAACTGTCATAACCATTCACACACAAAGACTGTATAACTCTGACCAGTCAGCAGGAAGACACCTGATTACAGGTCATTATAACAAGCCAAGCTGTAATTAACCCTTTCCCCCTCAAACCGGCCAAAACCGGCTGGTAGTCAAATGTCGTCTGCTTCAGTGTTTTCAACTAATTTCAATAGTTATGAAAAACAATTTGACTGAGAAATGAACATGAGACTTATCAAGATCACATGCCCCAGGTCAACAGCTTTCCTTGGCATGGGTTGGGCACTAAGTGCCCAACCCATGCCAAGGAAAGCTGTTGACTCGGTCTTAATTCAAGGGGGAAAGGATTAAGGACATGAGGGACATATATATGTCTATAAAGCACCCAGTCTCAGCAAAACAATGAACATGCACAATGCTTTTGTTACAACTAGCAGAATGTGGCATTTTCCCCTTCAGAATACAATTTCAGAGTTTATCCATACCAAAGAAACTTGTCTTGCCACAATATACTGCAACAGTGCTGCATCAAAACATTGCTGCAGAACTCTGGTACTGCTGCAGTAACTTTTTTATCTTGCAAATGAGTTTTGCTACAATAATCACAGCTAATAGCAATATATTGCGTCAGTATTAATGCAATACTACAACACAGCTATCTAATTAATGCAGCATATGCGGCGATACTGCTGCAACATTGTGGCAATATTGCCAAAACTAGCCCTGTAGTAATATATTGCCTCAGTATTGTGGCAGTACCATTTTTTGGACTGAGCCACGAAAGTAAGCTCCAACTGTTTGCGGCAACCTGGTAAACACCAGAGGTGCCGTGGCGAGACCGAACAGAAGCACCCTGAACTGGTATATTTGGCCCGCAAATGCAAACCGCATGCAGATGCTTCCGTGAAGTCTCTGTGATTGGCACATGGATGAACACATTCCTGATCCAGGGACGTCATCCATTCCATGGGCCGTAAGGTTGCTGCTACCGACTGGGGTGTCTCCATCTAAAAGGACGGGGCTCGTGCCGATGTGCTCAGCTGTTCAGAGCGTAAGCAAGGTGCCGGGTGCATAAATGTAACAAGTCAATCCTCATGAATGACAACAAGTGGGTCCCAAATACCGTTCTCAATAGCTGTAGGTCTATATTCTGTCTGCGTCATGGTAAGCCTATCTTCAACAATAATTAACCTCCACATTTTAAATTTTAAATTGTTATTTTTGTGAAATTCTGCCTCAGGTAAATTCTGCTTGTATGCTTTTCGGTATGTCTGATGCATGGATCTTATGACTGAAGAGGTGTGCTTCACCTGTTCACAGAGCTAGGGAGAGTGTAGTGAAAAGTTTGCCATGATGTGCCCGCTCACACAACACAAATATTAATGTTGCATGCAATTGCCTGTCACTCACTGCATGCAAATCACTTCTGTGTAATTTTGAAGGGCCAATGATAGGTGTTCTTAATTGGTTATAGTAATTTTATTGGCCTATACATTCAAAATGGACTGCATTCCGCTGCGCTACCCTCCACCCACTCTAAATTGTGTATAGACCAATAAAAGACTATAACCCATACGTAATACATGTCACTATGGAAATGACAGACTGTTGTTAGGAGCCTCACTTTGGACATGCCTAATCTATTTTTATTGAGTTTAATTTTCTTGTGAATGACATGAGCATGTCAGTTAAATCCAAGATCAAAAGCTTATTAAATGTAGCACTCCATGTAAATTACACACTTAATCATTGAATGCTACATACAGATGAAACAAAAAAGAATAATATATTCTCTTAGGTCTGCAACATCTGCCCATTGACAGTAGACACATTAACACTTTGAATGGTACACTGGACACTCAGCCAAGCTAGAGCTTGCTTCGGTGTACTGTCATCCATTAATTGTATCCAGACTCACCAAGCAAACAGCACCATGCACCTGACTGCAGCATTCAATTGTACATGTGAGAGTGGCTGGTGGTGTACAGTGGTAGCCACCATTACCCACACAAAAATGTTAGCTGTGCAGCCCATGGGTAACCCATGGGTCACAAATGGGTCACACATATGCTGTCCAGAGTTTTGGCTAAAGTGACCAAAACCACTGACTGGGTGGATATTTATTTGTCCACTTGTCACTCAGTGGTGACCCACTGCATGACCACTCGCAGGAAATTATGAGCTGAAAAAATGTCGGCTACCCATGGGTCAGAAGGACTTAGAAAAAGGATCACTGGGTGACAACTTGAGTGGTAGTGGGCTACAAGAGAGTGAGTACCCTTATACAGCAATGCAAAACCAGTATAATTGAATTATGTCTGTGTGCCAACACAGGCATACTGTTTTTCTTTCTTCTTTCTTTCTTTCTTTCTTTCTTTCTTTCTTTCTTTCTTTCTTTCTTTCTTTCCTTCTTTCTTTCTTTCTTTTCTTTCTTTCTTGTGTCTGTGTCCCAACACAGACATATTCTCTCTCTCTCTCCCTCCCTCCCTCCCTCCCTCCCTCCCTCTCTCTCTCTCTCTCTCTCTCTCTCTCTCTCTCTCTTTCTTCACAGGCAAATTTGTCCGACATTTTATTTAAAAAGTATTACACATAGAAACTCCAAACTTGGCACAATGATACTTCTACAGATGAAGTCTGGCCCTTTTGTAATGAGAGGTCATGCTTTTCAAAATTATGCAAATGAGTGCTAATTAAAGTTTTAAATCTTCAATATCTTATATACAATAGTAGATGTGGTTCCGAGTGTATTGGAGTTTGATCATAACAAGGTAAAGGCCATCTCAAATGTCAAGGTTAAAGGTCATGTCAAGGTCAAAGGTCAGTTTTAGGCCAAAATGTCATTTTTGAGGTTAAGGTTCACTTCAGGTAGAGGTCATCTCAAGGTCAAAGGCCACTTTCGATAATATTTACAACTTTTGAAGGCACAGACAGATTTGCTTTGAAGCAAATCTTCTTTCTTAGTTAGATTTTGACCTCATTTCCTCTCCACCATTTTAAACAGACTTCTGCATAGCTGCTTTCCGCCATCAGAATGTATAAGTACACTGTAGCATATTTCATGCAATACTTGATTTCATATCATTGTGGAAATTATTTCTGAAGTATCGTCAGAAGATACTGATTCAGTATACAATAGCTTAACTAAAACACACATAATAACTGCCTATGAAGGTATTTAGCCGCACCATCAGCAGCAAAAATTAGAATATGCTTTAAAGGGTAAGTATAGTGTCAAGTTTGATAAACAGAGCCTGATTTCATGTTGGTGCTTAATGTCTATGAAATATCCCAAGTATACAAGGGCTGTCCCACAATTATCTGGCCCAGCCCTTAAGACAAGTGTGTTTGCTGCACTAATGCAGACTATGGACGAAGAGTGGTGTATATATGTCATCAGTCTATATGTAGGATGTCATGTAGATGGGTTGCCTTTCTCATGCAGGTACCCCCTTGCCTTTGTGAAAAATGGAGAAAGATGAGTTGTGAGCCATCATCAAGTATCTGCTTATGAAGAAAATTTCACCAAAACAACTCCATGCAGATATGACAGAGACAAAAAGAGACAATGCTCCTTCATGCAGTACAGTAAAAACTGGTTTGCAGACTTTAAACGTATTAAAAGCAGCACAGAAGATGAACCCCATACTGGACGACCATGTGATGTACGTGGCTTCACAGGAAAATGTGGATGCTGTGCTGGGTAAGTGCTGGCAGACAGAAGAACTCATGGCATGAGTAAATCAATGGCCTAAAGAATTTGACATGTAACATTACATTTGAGTAAGCTGTAAGCAAGATGGCCACCATGGATGTTGACTAACAGCAAATCCCAAGCCATGGCCATGAACCTTTGGACCAATATCTTGCTGACAAAGAAGAATTTCTTTGGCATGTTGTTGCACAGGATGACACTCAGTGGGATCACCATTTTGATACTGTGAGTAAGCAACAGAGTATGCAGCGGAAACATCATGGCTCCCCACCACCAAAGAAGTTCAAGGCCATGCCATCCAATGGAAAAGTCATGGCATCCGTCTTCTGGGACTCTGAAGGGGTGATCACGGTAGACTATCTACAAAAGGGTACGTTGTACATGTACTGTAAATGGGGACTACTATGCCAATGAACGGTGGCAGTTATGGGAAGAAATCAAGAAGCGCCATGGAAAACTCCATCAAGGTGTGTGGCTTTTTCAGGACATCAGCCCTGTGCACACATCACAAATTGCAGTTGGTGCAGCAAGTGACTGTGGCTTCAAAACTCTTCCCCATCCACCTTATGCTCCAGGTCTGGCCCCGTCCCACTTTTACTTGTTTCCTCGTCTGAAATCCAACCTCTTGAGGTAAAAAATTTGAGTCTGATGGTGCCGTTATTGCTGCTGTGGACCAATACTAGATCCTAGTGACAAGACCTGGCTTCAGTAGCACTGACCAACAGATGATCAAGTTTGATATCCCACAACTCCACCAAAAATTGATAGATCCCATTCATGTTTGCAAACTTTCATCATCATTTGTCAGATAATCTTTTGATAAAATTTCCTGCAATTTTGTTTGGTCATTTTGGAGAGTCAAGAAAAGCCTTAACAGACAAAACAAGAGACCCATGGGTCTAATGCTCTGCTGGCACCATGCTATATTGCACCTCTTCATTTCAAAGTTGCGAGTGTTCACGTGGCTTCTGAACATATAACGCTTATGTAAATTAAGTGTGTAACATGTCCACCAGATGGCACTATGCTCCACATGTAATCATAGCTCATTTGTGCAATTCCTGTGATGGATATTGTTGCATGTGCCAAGACAACAATGAGTGAGTCCTTAACTGTCGTCAGTGACCTTGGGACAGAGGATCAAGGTCTTCCATATTATGTAATACAAGAGGCCCATGGGTGCTGTGCTGACATTTCCATTGATGTCCAAGCCACACCCTGTCATTACAAAATCACCTCTTTCAACTTTACAGACATTATTATACAACATTTTAGCTTTGGACATGGTCTATATTTCATATAAATTTGGCAAGTCTAATCCAATTATTTTCCAAATTTGGAATTTTACATCTTCAAACACATTTTGGCTCAAAATTTCTGTCAAATTATATGTTGCACCACTAGTATCATAAGCAATTTAGACTTTGACCCCCCCCCCCCCACAATTCCACCAAATTTGGTAAAGATCCACCAAAAATTAAAGATGCTATATTTTTTAAAAGATTTTCACATTTTGACCCCTACATAACATAATACTGTAGGTGGCACCACCTATGTGAAAATGGACCTATTTCGTGCACCCTATAAGTCCTGAAAGTTATATTGGGCTAACTTGAAAACTGTGGAGAGCATTGTGCTAACAAGCAAAAGTGTATGGACGGACTGACCGATGGAGGGACAGACATGAGTGGTCGCATAAGCTCTGTGACCTTTGGTCAGCTAAAAATGAAGGAAAATATACAGAGGACTGTTTGGTGGCCAAAAGAACTGTACGTTCTGATATCAAAAATAAAGGTATCTCTATTATCTTAAATTTTAGTCTTGTACTTGTTGTCTTCTATCCTGATATATCCAAGTCTACAAATGAAGCTGCATCATCTCTCAAGTTGTTCTTGTTTACAACAAGGTTATTGTGATAGATAGTTCTCAAGTTGACACTTTGGTGTTTGTTCTTATTCAAAGGTGCAAAAAGGTCACCAATGAATCTCCTTGTGTGGCTATAGTACCATCTAGCAACACCATAACTGTGGGCAGTGAAGTCTTTCATATATACATGAATTCATAGGAAAATATAGATTAGCCATGAAAGGTGCAGGGTCTGTGCCCATTGCATGGTATGGACCACGACAGATGGATTCCCATCAGGTAAGCTCAGCTGACAGACAAGTCAAGTCAGCTGAGCTAAAATGTTTTGCTCTACCCTCCTTGGCAAAATTAAAGCATTCCATACAACCACTTAAGTAATATTGCAATACATGTACATGCACTGTATTAATTGCTAAAAACATGTGCAGTAGTAACACATACTGACAGTGGCATGGTCCCAGTGTTATATGTCACATAACTTGGTAAAAAAAATTAACACATCCTCATCATTCTAGCAATCTTTCATCAAAGTGTCCCATTATACTCAAAGTCAACATTTCAGATAATACTGTGCAGCTGCTCTGGAGAATTGAACATATACTCTCAACATGGAAGAATTCATAACAGAATAGAAAAGTTAGCAGTATCCCCTATTAATTTGTCCAAAATGCAAAATTATATGTAACCCAAGGCCACCCTGTGTGCAATATTAAAGCAATTGCCCAAGCTGATCGGGAAAATAATTCTTTTTCACTGAAAAAGACAAAAACCACCAAAACCCAATTATCAAATGTTCAGTATTCCACTATGGACACATGTTTGGCAGCATTAGGACAGTTTGGTGATGATTGGCAGGGCACGGTGACCTTCTATGGCAGTACCTGATCACCAGTGACGATAGGTCATGACCATTGCCCTTCGTCGCCAAATGCCGTAGACCGCCACGCAGACTGTCACCTGTAAGGCAGCCTTGTCAGGGCTGGGCGGCAGTGGGCACCCACTGTCACCTATTGCTACTGAGATACTCAAAGCAGCCCAGGGGGCATCTGTTTGTTTCAGATGTAAGATATGTGAACAAATGTATGCACCTGTAGGCTAGCTTGATATTATACATGTACATTGTATATACATGTACACGGGGCCATGATAAATACAGTGGACTGGACTGCATCTTGGGTTAGAGCAAAGTATTGTGTATGGCATTGTCCAAGCATTGGGGATTAAAGTGTGAAAGTACTTGAAAATATATATATTCATGTTTTGACAATAGAACAGCTGAGGGTTGAACCAGCAAGCTTAATCTTTGGCACCTACTGCTAAAAAAGGGAAACACACTTACAATAAACAACTTAGCCATTAAATTTCAACACATTAACATTATTCAAAGTTGGTCTTTGTTCTTTTTCTGTATTTAAAATTCTAAAATTATACCTCAGGCGGAAATCTTTTTTTTCTGTCTCCCACTGAGAAGGTACTGTCACCCTGCACATCCTGCTATAGTGCTGTAATTCTGATCGGCTTGGGAACCAGGCAAGTGGGAACCAGGTTATTGCAAGGCTGGCCAATATATACATGCTGACAATCATACAATAATGTTAATATCATTGCAATTATTATGTGGAAATTTTGTTGTTTAAATGATTTATTGTTCTTTGGTATAATAAAGCGAATGGTGTCCTTAAGTTCGGGGGACAAGAAGAGTCGTGAACCTGGATATGTACAGACAGTCCATCCCTCTGGTTCACAATTCTTCCTGTCCCCCGTAGCCAAGGGCATCATTTGTTTACTGCCCTGTTATTATATATAGTTTACTGGATATCACCAAAGTGGCAGTGATCCGAGGGCAAGGTGGGTATGCACTATAGGTATCCAGCAGCTGGGACAGGTTGACCAACCAGACCATGTGACCCCTTGATTGGCAGGCATTGCTGCAATGTGCTAAGCCCTATTTCCTAACAATTGCATGCTGCTGTAAGAGCAGGAAAATCCAATTTTATTTTCTCTTTTTTCCAGTACTTTACAATATGGGTTCCAAATTGTAGCAGTAGACAGCTACCATAACAAGCTGATCAATGCCAGCAAAATCCAAAGCCAATTTGGGCTAATTTTCTATTATCATAAAACCTGTGTAATTCTCCATCTTGCAGATCAAGCTTTCAAATAGCGATGTGATCTGCCAGAATGGCCATCTTTACAAAATTACAACATCGTCTGCAGGGAATGGATATAATTTGAAGCCCCAGGCCTCTGAAGAAGCTGCATTGCAATATTATTGCATAAGAAATTATGGTCCACCCATTTTAGAAGCTCCTGAACAAATTCAAGCTATCCACAAAAAGAGCCATTAATCATGCTGTAGGAATCTGAACACTCATTCTTTGTAAAAAGCTGTGCAGAAGGCGGTCAGAAGTTTGCAAACGGTTGGCAGTCTTGCCAGAATATACATAGGCAACAAAGAAACAAAACAACCAACAATGTTGAAGCTGCATGGACTCCAAACAGTTGGTGCCTGTCAAGACCATTAAGTGACAGATGTCGCCTGCTACTGGAGATGAGCAGTTGTGTCTGCCGTTGCTGATATTCTGCCGCTTAAAGTCCTCTCATCATTCAGGTTTGGGTTTGGCAGCAGGGGATGTGTATTTCATTAGTTGCAATGAACTGCCGCTCACTGACTGGTCTCCTTTAATACACATGCACGCTGCTAGTGCCACACTTTACATCCAAACCTAACTCACTTTGACATCGACTCTGTACAATCCGATTGATTTTTGTTACCACCGGGAATATGGCACTACCTTGTTGCCTGACTGAGTGTTCACTAGAGTCCTATAAGGTTAAACATAGACTATCCACCCAACCAACCAGTGCTGTATTAATGGTCAAAGGTCACAGATGTTCTGTCACACTATCAGTCCTTGTAGTTTTGATATGTAATCACAGTCAGTTGCTGGCCCTGGCTGGCAGCTATAGAGCTCGTGATTAGTGGCTGTATGAGGCTGTGTGTGAGGGTGGCTGGTAGCACAGTGCATGGAGTGGGACAAGTTATTACCTAAGACACAGCAGACTGCCAGTGTAAAGGAAAACTTGTTCCCCCCAGGAATAAATATTTGGCACATTTGCAATCCCCGAATATTCATTTCTACACATGAATATTCCTTCCCCCCCCAGTATGGGGATCGAACTATAATGCTCTGCAAATGTTTCACCAACAAACTGATGATTAATGTTGTGTGCAAACATTGACTAATTGTGTTTGCTAGTAATCTTTCATCTTATTTATGTTTATTTTCAATTTCTTTACCTCACAAAATTTAGCTCAGCTTATCTTAGTTTTTGCTAAAAGTTTCAGCTAGTTCAATATCTTCTTCCATTAAACTTATATACAGTTCACCTGAGCATATAGACTATATAATCATATGGCAAATGTGCATTATATATATATTCCCAAATGTGAATACTATATGCATGGAATTAAAACTTATAACTGATAATTATACAAAGTGTATGGTAAATGAAGATATATTTTCCTGAATATTCGTTCCAGAGGGAACCAACACTTGGTGGTGGGGGTGGGGGGAGTTGTGAACATATATTTTCTGACACCGACCTACTCTGTTGTTATATGTTGCCATATATGCTGTCAGCCAGGTGTTACCTGACACAGCCAGCACATATACACTGCGTCCATGGCTAACAGCTAACCAGCTGTTTTTGCTAACTCGAGCACTCCCTTGCAGTAGCAGTGTTTAGGAAGCCCTCCACAATATTCAGATAGGATGGATATAACATGCATGTACTCTATACTTGAAAAAAACCCCAGCTAAGCAACACTCTGTTTTCTGTATGTATGCATACTGTGTTTTTCAGCCCATGCCTAACAACAGCATGCTTTCAGTATACAGACACTGTTTTTAGACACTCACCAGATGGCACTAAACATGTACACTATAGTTTGAATGACTCACCTGAAATGCAACTTTTTAATAACAAACTTAAGTATTCTATACAGTGATACACTTGGAAATGTGGCTTTACATATTCAAAACTTGACACTTGTGATAATCTCTGTTTCCATTCCTTGCTGCATTGTGAACATTACATCTGGAGGACTTTGGTGAGTGAATAATTGTTCCTCAATGCCACATTGCAATTGCTCATTGGATACATGCTATATGATAGAACTACATGTATATGAACAAACGGGTACAGGCATGTTGGCTGTTCAGACACACTATTTAGAGCACATTTGTGATTCTGTGTTTTATTATTGTGAACTGAACACCTACAAACACCAACAACCTACAATTCCCAAACACCATGCAGGCTCTACTAGGGACAGCCATATAGCCACCCCCTGTTATTAGCAGTAGAGCTCAGTAACCCAGTCTTCGTTTATCAGGACCAAAACAATTTCACAGCATATTTTACGTGGGCAGTCAGTGATGAAACTGTGAATAACTTTCTGGCTGCCACGCTTTCTGTGGGAATCCAAGAAAAGTTTAGCTCCTGTGAAACCCAAATTAGAGAACATGAAATAAAGCAGAGTCCCTGGGCAAGAATGCAGTGGACTTGAAGATAAACCGGAACAACCAGAGCAATTTTGCAAGTGTGACTGCGGTTTACACATGTGTACCAATGGCCGGAGACCCCCCTCCCATAAAAAACAAAACAAAACAAAAGGCAAACTCCAACTCTTCCGACTTGGGCGGGACATTTCCCACATTTTTATCATAAAAATCAAGTTTTACAAGCTCTCTCCTGAGAGACAGTGCTGCCCATAGTAATTAAGTGAGCGGGGCTCCAGCTGAGAGCAGCTGGTTTCACAAATGATCTCCTGTTTGCTACGTTCTGCAGGTTGGAGTCTCTGTACAGACAAGACGCTTCTAAACTTCTTCTAAGAAACTTTGGATGTAGACATCGATCAGTAGCCATGCCACGCCCTGCTGCCATTGTGTTACCGGTCATGGGAAAATTAACCCACGGCAATCTTCTGTTGTATTAGTTGTAGAGCATGAACTCAGGTCTGCAAGGCTAGGAGTAAACTGAAGCATACAGGAGAAGCCGGGAACAGCAAATACATGTATGTGAATGAAGACATGACAACAAAATCAAACAAGATTGCCTACCAGGCTTGAAGAGTGGAACGAAAACGAATCATCACAGACAGGTGGACTCAAGATGGCAAAATAATGATATGCAACAATGGGAATAAATCCCACCAAAGAAAAAAACAAACAAACAAAACACCCAAACTATAATATGCTATGACTATAATATTTTTCTATACTATTTAATACAAAGAGAAACCTAACAAACCTAAATCTGTAAGTCCATGTACCATTTGAACACTATCAAGTCCGATATTCTAAGACCAAGTCCTATTCCGTATCATTCACAGAAATACTGCACAGTTCTAAATCATTAGAGCAAAATAATTTGTGAAAGGAACATATCATATTCATAAAATTTGAATTTAGAAGAAAGTTTTAGGCTTTATTGATTGATTGATTGATTTTATTTGGAAGTCAGCAGCTCATACAAGTACATATACAGGTAAAAATGAATAAAAGTAGCACAAATTGACAATACACAATGTGTTGACCTCCCGGGATAACCCCAAAGTCAATACAAGACTTATTTCCAGGGGGGTCCCTATTAACCATACATAAATTAAATTTTAAATAATTTTCAATAATACAATAATCAGGTCGTAAACATATACATCTGGAAAACAAAGGTATATAAAAAGGCAGTGCAAAAAGGCACTGAAAAAGGATATTAACTAAATTGTTATTGTCTCTTAACTTATAAAAAATCTGTTGTGCCCATTTTGGAAAATAAAAAAAAAAACGAATTTTATTAGCCTTTATAAAATCAGGTCATCAGCAAGGAACCAGCGCATGACTTGTTTTGGTGCCATGAATCCTGGGACAAGTCATTCTGCTGACTGGCAGCACCATGTTTACATTTCCAATACAAACATCCCGAGCTGATGTGTTACGGAATAAAGCGAATATGATGCTCCTTTGTTAATTGGCCTACCAAAATTGAATCATAAAATCAATTAAGTAAAATAAACCCCACACTTACCTACAACACTTGGTCTTAGAACAGACTTAACTAGGCCTAACTGATGGAGTGATCAGATAAAATAAATCCAATACTTCAACCTCAAGTAAAACGTGAATGTAACGATGTGATGTAGAAGAGTCACGTAATTAATTGCGTCACACTTGAAAACTGGTAAGATCAACGTTGTTGTTCCAGTAATAAAAATAGGCCTACTTATTATAAACTCACTGTATTTCACAGCCAATGCAATCACTATTATGACTAAATCTGTATTAACAATGCATCAATTGACATTACATTTAATGACAAATCTTGAAAATTCAAGGTTTAAAGAGCCAAATGAATTTAAAAAACAGGTCATCAGTGGGACCCCTTTCACTGCAGTTTCTGTCATTAGGCATGTTAACTTAGAGTCTCAAATTGTCTGACATGAATTTACTGGTTGGGGAGAGGTGGGCGGGGGGTGGGAGTACTGTACCTTTTGCTGCAAATATGCATGTACTTTTTCTTTATTATTTTAATTAAAAACCTTATTAATTATGTCTGAAATCTAAACAAATGAGCAGTCTTATGTAGATATCTAAATTACTAAGTCAAGCTACAAAAATGTTAATAATGACTGTGTGCCAACACAGACATATTGTTTTTCTAGGAATCTATTCTCTCTCTCTCTCTCTCTCTCCTCTCTCTCTCTCTCTCTCTCTCTCTCTCTCTCTCTCTCTCTCTCTCTCTCTCTCTCTCTCTCTCTCTCTCTCTCTCTCTCTCTCTCTCTCTCTCTCTCTCTCTCTCTCTCTCTCTCTCTCTCTCTCTCTCTCATCTCTCTCTCTCTCTCTCTTCCTCTCTCCTCTCTCTCTCTCTCTCTCTCTCTCTCTCTCTTCTTTCTTAGTTCTTTCTTTCTTTCTTTACAGCTTTACAGGCATATTTGTCCGACATTTCATTTCAAAACTATTACATACAGAAACCTCAAAAGTTGGCACAATTATACTTCTATAGATAAAGTCTGGCCTTTTTAAAATGAGAAGTCATGCTTTTCAAAATCATGCAAATGAGGGCTAATTAAAGTTTTAAATCTTTAATATCTTATATACTACAGCAGATGTGGTTCCGAGTGTATAGGAGTTTGATCATAGCAAGGTAAAGGTCATCTCAAATGTCAAGGTCATGTCAAGGTCAAAGGTCATATCAAGGTAAAAGATCAATTTTAAGCCAAAATGACATTTTTGGGGTCAGGTTCACTTCAGGTAGAGGTCATCTCAAGGTCAAAGGTCATTTCAAGGTCAAAGGCCACTTTCTATGGTGGCTTTCTTCTAGCCATAACTTGGTCGATTTTTATCCAATTTTGATCATGTTGAGCTCAAATTGTAGCTATTGTAACCCTGCACATTTTTTAAATTTACATGTGACCTCTAAAGGTCAAAGGTCAAGGTCATTTGGACCTTTGACAGTTTTATCCAGTCATAACTTGGCCAGTTTCCATCATATTCTAATCATGTTGGACTCAAATTATAGGTATTGCAACACGGCACATTTTTATAAGAACATATAACCTTAAAAGGGCAAACCTCAAGGTCATTTGGCCCTTTGAAAGTTTCATGTTGCCATAACCTGGTCAATTTTCATCCGATTTGGTTCATGTTGGGCTTAAATTGTTGGTATTGTAACACTGCGCAATCTACATGTGACTTGTAAAGGTCAAAGGTCAAGGTCATTTGGACTTTGAAATTTGCATGCAGCCATAAACTTAATGTAATGTGAAGTACCAAAGGACAAAAGTTGTAGCATTTAATATTTACAACTTTTGAAGGCACACAGACAGATTTGCTTTGAAGCAAATCTTCTTTTCTAGTTAAAACTGAATTCACATGTCTAATATCCTGTGTGGCTGGGACCCAGCTCGAGGCATTCCTCCAACCCATAAGTAGTTTCTACTCCACACAGAGGAAACCAGGCATGTAGTTACAAAATTTTATGATTGCAAAAACTGAATTTACATGTATGTTATATAGGCCTATGTGGAGAATAAAAAAACATATGACAAAAACAACTATGTGGTATGTAAGAAACTTTTGACATTTAAATTATTCATGATGTAACAGAGTGTCAGAATGTATTAAAATTGGAGAAGCCTTATTTTAAGACAAGTTCTGGATGTCTGCAACAAAAAGTGTTAAAATATTTTTTCAAAAACTTTATTTCATAACCTCTTGACATGCGTTTATTGTAAGTAAATTTAACTCTAAATGCAAAATATATAAATTTATCCGAAACACAACTGAAATGTAATATTTGAGATAAAAATGTATTATAACCTAATTTTACTGAGATATTACTTTCTGGAAAAGGAAAATTTACAACTTCAAAATTGAAATCATCTATTTTGTGATAAATTTTAGTCAGAAAACTATTATCAATTATATTAATATCTAAATCTAGAAATACATTACGATAAGGATCAACATCATTGCTCTTTAAAGGAATTACTTTTGGGTAAATTTATTTGTAATTTCTAAGAATTTTTCAACATTTGGGCATGCAATATCATCAATATATCTTATAGGACAATATATTAACTAAGTAAACATCTGTTTTCATTTGATTTTGCATAAATTCAAATTCAAGCCATGTTAAATATAGATTGGCAAGTAAAGGAGAGCAATTACTACCCACAGATATTCCATTTATTTGTTGAAATATGTGAGATTCAAATGTAACAAATGTGTGATTACTTTCTAGGATACATGTGACACAAATCTGATAAGTGTAACATCAAATCCACATTTACCCTAAGCTTAGTTTTTTTGTGACTTTTTTGTTGGGATTTTCAGGAGGTCAGTACCTGTAATGTCACAATGAATCAAAGAATTATACTTGTTCCATAGTCTTTTGCATCTCAACTCTGGACAAGTAATGAATTAAATCTCCATTAGGCTTTAAATTTTTACTTGTCCAGCACAATAGGACAGTCCTGAATGTCAAGTCCTGATTCACCGGGTTGGTCCGGTGCTGGTTGAATAGTAGTGCAACTAATGAAGTAATGTTTCAGCTGTTGTATTGAAATAAGTACTGTCACTTCTGGTGATTAAACATGCACTTTTAGAACCTATTTCATTGTCTGAGTCCTAGTGCTTGTTATTCCAGAGTACAGAATCCAGGAACCTTTTTTACCGGCTCCCATTTTACCAATTTTTCAAACAAGTTGTGAATCCCTTTGCACACTCATCTCCATGCTCACAACGATCTTCTTAGACGATCCGTGCACAACTTCCGGTATAAAAATCGACGGAATAAAAGCAAAAATAAGCGCTCACCATGTGGTCCCCATTGTAATATATCCATAAGAGTATTGTGAGGGAGGAATGATATGTACATGTAGCAGGCACAGCCTAAGATGCCAGCATCAGCATTACAAAGAAAGCCTTGTAAATTACAAGGTCAAAGTGCAAGCCGACTATTAGCCTGGTTCCCCTTCCCAACCTCCAACTACCATGTGGGGCTTTTATCAATCCATCCATCGAAGCTATACCACAGTATGGATCACATCACGAATGGCATTTGCTAATTGTCAAATCCTACACTCTGACCATACATGATAGATATGCAAGAGGTATGAGCACTCACACTTCCCCTATCATGAATAAAACTTTATCTGAAGCTTAAAATGACTTCTTGCACTGTGATGTTTCTGCTATTTGTAATGGCAAAATAAAAAAATCAGACTTTTTTTTTCAAAAAAGTTTTACGTGACAGAATTATCCAACCTTAAATTTTGAACTTGAGTTTACATAGTTGAATCACATGTTCTGTTTGACAATGTAACAAATAAAAACAAAAACACAAGGCAGCATATTGTGTTATATGGTTAAAAGAGGCTGCATATTGTCTTCTAAGGTTTAAAGAGGCAGCATGTTGTGTTCTAAGGGTTAGAGAGGCAGCATGTTGTGTTCTAAGGGTTAAAGAGGCAGCATGTTGTGTTCTAAGGGTTATAGAGATAACATGTTGTGTTTCTAAGGGTTAAAGAGGCAGCATGTTGTGTTCTAAGGGTTGAAGAGGCAGCATGTTGTGTTCTAAGGGTAAAAGAGGCAGCATGTTGTGTTCTAAGGGTTATAGAGATAACATGTTGTGTTTCTAAGGGTTAAAGAGGCAGCATGTTGTGTTCTAAGGGTTAAAGAGGCAGCATGTCGTGTTCTAAGGGTTATAGAGATAACATGTTGTGTTTCTAAGGGTTAAAGAGGCAGCATGTTGTGTTCTAAGGGTTAAAGAGGCAGCATGTTGTGTTCTAAGGGTTAAAGAGGCAGCATGTTGTGTTTCTAAGGGTTAAAGAGGCAGCATGTTGTGTTCTAAGGGTAAAAGAGGCAGCATGTTGTGTTCTAAGGGTAAAAGAGGCAGCATGTTGTGTTCTAAGGGTTAAAGAGGCAGCATGTTGTGTTTCTAAGGGTTAAAGAGGCAGCATGTTGTGTTCTAAGGGTTATAGAGATAACATGCTGTGTTTCTAAGGGTTAAAGAGGCAGCATGTTGTGTTCTAAGGGTTATAGAGATAACATGTTGTGTTTCTAAGGGTTAAAGAGGCAGCATGTTGTGTTCTAAGGGTTATAGAGATAACATGTTGTGTTTCTAAGGGTTAAAGAGGCAGCATGTTGTATTCTAAAGGGTTAAAGAGATAACATGTTGTGTTTCTAAGGGTTAAAGGGGCAGCATGTTGTGTTCTAAGGGTTATAGAGATAACATGTTGTGTTTCTAAGGGTTAAAGGGGCAGCATGTTGTGTTCTAAAGGGTTAAAGAGATAACATGTTGTGTTTCTAAGAGTTAAAGGGGCAGTATATTGTGTTTTAAGGGTTAAATAGATAACATGTTGTGTTTCTAAGGGTTAAAGGGGCAGCATATTGTGTTCTAAGGGTTAAAGGGGCAGCATGTTGTCTTCTAAGGGCTAGGCTTAAGAGAGGCAGCATATTGAGTTTTTGAAGGGTTAAAGGAGGGAGCATGTTTTGTTGTAAGGGTTAAAAGAGATAGTGTGTGTTTTTAAAGGGTTAAATGAGGCAGCATGTGTTCTAATGGCTAAAGAAGTAGCAAGTGTTTTAAAGGGTTAACAGAGGCAGGATAGCGTGTTATAAGGGTTAAAGAGGTAGCATGTTGTGTTTTTAAATCACATCAGTATAATGACTGGTAATACTGACATTTAAACTAACCATATATCAAAAAATGTCAATATCTCCTCTACACGTGTGAAATTAGATTACCACAATTTCTATACATTATTCATTGTTTGGCTGATTTGTCATTACAAAACATCTCAGGTGTATTTACATGTAAGGATCAGGTGTCACAGTCTGTGACAACTACCTGACAGTGGCTGGAACATGATAATCGTCATCACTCACTGATCCCTTTTGTGCCCACATTGTTTACTGTTTTTCTGCATTTTTTTCTTTTCTACAGAAAAAAAAAATACATGCATACAATCATTTTTTAAAGAATGATGAAGCACTGTCTGTGGTATGTTTTGACACCTGATGGTCCATATCAAGCCACTGTGTGTCTGTCTGCTGATCAACAACACAGAGTACCACACCAGCTCATTACAGTCACCACACTTTACACACACAGTTAAGCCCGTCTGAAACTTACAGCCAAACACATTTTTTGTGTTGCAAAGTGTTGTACTGGGGTTTGTAATGGTTGTAAAAGGTTGACAAAGGGTTTGTATACGGCTAACAAAAGGTTGACAAAGGGTCTCAAATGGTTGAAATGGTTGCAAGCCATTTCAACCTTTAAATCAATAAGGTTGAGAAAGTGTGCGAAACGGTTGTTAACCATAAAAAGAAAGGTTTAATAGTGTTTAAAAGGGTTTTAATGCATTAAGAGGAAATGGGTTTGAAAAAGGTTTGCCATTCACTCAAAAGTTTGGAAAAAGGTTGCAAAAGGTTGATGCATTTGGTGACTGTTAAGTTTAACACAGGCTTAACTGTAGGCACATAACTGTGTAACAGTGGGCTGACAATAAATTATAGTATTTTCCATTATTTTAATGTATGCATGATACTTTTAACGACAAATTGCTTTCACTTGTTTTATATAATATATAGCACAAAGATGTACAACAAATCAAATTGTTTTTCAAACAGGCCTGCATTCCCTCAATAACATCAGAAAAGGATCTGGGGTTTTAAAAAGTGGGCTCTCAAGAAAGGATGGTCTTTCTTTGGAATGATCTCTCAAAACAGGTACCGGTACTGCAGCATAACATTATAAGTGTCCGAACATCTCTTCTCTAATAGACCTATCAATATTCTATCTACTGTAAATTGCTTTTCACATATTAAGACACTATAAATAGAGATTATCACATGGCCCCACAGTGTCAATTATTATACATGGGCCCAAAGTGTCAATCATTTATCACCACAGGAGATAAGATCATAAGTGAAAACAGGTAAGTGACATTTGACACTTTCATTATATCATACCTACTGGATGAGGATTCATATGGACGGCCAGCAGGTCATTATTCACTTCACATTTACTTAGTCCATGTTATACTTTTTTTACACCTCTGCAAAGGCTTACATTGAATCAACAAAATTAACTATTCATGCAAAATTCATTGCACAGTATACAATGATACAGCCTGTAGTGTAATAATACACAATGATACAGCCTGCAATGAAATAATACACAATACAGCCTGCAATGTAATAATACATGATACAGCCTGCAATGTAATAATATACGATACAGCCTGCAATGTAATAATACATGATACAGCCTGCAATATAATACATGATACAGCCTGCAATGTAATAATACATGATACAGCCTACAATGTATTAATAATACACAATACAGTCTGCAATGTAATAATACACAATGATACAGCCTGTACAATACACAATGATACAGCCAACAATAATACACAATCACTTTTACTACTATATGCCTTTGGCAGCAGATGTCATATTCAGGGGCACACAGCAACTAGCATTTAGCACTGGCCACCAGCACTGCCACTGCCTGCCACTATCTGCCACTGCCTGCCACTATCTGCCACTGCCTGCTACTATCTGCCACTATCTGCTACTGCTTCGAAATTAAGAATTCAGATTTGGATGGAAAGCAAAGCAGCAACACCTGTCATGTCATCTATGCAAAAAACCACTCCAGCATCATCATTTGAACAAATTTGGTAGAGACCCACTTGAGGTGTATCCCTACCAAGTTTGAATTGAATCTGGTTGACCCCTTTTGAGAAGTCAAAACTGGGACTTTTCATTGCAATCCCCCTTGACTTACATATAGTAATCAATAGGCCGGAATGCATGCAGTAACTGATTGGTACCTAAATTGTAAAATTTGTTAAAAATCAAGGATCCAGAGTGTCACCTCCTAGTCCACAAGTTTGTTTAACCCTCCTGCAAGCTACATTTCCACCACAGTTCAGAACAATCTAAGAGATAGTTTTGTACATGAAAGAGACATCAAAAATATCAAAAACAGACAAAAATTTGCAAAAAAATTGGGGAAAAATCACAGTGCCAACTGGTGAACAAATTAAGGTCTGAGAGTCCCAAGAAGTGTCCCTGGATGCAATTTTGAAGCAATTGGCCAAGCAATTTTGGAGAAGATTTTATAAGATTTGGTCAAAATACAAACAAAAAAAAATCATAACAAATTCAAAAATCACTGGAGCATGACCATTTGAGGAATCTTGGTAGAGACCCATCTAAAGTACATCTCTGCAAAGTTTGACATAAATCTGGTGCACAGTTTTGGAGAAGTAAAAAATATGTGAAATGTAAATAAATGGACAGACAGACAGAGTGGGATGATGGATTACCACCCATCCTATAAGCTCAGCTGACAGACAAGTCAGCTGAGCTAAAAACTATCTGTGGCGTGCCTTGTTTCAAAATTAACATAGAGGAATTAGATTGCTAGTTTTGGGTAGGCCTATATTCATGTTGTTGTCTCAGATGATGGATATAACCATGCACAGATGATGGATATAACCCTGCACAGATGCAATCTGTTCAAGATGGATATAACCATGCACAGATGATGGATATAACCATGCACAGATGATGGATATAACCATGCACAGATGCAATCTGTTCAAGATACATCCTGAGAACTGATCATGAGGTGGGCTGCGTAGTACCATGCAGTTTTCTACAACTGGAAGTTGAATGTGTGAATCTTGAATCTGTCAGCAGAAGTGCTCTTATATTTTCATACAAAAGTTAGAACCAGAGCCAAGTCAGTTAAGTGTTTGTTGACTGCATGTGATAGATGAGAATTTCATTACATGTGTATGTCAGTCATGGCCAAGCTCTGCATGTGAGCACACTGGAAGCTTAATTGTTTCTCAGAAGGGATTGCATGCCTTGAGTATGCAAGGCCTGTTTCTCAAAGGGACTGCATGCCTTGAGTATGCAAGGCCTGTTTCTCAAAGGGACTGCATGCCTTGAGTGTGTGAGGCTTGTTTCTCAAAGGGACTGTGAGCCATGAATGTGTAAGGCTTGTTTCTCAAAGGGACACTGCATGCCTTGAGTGTGCGAGGCTTGTTTTTCCAAAGGACTGTGTGCTTTGAATGTACTCTATGCTGATCGAGTGTTGCTCCGGGTGATATACACCCATCACTGAATTCCTACACCTCCATAACACAAACTGCTAGTTTGAATTTCCTTTATTTTGAGACACAACTTGCATTATTTAGTTGTCAAAGAATCACTGCTTTGAGAAGTGAGATTATTAAGAGGTTACATGATATCAGTTGCTATTCAAAATGGGTATATATCTTGTGGTAAATGGTGCCATATGGTGACTATATATGTACATAATCATTCATATGTTATAAAGTTTATTTGTAGGTTTGTTTGTTTCTTCTTCTTCTTCTTCTTTTTTTTTTTTTTTGACCTTGGAATGGCTGTTTCTCAAGCCAGAAGGCTTCAACACCCAGCACCTAACCAAAATGGGAAATACACATCTTCACTGCACCAAACTGCTGATCCTAAAGACACTGGTCAATGGAGGCAGGTTTGCATGGATTAATGCCATATTTGATAGTTCACTGTATTATTGATGCAGTACACTTGCTGTATTCACAGTTGTTGTGTGTATCCTGGTGTGTGACAGCCAGGGACAACATACAATGACCAGGGATTTCTCCACCAATTGGTCTGGCTAAGCCGAACTGTATTTCACGGACGCAGCATTCTAAACCAAATCTTCAATTTTTTCAAACCATAAATGAACTATACATGCATTAACATAAGAAATCCAAGTTCTTTGGGTCTGCAAACAAAAAACATAAGTTTGAAGCTAACAAAAATGAGAAAATAATGAAAATGTCTGTTGAAACATAATTCAATATGAAGAAGTTCGCATCAAACCAAACCAAGAAATACTAAAAATGTCTATCTATCATATTTGGCCAAGCCCATAATGAAAATTTAGCTGAAAATCAAGGATCCACAGAAATGTCACTTAGTGTAGAACTTTATATGACCTTTTCAAAAAGAACATTTCCACTAAGATTCAGCATAATCTGAAAGATACTTTTGGAGAGGAAATTAAACATAAAGAAAACAAGGAATCAAAGGTACATCACCACCACATTTGAAGTGAATCTGGTTGATGGGTTTAGAGAAGTTTTAGAAGTGAAATACCACTGCAATCCCTATTGACTCACATCATAATCAATAGGAATATATGCATAAACCTATAAGTACACACATAAAAAAAATTAGTTAAAAATCGGGGTCCATAGCACAGGAGTTGAAAATTGCGTGGCCAAAATGTGAACTACATATCTACATGACTCCTGGTGACCAGGTATGATATATCACAACAACTGGCCCTCCAGTTCTTGAGGAAAAAATTTCAAACTTTCCAAAAAATTAAAAAACAAAAATAAAATAAAATGTTAATTCACATACCCTTGCAATTTTTTTAAAATTGCCCCCCCCCCCAAAAAAAAAACAAAGATTTTTTTTTTTTTTGCCAGATGCCTCCTGCCAAGACTTTTGTAGCTCACAAAATGAATTAACTGTTGATATTTAAAATGATGATCAAAGAATTTGATTATTCTGTAATTATGTATTTTATTTGTAAACAAAAATATGGTTCCTACATATTAGTCTATATTTTCATTTCACATATGTGATACACTTTTCTACCAATTATTTTTAAGAAATGCTGACAAAATGTGCAATCTGATACCCTCTGGTAAATAAAATCCTTGAAAATTATCATATCCATATAAAACTTGTTCCTAGCAAATCTACATGCCTGCACAAAAAATGAAATGTATGGTTTTGTGGGTGAAATATAAAACATAGTTCATCTATACAACGTCAAAGTGGCAGGACCGTTGCGCATGGCTCAACCCACTCCCCTACCTTACAAAATGAATATATTCATGATTCAAACATGTTCTCTAAAAAATTAATGCAGCATCTGCTTTGTTTTATAGACCACAGTCCTGTTAAGTACCACAGCAACAAGGGTAACACTTAAACAAGGTACAACAGCAAGAGAGTAACTGTACCACACACCGCCACACAGGATACATCCATACAAAGTGTACCACAGCAACAGTGGATATAATGGAAATGCTACCACAGCAATATTGGTACCAAAGTAAGAAGGATACCACACTAAGAGAGGGTACTATATGGGGTACCACCTTAACAAGGGTACTGCAGTATTGCAGAGGATACCGCTGACAGTAACCCAGGGTACCATTGAAACAGAAGGTACGTGCCACAGTGACAAGGTAGCAAGGCAACATACATGTAGCACAGCAAAAGGTCAATCAACACTGGGTACCACAGCAACAAGTGTAACACCAACATGGGTACCCAACAACAATTAGGGTACCACGAATATGTATAAAGAGTAGACAGGTGTTTGTTTTTCATTGAGACTGTTTGGTCATACAACCTGTCAACACTGCATCAGTGAACCAAGATGACAATAGAGTCACTGAGAGAAAATATGACAGTTTGTTATTTGGTAATCAGAATGACATAGGTTGCATATTACCAACAATGCACTACACTGAGTGATATGCGACAAGGCGCAGCTTGCTACATTACTGCATCACAACCCTATTAACTTAAAGTCTTTCAGTCAATTTAACTGTCATCAATTTCGATATAAAAACATTGTCGAATAATTTCCTTGTTATGTGCGAGTGTCACAAATACGTGTGTTTTAATTAACTGACAGCTTGATGGTTTCCATGGCAGTATGCAGCGGTGCAGAAGTGAGTGGCTGACGGATGCTGTCAAAGCGGGTGGTGTGCCTAGCTGAGACTGTTGCAGGCAGCAGAGCTGTGTCTGGTGTCCGTGCTGTACGTGTGAAGCAGCAGTTGCCCTGATTGATGACACCTGGGTCTCCATCACTGCACCAAACTTGTCTTGTCAAGCCAAACGGCCAGCCAAATGTAGTTCTGCTGGATTAACAGCCTTGCTGATGCTAGTGATGGATGACTGGCACGCGGAAGTACCTAATGGGCCTGTAACTAACGCTGTTACTCTGTGGACACAACACTCCTAAAACTGACTCCCTGTCAAGCCATCACCTGCCTGATTAACCATCCTTTCCTTGTTTCTGTACACGTACAAACTAACTAAAATCAGACTCAAAGCAAATGTGGAGGCAGCTGGGTTATATGGACCCAAGGGACAACCAAACCTGCATCACCATGCAGCCACAAAAGTATAGCACTGAAACACCACCTCCCATGAGAGACTGCTGTCTTTTAAAGTCTTTTAAAAACACTTGGCAAAATGTGTCTGTCAATTATGGCAAGCCATTTTGATATTTGGTGATATCCCTAAATGATATAGAAATATTGCCAAATCATTTATGACATCCCTAAATGTGTATGGTTTAATGATAATGATATTGCTAAATGATTTACAGATATTGCTAAGTGATTTAACAATATTGCTAAATGCTTTAGTGATATCACTAAATAATTTGTCAAAATCCCCGATTAAGATATTTAGTGGTATCATTAAATCACTAGTGATATTGCTAAATTCATGTATTTCCACTTCCTCTCCTATTTTTGTCCAATGTGGCTGCCGATATGGATCGAGGGAAGTGTGATCATTCTCCCAAAGTGTTCTGTTGAGAATCAATCATCTCTGGCATTGTCAATGGGTTTATCATCATGCTCTGAAGAAAATGTATATTAACTACAAATTCTGTCATCAAACTTAACAGTCAGGCCCACAGGTCCAAATGATCACTCCTTTACACCTGCACTAGTAACTTGTTTCGGTGTTAGTGGGTGCGTTTTGGCATTTCAGGGCGGTTCATGGCGTTACACAGTGTTTGCCAGCGTGAGACGGTGTTTGCCGGCGTTATGAACGCCGGCAAATGCCGTCTCACGCTGGCAAACGCTGTGTAACGCCGGGAACCACCCTGAAACGCCGAAACAAGTTACTCGTGCTGGTCACTATACAGGCACTGATGAAGCACATAGCCGGCCTGAAGACAACCATGCAAGTTTATACGCAGTTGTAGCCAGCTTAGTCTAAGCATAGACTGCATGTAGCCAGCCTGTAGCCAGCCTGTAGACAGCCACACTTCAGGGAAGTTGTAGCCAGCCTGAAGACAGCTCTGCTTCTATGCAGATTGATGTAGCCAGCCTGTAGACAGCATGTAGCCAGCTAGCATAGACTGCATGTAGCCAGCCTGTAGACAGCATGTACCCAGCCTGCAGACAGCATGTAGCCAGCTAGCATAGACTGCATGTAGCCAGCCTGTAGCCAGCATGTAGCCAGTCTGTAGACAGCCACACTTCAGTGCAGTTGTAGCCAGCCTGAAGACAGCTCTGCTTCTATGCAGATGTAGCCAGCCTGTAGACAGCCTGTAGCCAGCCTGTAGACAGCCTGTAGCCAGCCTGTAGATAGCCTGTTGACAGCCTGTAGACAGCCATGCATACTTCAGTGCGCCTGTAGACAGCCATGCTTCCTTACACTTGTAGCCAGTCTGTAGCCAGCCAGGCTATCATGATTGGATATAGCAGTCCCATTTGCGCAACCAAATTGATGATAATATGAAAATAATTAAGAAAACCTTTATGATCAGTCAAGGGCTTGTGGCATTTTGAATAAGTTTCTATAGGTAGAAAGCAAAGGCTGTGTGTAGCCAGCCTGAAGACAGCCTAGCTACAGCCTAGCTATAGCCTAGCTGTAGGCTTTGATTTGTCAAAGCTAAAATGTAGCCAACCTGTTACCAGCTATAGGTGTGTGAAATTTGTCTATGTGTAGCCGGCCTATTACAAGTCAGTGCTTTCTTGAATTTTTAAAGTTCACATGTAGCCAGCCTGTAGACAGTCTGTTGCTAGCCTGTAGACAGCCACCAACTTTGTGAAAAAGGTGTGCCAGCCTGAAGACCGACCTTAAAAATGTAGCCAGCCATTATCCAGCCATACCAAAATATCCATAAAAGAGTAGACAGCCTGTTGACAGCCTGTTACCAGCCTGTGACAATTTTAATTTTTTACCGTGTCTGACTGAGCATCTTTATTGCATCTAATTGAGCACTACTGTATTGTATGGTATTGTATTGCATTGTATTGTATTGTATTGTATTGTATTGTAGCTCTTATACTTTGTGTTGACAGTTTCTGTCAGCTACACATGTATATATCTTGATGTATGCTTTGATTTGAGGACCTCAGGGGAGATTAGCATGCAAATACTGAGTCCCCCTTAATAAATTTATAAAGTCTATATATGTATATACATTTCAGTAAAGGGATGTCTTTCCTCTGGGTCATGATGCCATTTCTTTGGCTAATTATGTCATTTCTCTAGATCATAATGCCATGCCGATAATACACCATCATGTCATCCATCTACATCTAGATGTCCTTTCTCAGGATCATCATGCCATTCCTTTGGATCATCATGCCATTCACCTACATCATCATGCCATTCACCTACATCATCATGTCATTCACCTACATCATCATGCCATTCACCTACATCATCATGCAATTCATCTAGATCGTGACATTCTGCCAATATTCCAGTGTGAAAAATGGAATAAATTGGAGGCATTCATATCTGCAATGTTTTGGAGACTTCCCAGTAGAATACTGTACATGCACAATGTCCATATTGTTGTCTATGAAATGAAAGAGCAACTTTTGGATGTGTTCTTGGAGCAGGTTCTGGTGACAGAGACCATGCAATGTATGGTAGATCACTCAGACGGCCATCCAATAAATACTTCCAAAGTTTCATAACAAGTTTAAAAATAATAAGAGGAAGCTGCTTTTCAACAGGAATGTGGTCCACTATAATATGCATCTCTGAAAAAATTTGGTGAAGCTTTGTTGGATCCTTGTTGAGATATCATGGTAATGTTCTCCCCTTGTGCACCACTCAGACGACCTTGAAGATAAATACTTTAAAGTTTCATAAAAAGTTTACAAATATGAAGAAGTAGCTGGTTTTCAATAGAAACCTGGTCCATTATAAGATATATCTCTGATAATAATTTGGTAAAGCTGCAGTCAATATTTTTTGAGATATTACGCTAACGCTGTCAGGGTTGACGCCACTTAGACGTTGACGCCTTCAAATAAATACACTAAAAGTTTCATAACAAGATTGAAATAATCAAAAGAAGCTGGTTTTCAATAGGCACCTGGTCCATCATAAGGTCCTTCTGTGACAAAAATTTTGGACAGCTACAGTGAATGTTTTTTTAGATATCTATGTCGACAAGATGGACAGACAGATGGACAACAATACCCTCCGGCACTTTATGTGGCGAGGGTAATAAAATTTACATTGTATCCTATTTGCTGATGACACCAATATTAAGTTTCCTTATGAAATTATGAATGCCCTCTGTTACATTGTTAATAGTCTGATATGAAAAAAGTGGCCAACTTACTGCATGGTACACTGGGACAAGGCTTAGGGTCTAAGGCTTATGGCCTATTATCAGGCCATATCACCACAAAAAAAAAAGATATTTGTCTATTATAAGCCCTATCAAAACAACACATGATGAAAATGGCATTCGATCTTTAAAAAGCGACCAAGATTTGCATCCATGCAGTATATAGTGTTCTTTCACGATATACTATACTTTCTCGTAAACTGCTGACATGTATACCAGATTTACTCTCAGGATTCCTACCAAAGAATGACATGTCCAGAGAATGACGTGCCTTATCTTGTTGGATACTCACACAGTTATCAGTGGTTATACATGGTATCCATTTATCTTATCTGATCAATCAGCATGTACCTGTCCCAGTGAATACATCAAACACTGATAATCTGCCCCATAGATCGAGCTACCTGCCTTCAAATCCTGAGTAACAAGCAATGGCCAGCCCCAAGCACAGTTTTTGACTCAAGTATGCCCCAAGTCAACAGCCTTCCTTGGCATGGAGGGCAGCCTGCCCCAAAGAAAGCTGTTGGCTCAGTTTCAACTGAAAGGGGACATGGTTAAGAGCCAGTCTGAGCCTAGCCCTGGGGTCCCAGGCTGCTTCAGACAGGCCTGGTTGTTGATGCCTGTGTGTCAACATAAATACTCTACAAAAATAAAATATTTAACCTAGGATAATGTATACTTTTTACATGATACAATTTGTAATTTTCACTCCATGAGCTTAGGTTGGTTGTATAGTCACGACAGGATCACTCTGATGTCTTATGTACTGTTCTCAACAAAAACAGTGCAATGTATGATCCCTTAGCAAGACTTGATCAGCTTCTGTACTGGCTACATTTCTCTCAAGTTAAACAATGACAACAGCTACATGTATGACAAAAAACTGGATACTCCCCTCCTCCTTGCACACACATATGGGTCCTGCAACCTTAACAATGAGGTCTAGGTTACCAAAATGTAATCAGGTCAAAAAATGGTGAGGCAAATTTGAGTTTGATGCAACCTCCAAGTCAACTGCGAGATATTTTGCTTGCAGGATGGTTCCTACAATGGACTGTCAGATATTTGGGCAAGCCGCTAACAATACAATCACCCCCCACCCCACCCCCCGCCAAATTAATTTGCATGGGGTGTAAAAACACCCTCCAGATTTGGTTTATTTGAAAACTTAATCAGTAATTCTGTTCAATTTAAAAATAGGTGCATTTTGTAATTGGCAAGCCATTTTGACATTTAGTCCTATTTGGCAATATCACTAAATGATTTAGATGTATCCCTAAGTAGTTAGCAATATTGCTAAATATTTAGCAGTATCTCTAAATATTTAGTGATGTTGCTAAAATTTAGATGTCAATAAATGTTGAACGACACTGCTAATTGATTTGGCCATATCACCAAATGATTTAGCAATATATTGCTAAATCGTTCAGTGAAACATCACCAAATAGGACTACATGTAAAAATGACTTAATTATCACAATTTTGGTAGATTTCATGCCCAAAGAGGGGTTTGTCAAAATATCTACAGGAATAAAACTGATTTCTCTTAAAGTGTGTGGAAACATCAATTTTTGTCCCATAAATGATGTCCCAGAAGGATCTGCTTTTAGCCTATTGCTTTTTCAGGAGGCTCAATTAATTTGCTGCACAGAAAATCATTAATATTCATGGCATGCTCCGTTGTAATAATTTAATAGATAATTGAGATGATTGTCAATTAATGAGAGAATCCTGAACAAAGAGACAGCCACAGCATAACAAGCAGCTAGCACCAGCTCCTCCCACAGACTGGTTTGTACGTTCGAAAGACATACATGGGAGATTTACATCACAGGCTACCTATACTGTAGGAAACCTGGCACAAATTAGTTGAAAATCTTATTGCTTATTCTGATGCTTTTATAGAAACCGAAACACCATAAAGCCTAACAAGAAGCCGATCAGTGACCGCAAAATCCCTTGGCCAGGACAGACAGACAGACAGACAGACAGACAGACAGACAGACAGACAGACAGACAGACAGACAGACGGACGGAGGCATGGGTGATGACAATACCCCTCCAGTGGGTCAGGTTACTTCTGTTTAACCTAATGAAAAAGCTTTGGTGCAAATGCAAAGAGCAGATATTTCATGGTAAGGACATTTTTTTTCAATGCAGTACTGTAACCTAAATATGTGACCCAGTGACCTAGTTTTCAATAGGCACCTGAGGCATCCTCAGGACCAACTGTCACAAATAATTGGTGAAGCTACATTCAATATTTTTTTAAATATTGTGTTAACGGCATATTTTTCTTCAATATAGTACTGTGACCTAAATATGTGACCTATTTTTGGATAGGCAGCTGAAGCACCCCAATAACCCCCTGTGATAAAAATTTGGTCTCTGTAAAGTCAGTATTTCTGGAGATATGGCGTTACCAATGCTTCTATGGATGGACTAAGGTGTATGTAATGACAATACCCCTCTGGCCTTATGGGCCAAAAGGTAAAAATTTGTTAATAATCTATTTGATATTGGCTATTTAAGCATAGACTATGGGCCACAGGCACTAGACAGGACCATTAAGTATAAGACTTATTTCTTGGGCATGTACAGATTCTTTCATGCTTTATGTATTAATAAAAAAAATATTTTAAAAATGGTATATTGCTGTGTTAATGTTATCTGCACTGTCCATAGCATCAGCACCTGAAAGCCATCTGTGTAGATTTAGATATTGTAAGTGCATTTTGCATAGCATATGACATCATTACAACGCAAAGTTTATAATACATGATTATCATACACATGCTTGTAAAGAGGTTCACACTCAGGTTGGTGAAAAAATACACAAATTTCCTGCAAAACTGACAAATTGGTAACAGCACCTTCAGATTACTGCATTTTAACACATTATCTCACAAACAGAAACAATCCTATGATAATGCTACTGTTCCCTAGACTATATGCTCTGTTGCATTCTGCGGACCATTGCTGTCACCTGGTCTATCATACACAGTCCTGATGGTTGCCATCACCTGGCCCATCATACTGTCCTGATGGTTGCCATCACCTAGCCCATCATACTGTCCTGATGGTTGCCGTCCCCTGGCCCATCATACTGTCCTGATAGTTGCCATCATCTGGTCCATCATACTGTCCTGATGGTTGCTGTCCTGTATGTGGCAGCTAGCTCTCCATCTACTCTGTGAGTCAACACAGATGTTTCCTTTTTTCCAAGCTTTTTTTATTTATTTTCACTGACAATATTTTTTTGCAATTTTTGGCACACACCATAAGATATGTAAACACCAATTTTGGTGCAGTTATAAGCTGTCTGCATGGCATTGTGCTTCATCATGTGGAGGAGTACAGAAGCTGGACATGATGAATGCTCTAGAACTTACATGCAGGAGAAAGTATCTCGATTATGATCACTCTATGACGTCCCCAATACATGTTGTAGGGGCCAGCATACTGAGACCACTATAGAACCAGTTTCTATATACAGTGCTTGGAAATTTGCTTTAGGGATGGTGCAACATTTTAATCATTTTTACAAGCCTACAAACCGTACGTGTACTGTACCATAGGAGGGAGGGGGTTAAAATGTGTTGTTTGCTTTTAATGATGCAATGAAATGATGATCAGTTCCCTGACGCAAGATGGTCAGCTCTGGTTGAAGATTTGGACTATAAAGCAGTGCCATTTTTAGCAGGGATATTAACAAGTTCAAAGAAGATAATGGCAGAGTTTTCAACTCTTCTCTGCTGTTTATTTTATGGGGGTTAGTTGTCTATCACGCTGACACTAATCTTGGGATCGCACCGCAAACACGATCTTCAGTATCAGGGCATCCATAGGGATGTTTATTTATGTAAAGACATCATATGCTCATTTCTGGTCAATCAAACTGTGTAGCTTTTGCTGCAGAAACACTTTTGTTGCATAAATGTGATGATTGTATTCATACAGACTTTTAAATAAAGATTTAATCAATTGTTTTTAGTATATTGGCCAAATAACAATCCACAAAAACAGCGGAAAAATTGCGTATTTTTCGGCCTCAAAGTTCACAAGATTCTCTTGGCAGTTCCAGGCATGTTCAGGCCTTCACCTCTAAAAGTTGTTGGTGAGCTGAAAAAAGCTCACTTGAAATCATCCTAGGTGAGCTGTAGGTGATCAGCTATTGCTATGGTTAGATTGAGGTGTGCTTCTAAGAGCTCACCTCAATTATTTTAGGTGAGCTTTAAGGTGAGTGAAAAATCACACTCCTCGAATGTGAAAGCATGATGTTTGGTATCAACGGAAGTGTCAGAAACTCGTCAATATCATCATGCTAGTTTCCTGTTGGCTGAATTTTTTATTTCTGCCCATCAAACATGGTCATCTTGCATAAATTTCCTGTCTTGGAGGTAAAAATCTTAGAATAGGAGGCAGCGCCATCTTTCAGCGACATTCTCACCCTGCTTTGGTGCTGATTGGCTGACACATTATGCAAGTAAGTTTGCACATGGTCAAGTGTGCCCAACACGCACTTTCAACAAACCAGCATGATGGAGCTGATCATTGAAGTCAACGGTACTTTCATGTTTTCATGTCACATAATAACAAAATTTACTGACATATGAACAGTAGATTTTTCAAAACATCTACATGTATAATGTCCCTAGTGAACCACTGAAACAAATATGGAGTGGTAACTGCATAAAATAGATGTTAAAATGGACAACTCATGCACAGGTATGCATTATCAATCAACCTCTGCAATGGTCCGTAATAAATAAAATGTGTGTGTTGTTTTTTTGCAGAGATACTGCAATATTTATATAATTTTGGTGCTACTATGCAATAGTTAGAGTGGAAACCATTTTCTATGTTATACATCTGCAGGAGAATGCGCCATGTTGCCATATCTCGGTAATTACGTACACCGATAGTGAAAGTTGATCTTTACCTGTGCTACACTGGGTAGACAAATTCGCCTCCAAGTACCTTTGTGCGAGTTTTCTTGCCTGCAGCACAGGAAGGGTTAAACGCCTTGTTTGCTTGGCTTGAATTGTCGCAATCAGGACAGTAAATAAAACAAGAGGGCTGTGTGAACAGCCCATGCTCAGCTGATCTTGACATTCATCACACTTGCAGCTCTGTGAACTTGGGAAAGGATCAAGGTCACCCATGTTCTGAGTAAGTCTGACCTTTATAGAAGAGCACTAACCTGTGCAACATCAAGGTTCAAGTAGTTCTTAAGTCATAATGAAGAGTAAAATTCATGTATGTTGAACTGTGACCCCAGAAACCAGGTCAAGGTCATTCATATACTGTCTACGCATGACCTTCACATGGAAATATTAACATGTGCAGTATCAAGGTACTAACTCAAAACAGATCTCAAGTTATCAAGTAAACAGTAAATTTTGTGTCAGTTGTCCTATGAATTAGCATATTAGAATGCCCATCGACTTACATAGTAATCAATAGGAAAGCTGCATTGACCAATAAGTAACCAAACTGAAAATCCTTATAAATCAGGAATCCAAAACGGTGCCACCTTGTAAACAACTTTGTTTGACCCTTCCACAAGAACATATCCATCACATTTCAGCTTAATCTAGCTGGGTGACGGTTCTGAGAACAAGTGAAAAATAGCAAAACCATACAAAAAATTCATTAAAAAATTAGAAAACAATTGCAGCGCCACCTGGTGAACAAATTGGGAACTAGGTGTCTCTGGGAGTGTCTATGTATGATATCAAAGAAATTGGGTGAGCGGTTTAAGAAGAGAAGAGTTTTTAAGGTTCCCCCAAAAAAGAACAAAATTCATGAAAAATCCGAAAATCAATATAGAGCGTGACCATTTGAATAAACTTGGTAGACATCCACCCAAGGCACATCCCCACCAAGTTCGAAGTAAATCTGGCCAAAATTATAACCATCACAAGAAATTCCCATGTCAAACTTTCCTACTAAAACTTTTGTAAAGATTTTTGAAAAAAAATCCAAAATTCTTTGGAACATGACCATTGGAACAAACCTGGTAGACACCCACCCAAGGTGCATCCCCACCAAGTTTGAAGTAAATCTGTATGACAGTTTGGAGAAGTCGCAAATGTAAATTAGCATTAGAATGCCCATTGACTTGCATGGTAATCAATAGGAAAGGTGCATTTACCGAAAAGTAGCCGAATTGAAAAAATCATTAAACATCAGGAATCTGCAGCATTCCCACATAGTGACTGACATTGTTTGACCCTTCCACAAAGAACATATCAACCAAGTTTAAGCTTAATCTGAGAGACGGTTCTGGCGAAGAAGTCGAAAATAGCTATAACACCAAAAAATCATTAAAATTTAAAAAATTTGCAGGGCCACCTGGTGAACAAATTAAGAACAAGGAGTCCCTAGGTGTCTTCCTGTGTGATATCAAAGCAATTGGGCAAGTGGTTTTGGAGATGAAGCTTTTTTTAACATTTGTCAAAAAAAAAAAAAAAAAAATTCATTGAAAATCCAAAAATCACTGGAGCATGACCATTTGAACAAACCTGGTAGAAACCCACCCAAGGTACATTGCCACCAAGTTTGAAGTAAATCTGGATGAGGATTTTGGAGAAGTCGAAAATGTGAATGAGCATTAGAATGCTGATGGACTTCCATAGTAGTCAATAGGGAAAGCTGCATTGACCGATAAGTACCCAAATTGAAAAAATCATTAAAAATCAGGAATCCGCAGCATTCCCACATAGTGAACAATTTTGTTTGACCCTGCCACAAGGAACAAATCCACCATGTTTCATTTTAATCTGAGTAACAGTTCTGGAGAAGAAGTCGAAAATAGCTATAACACACAAAAATTCATAAAAAATTGGAAAAAAATTGCAGTGCCACTTGGTGAACAAATTAAAAATTATGAGTCCCAGGGAGTGTTCCTGTGTGATATCAAAGCAATTGGGTGAGCAGTTTCAGAGAAACGATTTTTTAAGATTTGCCCAAAAAAGAACAAACAAAATTCATTAAAAATCCAAAAATCACTGGACCGTGACCATTTGAACAAACTTGGTAGACACCCAACCAAGGCACATCCCCACCAAGTTTGAAGTGGATCTGGCTGACGGTTTCAGAGAAGAAGTCGAAAATGTGAATTGTATATATAAAAAAAAAATTTATTTCAAGAGGGTTACTCAGTTAGTGAATCATCACTAATCTTCCATGAGGCCCTCATAAAAGTACAGATCAAGGTACAGACATGAGAAAGTTTAGAACAAAAGAAAATTAGGTAACTAACTATAACTATGCAATAATCCAGGTCACATCAATAGGCAATCATTACATACATGTAAATGTTGCAAAGTCAACTATCAAGTCATTCTGAGCTCTTCCTCTGTGAAATAAGGTAAGACATACATCTTTTCTTAAATACAGAAATGCATGGAGATTCTCTCATTAGTGTTGGCATGTCATTCCATAAAACTGCTCCTGAGTAACTGAAGGCACTTTCCATTAGTTTTGTTCTAGGTTTCACCACATATAAATTATTACACACAGCTGACCTTGAACGAATAGTATGCTTATCCTTCACATAAACAAACATTTCCTTCAGGTATGTGGGTGTCATTTCATTCAGGGCTTTATACATAAGAATCAGTGTGCTGTATTTCTTCCTTTCTTCCAGTGTCAACCAGTTTAGCTTCTCGAGAGCTTTTTTGTAACTAAGCCATTGTCCTTGAACATTCAGAACCAAGAGTGCAGCACTTTTATGTAATCTTCAAATTTTGGCAAATAATGGCCTACTACAGTTTCCCCAAATAGTACTACAGTAGTCGAACAAAGGTAAGATGTATGCACAATAGTAAATTTTTCTTACATGTAAAGGTAAAATGTGCTTTATCCTTCTAAGAGTATTTAGACTTGCTGAGATATGCTGACACATGGATGATATTTGTTTTTCCCAAGTAAGATTTTCATCAATGACTAGACCAAGAACCTTTTGATGAGCCACTTTTTGTAACTTAGTGTTATTACACTGTATGTTAATGTCCAATGATGAAAGATTCCTTGCCTTTGGTTTGGAAGTGATTAGCATGAATTTACTTTTGATTAAATTAACCACCAGATCATTGGCCCTGTACCATTCATCAATGCAAACTATTTGTTCATTCAATTTGTCTTCTACTTGTTTACAATTTTTACCCTTTATATAGACAGTAGTATCATCTGCATACATACTTAACACTTTAGGGTCTTCATCACAACTACTTACATGCAACGCCAAGTCATTAATGAATAATATGAATAAAAGTGGGCCTAAAATTGAACCTTGGGGTACACCATATTTGACAAGAGCAGATTTGGACAGTGCTTTGTTTATGACCACTTGTTGAGATCTGTCAGAAAGATATGATTGAAACCAATGAACAGTGTTACTACTACAATGATACAAATTTAACTTGTTCAATAAAATATCATGATTTACTAGATCAAATGCCTTCTTCAAATCAAGCATAACAGCTCCTACCAGGTGACCATTATCTAACATTTTATACCAAGTATCTAACATGTCCAACAAGCAAGTCTCACAGGAGTGGTTTTTGCGAAAACCTGACTGACAGGAACATAACAAACCATATTTAGTTAGATAATTGTATAGACTATTATGCACATGCCTTTCAAGTATTTTACTAAGTGCACTAAGAATTGAAATTGGACGGTAATTACTACATTCAACATTAGAGCCTGACTTTAATATAGGGACCACCTTGGCACATTTCCATACTCTTGGAAACTGCTTGGTTTTGATACTTAAGTTGAAGATGGTTGAAAGAGGGTGAGAAATCTGTTCTCCTATCATATGCAAAAATTTAACATCAATATTATCTAGACCTCTGGCCTTCTTAGGGTTCAAGTTCATTAAAGAAGTAGTGACATCATACGTATCCATTAAAGGAATTTCAAAGTACGAATTTGATGGCAAACAAGATTTTACATGCTCATTCAATTTCGTATTTATCTTTTCTGGGTCACATGATTGCACCCCTGCCTTTAAACCTTCAACAACTTCAGTAAAATATGAATTAAAGGCGTCTGCTACTTGTTGAGGCTCAGACAATATTTCTCCATCAACATGTACAGTAGAAGGTGTATCCCTTTGTTTTTTACCATTTAACTCTTTTAAGCATGACCATAATTTAGTTGGATTTCTGACATTTTCCTGAATAACTTTTGAGTAATGCTCACGCTTAAACTTGCGAATTAATTTTACAACTGTGTTTCTCCATTGTTTGTAAGCGTCTTCATTTCCAATCACTTTATAAGTATCTCTCTTTTTCATAGCTGACAGTATCTCTTCATTCAACCACTCAGGTTGCTTTGCGTGTTTTACCCTGTGAACAATAATAGGTGCATGAGTATCTAAGACCTTCGTATACTGTGTCATGAAAATGGTGAGTGCATCATCAGTGTTGTCACAGGCTTCAAGTTCATGCCAGTCTAAACATTTGATATCCTTTACAAAATTTTCTTTTTTTAAATTTTTAAGTGACCTATATTGTATTGTAGTATGACCAGGGTTAAAATTTCTATTCTTTTTATTCCTTAGGACCAAACAGACTGGAAAATGATCACTTAAGCTTAACTTTGAGACACATACCTTTTCAACAGCTGAAAAACATGAAGTGTAAATATGATCTATAATAGTAGCAGTAGACTTAGTCACCCTTGTTGGTTGATTTACTAATTGTTGCAATTGAAAGGACGCAAGACAATTTATCCATTTGTTTGCCACCTTTTGTGGTTGTGAAAAATCAAAGTTAAAATCGCCTAGTATAAAATATTCACAGTTTTCAGTGTATACCCTATCAAGCTGAAGTTCAAAATGATCAATCCATTTAGTTTTTGCTTGAGGAGGCTTGTATGCAAAACACAACAAAAACAAGAGCAGACTGATTTTCCAACAGAAAATCAAATGTCTCCCGGTGGAACACTTACGTCTCTGAATAAGCTACAGGTGATAACTTTAAATTACAAATGACCAAGTTTCCTCAAAAATTACAATCCTATTTTAGCTCTCACCTAGATACATTACTCTAGCAATTTTCATCAAGTTCTTCAAGACTTATTGCAGAGAAACCAATTTCACATAAATGACCCTGTGACCTTGGAAATTCGCTCAAGGTCATCCAAATACGATCCCAACCTAGGTCTTGCCTAGATACATAAGCCTACCAAGTTTCATCAAATTACATCAAGTTCTTCATGACTTATCGAACGGAAATCAATTTCACATAAGTGACCCTGTGACCTTGAAAATTAGGTCAAGGTCACCCAAATACAATCCCAACCTAGGTATTGCCCAGATACATAATCCTACCAAGTTTCATCAAATTCCATCACGTTCTTCATTACTTATCGAACGGAAACCAATTTCACATAAGTGACCCTGTGACCTTGAGAATTCGCTCAAGGTCATCCAAATACAATCCCAACCTAGGTCTTGCCCAGATACATAATCCTACCAAGTTTCATCAAATTTCATCAAGTTCCTCATGACTTATCCAATGGAAATCAATTTCACATAAGTGACCCTGTGACCTTGAGAATTTGCTCAAGGTCATCCAAATACAATCCCAACCTAGGTCTTGCCTAGATACATAAGCCTACCAAGTTTCATTAAATTCCATCAAGTTCCTCTTGACTTATCGCACGGAAACCAATTTCACATAAGTGACCCTGTGACCTTGAGAATTTGCTCAAGGTCATCCAAATACAATCCCAACCTAGGTCTTGCCTAGATACATAATCCTACCAAGTTTCATTAAATTCCATCACGTTCTTCATTACTTATCGAACGGAAACCAATTTCACATAAGTGACCCTGTGACCTTGAGAATTTGCTCAAGGTCATCCAAATACAATCCCAACCTAGGTCTTGCCTAGATACATAATCCTACCAAGTTTCATCAAATTCCATTAAGTTCTTCATGACTTATCGAACGGAAACCAATTTCACATAAGTGACCCTGTGACCTTGAAAATTAAGTCAAGGTCACCCAAAGAAGAAGAAGAAGAAGAAGAAGAAGAAGAAGAAGAAGAAGAAGAAGAAGAAGAAGAAGAAGAAGAAGAAGAAGAAGAAGAAGAAGAAGAAGAAGAAGAAGAAGAAGAAGAAGAAGAAGAAGAAGAAGAAGAAGAAGAAGAAAGAAGAAGAAGAAGAAGAAGAAGAAGAAGAAGAAGAAGAAGAAGAAGAAGAAGAAGCGGGCACTAAACCAATATGTCCCCCGGCTTCCACCGGGAGACATAATGATTTAGCATGGGGTGGGATAATTTCAATCCAAATGGACTCAATATTACCATTTTCAAGATCCATCCGTCTTTTGAATGAAACGTCTTTTGATATATATACAATAATGCCTCCACCCTTTTTGTGTTCTCTGTCTTTCCTTACAAATTGAAATCCCTCTATTACTAGGTCTTGGTCACAGTTATGTTGATTCAAGAATGTTTCACACATTCCAAGAACTTAGAGCTGTTTACTTTCAGTTTTTAGCAGTATCTTGAGTTCAGGTAGTTTGGGAAGGAGGTGACAAATGTTTAAATGTGCAATACTTGTGCCTTTACCAGGTAGATTAAATCCAACCTGGAGGTTTTGCAGTGAAGTTAGATCTTGATTATTTGTACAGCCCCCACAAGTATCACTACCAATGATATATGACCTTATATCCATAAACTCCACACATCCAGTGACATTCATGTTGAAAAGATAACCAGAATACATAGAACACTTCAAGCAAAAAGTTAATTGTAGTGATGAGGATCTTTTGCAAAAGTTATTTAAGTTCTTGTTAATATCCAACAGAGTCTTTTCAGTTCTTTTAGTAGCTTTGAATGTCTCTTTCTGGCAGGAACTTTTAGCAGAAAGCAGCAAGGATGCATTTATCTGGTAGCAGGTCTCATTCAAATTCACATTACACAAGCAGTCATCTTCAAGTTTGTTGCATTCTGTACAAATACACTGAAAAACTTCAAAATGGTTTGATTGGCTCATGCATACTAAGTCATCAGTATTCTGGACTCTGGTTTTTCTAGTTGATCTAGTAAATGTATGTTTATTGTTTGTCACATGGGCGGCACACACTTCTTGGCCTACATCTCATGGACGATTTTGAAAGTTGCCACACATTTTACTCTTGTGGCCCAGTTGATGACAGCTGTGGCATCGAACGGGCCTGCCATGTGAATTGTTGATGGACGACGGACGGACGGAGGCAGGACGGAGGACCATAAGATAAGCTCAGCTGACTGACAAGGCAGCTGAGCTAAAAATGCTGGTCTCATTGAGGTGATCTTTCGGCTCTCTGCACTTGCTGACAATTACATCCCTGTATTCAACACAGACCTACATTAAATTAGATGCACGAGGCAAGAAAGTGTTCTCTGGTTTACTGCTGGGGGCCTTGCAAATGATCATCATTTTCTAAATGTTGAATTGTATGCTTTTGGAGGGGGACGAAGGTCATAAAAAGAGTACTATTTATAAAGTTGTGAAAATGTTGAACCATACCTTACTGGATGTCAGCAACTGATATGAAATGAGGTAAGTTATGTAAATTTGAAATTTTCAATCTTCAGAAGCTGTTCAAAAGTGTGATATACAGGTATGTCAGTCCAACTTCTATAATTATGTGATTTATCATGCCACATCTAATGAAAATTGAACAAAAGTTGTAGCATTTAAAATCATGATAATTAAGTCAGAGAGACTGCAGGCAAAATCTTCTTTTCTAGTTCCTTCTGCAGACCCATCATAGTACCTGAATCACTGTTCTGTAGACATCTTTCTATGTCAAAATTCTATGTACTGAATTTACTGGAGGGACCTGGGGTAGATTAGTGCTTCTATGACTTAATTGGCAACCCTCTTTAAATCAAGTTCTTTGTATATATATATACAGACAGACAGACACAGGTCTTACCTGTCATGGTGAAGACGCCCACAATGAGGCCAATGTTTCTGCCTGCTAACATAACATCTTCACTGTCTGGTGTTGACCCACTGTTCTTGGACTTGCGTGCAGCCCATAGTCCCACAACTAGGATGAGGACATAGAAGACGATAATGGCCACGAGGCCAACCACGTGTACCATCCTGCCCTGTGAGCCACGCCACGCGCCCACTGCAAGCAAACACAGTCACATAAGTATATGTCATGTACATATTTGATTAATATTTACCTGGTAGAGATGGAGACAACAGAATAATGCATGTCCTCATCAGCCTTCATATAGCTACTTCTTGTACTGACAGCTTCTCTCAAGATCTGTCATTCCTATTGCAGCAGAATTTCTCATGTTTAGTCATTTCTTTTATTGAATACTGATACCTTTGTTTTCAGCATTTTGACCAATAACTAATTACCATTTTCACTTAAGTCCTGAAGCCCACCCACTTGTGTCTGTCAACCTTCCAGCTGTCAGCTAGAGGAGAGGACAAAATCATCTGTGTAGAGGAAATAAAGTATACCCATTTCTCCAAACGCCATTTAATACAAAGAGAAACTTAACAAACCTAATTCTGCAAGCCCATGTACCATTTGAACACTATCAAGTCTGATATTCTAAGAGCAAAGTCCTATTCTGTACCATTCACTGAAAAACTATATTGTTCTAAATCATAATAGCAAATTAATTTATGAAAGGAACAATTCATATTCATAAAATTTGAAATTTAGAAGAAAGTTTTAGGCATTATTAGCCTTTAAAAATTGGGTCATCAGCGGGGAACCAGCGCAAGACTGGTTTCGGTGCCATTAATCCCCGGACAAGTCATTCTGCTTACTGGCAGCACCATGTTTGCATTTCCAATACAAACATCCCGAGCTGATGTATTACGGAATAAAGCGAATATGATGTTCCTTAGTTAATAGGCCTACTTAAAAACGTAGCCCACATGACACAAATATGATGAAACTACACCTAACACTCATGATTAGGCCTAACAAATTTGAATAATAAAATAATAAACCATCCCACACTTACCTACAGGGCCTGGTCTTACAACTGACCGGACGAGGCCTACCTGACGGACTGATCAGATCAAACTGATTAAACCAGCTCTTCAACTTCAAGTAAAACGCAAATATAACGACGTGACGTAATTTATGCAATTTGAGTTATCTAAGTTGTTCAGATATTCTGTGGATAACTTGGGACTAATAATACCTCCTTGCAATATGCCCCAAACTCTGCATCTATTTTTTTTTCACTCAGGCAATTAAATTATCCTATTTGAATACTCACAGTTGCATGCTTTCTCAAACACACTTATTAATTACATGTACTTAAATTTACCAAATAAAAGGTTTCGGTTACTCCCTGCTGATAATTGATACACTGGTACATGCATGCCTATTTACATAATTGAAGGATTTTGTAAGGTCCATAAAATAAGTGTACAATCATACACACTGGCCTTTGAATCTCTGTTTATGAATTACTCTGGACAGGACAAACCTATTATCCACAAACATTATATGCAATTTGAGGAGTCTGGTAAATCCTAGCTGAACCAGATCATCATCACTGAATACCTCAATTTTATGCTATAACCTGTGATGAGGTGTAACTTACGGCTAAGTTTTCATATCCCCATTTCTCCACAGAGGTGAAAATGGCTGTGTGCGATAAAGCCTGCAAGCGAAATCCTCTATGTACACACCCCATGCAGGTGTAAAAGTTAATGTAAATTGCTTCATTTTTGCATATATAAATGTTCACATTTTTTTTGTATTTTTTACATTTCAAAGTAATTTTATTTCAATGATTTGGACATAATTCCCATTCAAACAATATTAAAATAATATTTCACTGTGTGTGCTTACATTCACGGTTTTTGTGCCATGAGACAAATAAGTGAAAATAAGAGTACAGCAAAATTAAAGCAATTTACAGTGTCAAGTCTAAGCGCAAGTTATACTGTCACACCAGTAACTCAGTTTGACTGTCTTAGTTTCACCCAGACTAGCTGCATGAGCACCATCGTATACTTCCACTGATCAAGTCACCTGTTGTCTATGCATTTCTTCTCTAAAATGTGGTAGGTTTTGCACAAAACTCTACTTCTACTTTGCCATGGCCAATTGATTAATCTGTAAATTTGATGCTTCTAATTTCAAATTTAATATGAAAAACTTAAATTTTCTTTCAAACTGACTAAATAAGCAAACAGAATTAGGCAGTGATAATTAGTGAGTATTTTATGGATGAAAAGAATCCATTCTGACTCATACAGTTGTAATTAAGTCATTATATATATATACATGTAGTTCTCCTTTAATCATCAAATAGTTATTTTTTGTGCAAATCATCATAAAATACTGAGTTTCACTATCTGTCTCACCCTTATATTGTCGTGTCTCACTGAAACATGTCTGCCATGCATGCAGTGCAGTGCTCCTCACTGAGTTCTATCCAAGAGGCCACTGGTAATGCATGCAGTCGATCTCCAAACAGATCTCAGTGCATGAGGATCAGCACCGCAGTTTGCGTTGTGATGTTCCGTCTGTCCTGTGCATGCACACTTTCTTGCAAGAGGGATTTATAGAGGGCCATTATGCCCTTCTTCCCCATTGTTATTATGATACCTATATTCGCTGTTCAATTCTATATGAATATTTAAAATATGTTTGAACCAAGTAATTAAGTCATACAGCTAGTATACAGAGCTTATAGTTTGAGATACACATGTACAATATATATACTGCACAAAGCAGAAGGGACACACTTTTGCAAGATACGGTCGCAAAAATACATGTAGCTGTATTACATATGCATAAGTGACTCTGACTATAGTTATCCATATATCTGTGGTTACATAATACTAGTCAGTTAATGGCATCCATGGAGAGTCTTTGAAGTGCTCACCAGTGCGTCCAATGCTGGGCTTGAGACATGGGGTCAGGTGGAGCTCAATCTGCATGTGCACAAAGGGCTCTCGGCCGTGTGTTAATTGGCACCTGAGCTGTACACACAGGATTATGAAGCACAGCTTCAAATAATTCTCTCCAGCCATTTGTTACAGTAATCCTCCTATAATGATCTGGATCATCTTTTGAATTGAATTTGTGGATGGGGTTTATTGCCCTTATACCACAGTGCCGCAGCCTCTCCATTTCAGAATATGATGAAATATATATACTCAGCACAGTAATACATCGTGGTACGTCCAGTCCTGTTCCATTAATTTATACCACAACCCTTTCCAGCCTTAGTTTGTTACATGGATGATGCATGCATTAATTGTGTTCACTCAGTACTGTCTGGTTCAAAACATCTTATCAAGAACTTCATGATGACAATGGACAATTAATGACCAGTTTATATTTGTCAATGATTGAGCTGCACAGCTCCTTGCATCAAGTTGTTTCCATAGTAGGATGGAACAGCAGGCAAATTTTGTGCTTCATAATACTCAAACAATTTTTTTTCAGTTCTATTGGATTGTTTGATGTGCCTGGATAGTTCTATATAGGATTGTTTGATGTGCCTGGAAAGTTCTATATAGTATTGTTTGATGTGCCTGGATAGTTCTGTATGGGATTGTTTGATGTGCCTGGATAGTTCTATATAGAATTGTTAAATGTGCTGGCGGGACAGTTCTATAGAATTGTTTGATGCTCAGCATTGGTTCAAAGACTCAAGTATGGAAAAGAGATATATGCCCCATGTGTGGCTTATACATTTTTACATGTAATGCCTTTCTACAGCTGAGATGTATATCTGCTCTCAGGTGTTCACTTTTTCTATTCCTCATATCTGCATCTAACATTTTTATGCCTGAGTATCTTATGCCTGCATGGAGGTATATGCCTTTGTATGCCTTCTCATGCCTGTGTACAACTATAAGCCTCAATCAGGGGCCTTGATAATTAAGGAGGAAATGAGCACAGGATGTCGCTAATACCTAAATGTCTCGTGCTTAATTGTATTTTACTAACTTAGGGATTTTTTTTTCAAAATTTTGGATGAAACTTGCATGGAAAGTCATTCCAAATTATATGCCCATCGTCAACAGCTTTCCATGGCATGCTCTGGGTACATTGTGCCCAGAGCACACCAAGGAAAGCTGTTGACTCAGTCTTTTAACAGTGTGGAATGAGTTAAGCCTCATGGACTTTGATAATTAAGAAATGAGCACAGGATGTCGTATGACCAACTGATTCTTTTCCAATAACAGCTAGTTTTTCCTGCCACTTTGAAAAGATAAAATGCAACAATTAACACAGAGAGAGAGAGAGAGAGAGAGAGAGAGAGAGAGAGAGAGAGAGAGAGAGAGAGAGAGAGAGAGAGAGAGAGAGAGAGAGAGAGAGAGAGAGAGAGAGAGAGAGAGAGAGAGAGAGAGAGAGAGAGAGAGAGAGAGAGAGAGAGAGAGAGAGAGAGAGAAGCTTTGTGTTTGCTGTGCAGTCACAACTAGCAGGTATAGGAACACAATACATAGCTATATAATTGTGTGGTTAAATTCACCATATGGGATAATTTATCTGCAAGATGATACATGTATATGATAGTCACAGGCTGCTATATAATTTCTGTGTGCATCCATGTAGGTGAATCAGTATCAGGATCAGTGTATATATCAAACTATATGCAGCATTGACTGCATGCAGTCAGTCTGAAGTGGCGTTACAAGCAGAAGGTGATATGGCAGCATGTACATGTACACATACCATGCAGTTTAAACACAATATAATCATTTTGTTTAATTTACACTCAGACATACATGTATGCACCAAAAGTATTTAGTAAAACACATCCACTCAGTGACTCGCTGACTGACATCAACAGCAAAACAAGTATAATTAATAAAACCACACCTTAGGGCAATACCTTTTTTTTCTTTAAGGAATAGTCACAATAGTGTGCCTCAATTCTGTAATGATTTTTACAGAAAAGGCTTTTTTGGACTGTTAAAGTACGTATCTTATCTGTATGAAGACCTTGCAGTCAAAGCACATTGACACAAGTAGTCCTCATAGAGAATGCATACAATGGTCCCAATCACTAGAGACCACCGTGAGTGAAACAATGGTCTTAAAGACATGTGGTCTCTCATGACAGGAAGATTAACAATTGCATGGTAATGCCCATGTAGGATGTAAGCGAGCTCTCAAGACAGACCGCTGTCTCATGACACAAATTACCGTATACGTGTAGCCCAACCATTGTAATTCAGTTTACAGCCAGGATCTTGATTTTTGGGCTTTAAGTCTGTATCTTTATTAACACCATGAATTCAGAGAACATTGATGTAAGTGGTCTTAATATGGAGTATATAGAATGGTCCCTGTCACCAGAGACCAACCTTGTTGAAACAAAAAAGTGGTCTTAAAACAGACATGCATATCTCTCATGACAAATATACGTTAACATATTGTACATATATCATGTGTATGGTAGGTATTGGGCTTAGGTGGTCTCTGTTGAGACAGGGTGGACTCTCACAGCAGAGATTACTGAATAGCCCAATCAGTCTGATCCACCGTATACCTTTTTACGCCCAAGCTATGTCTTTCTAAACTCCACCTATACCTCTGCCCATACGGCACATTTCTATACCCCAATACATGCCTCCCTGTACCTCAACTATATACCTTCTGTGCCTCAAGTGGGTTGCTACACAGCCTTCACTTTTTAAGCCTGGACAACATATTTTATGCCCCCACCATATTCATGCTTGCATAGAGGCTTAACCCTTTCCCCCTTGAATTAAGACTGAGTCAACAGCTTTCCTTGGCATGGGTTGGGTACTAAGTGCCCAACCCATGCCGAGGAAAGCTGTTGACCTGGGTCATGTTGTCTTGACAAATCTCATCTTCAAATCTCAGTCAAATTGTTTTTCATTGCTGTTGAAATCAGTTGAAAACGCGGAAGCATACGACATTTGACCACCAGCCGGTTTTGGCCGGTTTAAGGGGGAAAGGGTTAATTAACATTTTTGTAATAGACCTCTACTTTTAGCCAGATTTATACCTTTCTATACCGGCACAATTGACAGGGTACAAAAAGGCATATGCCTATATCTATGACCAAAGTGCACCTCAGCTAGTGTATAGCATATCCCTCTTTTATGCCCAAATCATAACTTTTGATGTACCTGTTTTCCATGTCTTATACCTTATAGACAGCAGGCAAGTTGCTTGCATTAATGGTAACCTCTCTGGACCAATGCTGATAACAAGGTAAGGGTCTGTCTTGGACCTTTGTTGTTTATGCTTTATATTAATGATCTATGTTCCAAGTTTCAATACTCCAAAAGGCCATGGCCCTTGGGTTTGACCTGGTCGGACCAACCTTTTGCTTTAAAAAATAAAAATTTGGTCAGAAAGAAAAAAAAAAAAAAAGGTCCAACCCACAAAAAACGTTCAAGCCTGTCTGTATGAGAGAAAGTACTTCTGTCTGAAGTTGACGCAGCTTTACAGTCGTTGCAAGTGATAGCAGCAAGTAATGCCAGCAGTAGAATGGGCATTTAGCACATGGAGAAGGGTTAAGACTCACTGGCACACATCGATGGGTCAGGAGACTCTAAACATTTTTATGGTGCTCTGTGTACACAACGAGCTGACAGATGAGTTAGACATAACTTAAGTGCAGTCAGTGTCTAGAGAATTTGTGGAGACCACACAGACTAAGTTAGATTACCTCCGCAAGTTTTGCATATGATGTTAATTGAATGACGTGGAAGTGACAGGACTTTACAAATTATAATGGGAATTGTTACAGAAAGATTTTGTATGAACCTTATTAATGATTTTGAATGTCAAGAGGTAGAATTTGTTACTGTCCAACTGAGAATACTATTCAAGTACATGATAGACATGATTATTTGTCAATACAAATGTAATTTTAGGGCCTTGGATTACAGGATGTTTCATTGCTTCCTTTTTTCAGTGTCTAGATCACATGAATGAACTGTCAACTTCCATATTGTACACTCATAGTGCTATATGCTAAATAATGAACTGAACATGTTTTCCACTTTCATTTTGACTAAGTTTATATGAACATGTGTTGTGTGGGTAGTCATGGTGTATAAAAATTTAGATATCTTCATTTACATCCCATATAATCTCTGAGAAATTTTTTTTTTTCCAGATTTTTGCATTAATTCAGGTTTCTTGCTCTAAAGTTCAGAAAAAATCTGATCTGCATTTTGTCCAAACAATTAAAATCTGCTGAAAAAGAAGGGATGTATGTATAATGTTTAGCTATTTTCAGGGTTTTTTTTCTCACAAGATCATTTATATATCTGCAATCTACATTCTTTATTTAAGCTCAATAGTCTATTGTGGTGCTGCTTTAATTTTGAAACTGGTACAGTCACAAAGAGTATTATTTCCTTGTGTAACACTGTGGTATTGTTTAATGTCAGCCTGTTGCATACAAATTCAGTGTCTCATTTTTTGGCATTTGAACCATCCATTAAATCTTCACTGGTCCAGTGTGGTGCTGATTTAATTTTAAAACAGGTAAGGTTACAAAAAGCACTGTTTGCTTGTGTATCAGTGTGGTATTATCCGATGTAACAGACTGAAGTGTCCAGTTGTTATCATGCAGGCTGTCGTAGCACATACAACTCTAGTAGATTCGTTCATTTAACTGTTCATAATATCTTTATTTTATGCATGAACTTGTTTGCGTTTACTAGTCTAGCATGATGCTGATTTAATTTTGACATGGGTGCAGTCACAAAATGTGTTGTTTGCTTGCCTATCAACTATATGTATGGTATTAAAACTTAATGAAAATAAGCCACCTACTCTTTTTAGACAACTGTTTATTTTCGTATTTTTCAACATTGCCAAAATATAAAGCTACACTTGATACATAAAGCTGCATTTTATTTGTCACTTCCATATTTTTAAACAGCTATTTCATTATGAACCTATATCAGGAACTTGCTGTGCTATACAGATACACAATGTGTGGATTGGCCAATCAGAGACCGGCCAATTAAGTCTACATGCTACTGAATATTTAAATACAAAGAAATTAAGTCAATTTTTTCTCTGTTATTGTCTGCTTGTATAAGACTGTACTGGTATAGCTCAAGAAACAGCCTTTAAAAAGAGGAAAAGTTTATTTTGTCAAAGGAAAAGTTTGTCAGGAATCCCAATTTTCTGTATATTCATTGAACAAAAATCTGTTCAATTCAGTGGCTGTAATGTATCATGTTCATATGGGCAATGCAGCCTGAAGTAGATCTTCATTTCAGTGGTACTTCTGTAATGCAGCTCATTGTACTAGATACAAAACAAAATGCAAGGCCTTTTTGTTCAAATCCCTTTTTCATTATACATGTATATATTAACACAATTTATCCATTTACTCAACAGTGTAAAAAAAATCAAATTTAACAACATTTAGGGTGCAGCAGAAGTCATTTTGGGGCTCTGTAAACACAGAACATGCCAGTCGCCCACAAGGTTCCTCAATCCAAGTGAGGGCTGTCCTTTGATGGCTCCTACATCCCTGGCCTCTTTTTGGCCTGACAAACATCCAAATGAAGGTTACACCAATGCTCCACTGTCATTATGTATCTTGACAATACACTTTTTTAAGCTATGGGGCCTGTCCATATAGCTGTTCCCAGCTACCAATTAGACCACATTCGAAAGGCATCATTTGGTGCAATTTCCAGAAATATGTATGGAGCATCAGATATGTAGACCACAGTTTTAATAATCATATACATTGTTTAAAGTAGACTTATGTTTCGCTATAAATACAACAAAATGAAATTAATTTTCTTGGTGACATGAATATTATGTAAAAGAACAAAAAGGTCTGATGTTGGGTAACTTGAAACTGCTTTCATATTAGCCTGTATAATTTAACTTATCTGATTCTCAAGTTTCCGTGAGTGAAACTTTAAAGATAATGTATTTTCAGACCGTGATAGTGTATGTGCAACCAGTTTCTGTCTACTAATTTTCAATATATTTCCGTTACGCAATTTCCTTTATATACTACAGTGTGTACTTCTGTCCATGAGTTTTTGAAATGATCCATTTAAACAAGTCTCTGCTTTAAATATAGAAGCCAGCCATAAACATTGTACACCAATCGTTAATGTGTTAAGCTGGTAATGTTTTGCGCATGGGTATTATTAGTCCATTGTCACCATACATCTTGGTATAGAGACAGGTGCTTACGGTGCTGCAAGTACAAGCAATTTTTCTTCTAATCAAGACGTCCGTCTTGATTTATTTAACCTTGGCTTGTTTTTTTAATATATCACACAGGTCATGTAATGTGCATTGCTATGGGCCCATGTAATCAGGTACTATGGACTACATGGGGACCATCTTATGGTGGCCACAAGTGCCCCGTCATTTCACAAAACTGATCCTGAAAACCTATAAGGTGACAGGAAAAGATCAAGTAGGATGGCTAAAGGTTACAGACCACAGTTGTGATTGGCTGGTTGCGCATCCCAACAGAGATAGTCCGTCATTGTGAAAATACTGTGTTTTCAGCATGCTGTAGCTTCTGTTTAAATAAAGTTAGCTGAGTCAGGTTTGCTGCATCGCAGAGTTGCTTCATTGGTGGTCATATAGGTGCCCTAGCTGTCTTCCAGGCCAGGTGGGAACTTTATGGTGGGGAAGGACAATGATGTGACCCTGGCAAGAGCACAGTTCATACACCTGTATAAAGCTGACATCCAGGTGTTGTTTCGCATTTCAATTATCACAAATTAACGAGCTGGGAATTGTATGACAAAAATCCGTCCATATTTTTCTGACATTTTTATCTGTTAAATGCCGTTCACGGAATTTCAAAATACCAAAATGCTGATTTTTTAGACTGAAAAATGCTAATATGAAAAATAGAAGGATTTATAACTGTGGTCTGTGGCCTAATACTTTGTGTGATTTAGAAAATTTGAAGGACCTTGCCAAAGTCTGATTAGGCAATAAAATCTGTCAAACACCCTTGTATGTCATACCATGGAAGTGATATTTGTTATTTCTGGTAGATAAAGATAAACTGTCACAAAATTATGCCAATGTTTTTGCTTTTCAGTTGTCTTTTCATTTGTTTCTTAAATTAATAATATTATGTACATTATACTTATACATAAAACTGCTTAAATGTCTGAGTTACCAATTAAGTCATAAGGTTCATATTTTAACATTATCATCATCACTGTTATGGTGATGATGATGATGATGATGAGGTCCCGCCTTGTTAATGATGTTATATACTTTTACAAAGTAGATTTTAACTTTTCTTGTCTGAGTCAAGTAAAATGTCAAATATATATATATACTGATACATGTACATGTATGTACATGATCTTAGCAAGTCAAAGTGTTTTCAATGTGTGTGTAGTTGATAGAATAAGATTCTAACATTGTGACATTTTCGATAATGTTGTGTATGCACATTACCAAAATAAACAAGTATACATGCAGTGATCCAAAGGATGTATTGTCTCCTGCCACAATATTTTGCAAAATTTGTTGCACTTGTTGAAAGGATGCACCAACTAGAATGCACAAAAACTGATATGTTCTTAGGCCCTGTGACCTTGAAAATAGATTAAGGTAAAACATAATATATGTTGTACATGCCCTTGGTATGATGCATCTCTCGTATAAATTTCATTATTCTATCTCTAAGGGTTCTAGAGATATGCTGCCAGACATATGAAAATGGATATGTTCTTGGGCCCTGTGACATTGAAAATAGGTCAAGGTAAAAAACAATACACAGCACACATGCCCATGGTAAGATGCATCTCTGGTATAAATTTCATTATTCTATCTCTTAGGGTTCTAAATTAGAGGACAATTAGAGTTTTTGGCTCTTTTCATGCCTGAATCTCTCATGCACAACAACAGACTTAATTACCAATAGTATCCCTTTATTTCAACTTGGTAATAGAAGAAACAAGTTAATGTTAAGTAAATTTAGCAAAACTTAGCACTTTATCTGAAGAAAAATCACCCATACTTCCCCCACTGTAAGCACCATTGTCCATTGAGCACCATTGTCCATTGCTGCTGTCACAAAGTGTTGATACAGTTTATGTAGAACCAATGCTGACAAAATATTTAAGATGCTAATAACAGATATATACTGATTTCTCTCAAATACAATGCACAGATGTTAAAAGTAACGAGATACAAGCAGCCAGATGTTAAAAGTAACGAGATACAAGCAGCTGATTAGATTTTGAGGTCACTTTCACCTTTACAATGGTCACTATGATTTATTTAAAACCTGTTTGTTGCAGCAAGGTGTTTCTGGTTGCTTAGTGCAGAGATTAAAATGACACACCAGCCTAAGTTCGCTTGTTTCAGGTGGGACTGGTGTTCAGTGAAGGTGTCCATGTCAGCTGAGTACAGGAACAGTGCTGATCCTCTACTAAAATTATTCCCAGACCTTACATTGTAAAGCGCCACAGTGATTTTTTCCTGTTTTTTTAAAACAAATTTTTGTGTGTTTTCGCTATTTTTGACTTCTCGAGAACTGTACTGAGATAATTCTGAAACGAGCTTGAAGTGTAGCTTGTGGGAGCATTAAACAAAGTTGTTCACTAGGTAGTGATACTCTGGATCCTGGTTTTTTCAGTGAACTTTTCAATTTGGGTGCTTGTTGGTTAATTTTGCATGCATTTCTATACTGATTAACATGAAAGTCAATGTGAGCTCTAGTTGCATGGAAATTCACATTTTCCACTTTTTCTTCAAAACAAGTACCTCCAGCTGTGCCCATGCCAGGTGACAATACTGGAATTCCTGGATGGCCGTCAAGAAGAAATTTTCTTCAGCCACCCTAAAAGTCATTCACAGCCAAAATGACATCATCATTATTAGCAAAATGGTGAACGGCTAGTACCTTTAGTACTTTTTTCATTTTTGGAAACAGGTGGAAGTCTGACAGAGCTAAATTGGGTAAATAAGAGGGCTGGTCAATGAGTTTGAAGCCACAATCATGGATCGCTGACATGGCAACTACTGATTTATGCACAGGAGCATTGTCTTGGGGGAACAGGACTCCTTCAGTGAGCATTCCCCCTCGCTTAGTTTTGATAGCTTCACGCAACTGTCTCAGTGGGTCAGCATTATATCTTCCATTGATAGTATGGCCTTTTTCAAGATAGTCAATCAGCAAAATACCCTTGGAATCCCAAAAGACTGAAGCCATCAGTTTTCCAGCAGAACGAACTGACTTGGCTTTTTTTTTTGGGGGGGGGGGGGGATCCTGGATGCTTCCATTGCTTAGACTGAATTTTGGTCAGGTCTCAATTTAAAACAACAACCTTTCTCACCTAAATGTATCATCTGTCCAAAAATAGGAAATACACATGTATTGACCCCCCTTTATCATCCCCACTGAGGCAAGCTTTTACTTTTCCAAACACTCCTCAGTGAACAATTCACCTCTGATGAGGGAAAAATGAGATGCATGCGTGCAAGCAAGCACTCTGATTTATCTCAATCTTGACTTTGATATCATTTCCGCATTGGAAATTTCTTAATCTCTAAACTCTATTGATGAGGATTTTAGTCTACCTGGCTTTCACAAAATTATTCAGTGAGATCATTCTACTGGTGTTAGTGGTAGAGTACATTGCCCTCTTAATTAGTTTTTCTGCCATTTGTAGTAAAATGAGTCAGTGGATCTTGAAGTTCCTGGTCTGGAAATGATATGGTGTGAAGGGAGATTGCCCAATAAATTCCTTTTTGGCATGATTTACATACCTCCTAATTCCCCTGCTTCATTTTGGGATATGTTTCAAGACAACCTTGATCTGGCTAAGGCTACACACATTGACAATGCACTTAGAAATGGGGATTTAAGTGCCAATCTTTGGACAACTCCACATTTTTGGTGTTTCAGATTTATTGTCTGTTCGTGTCAATGAAGCAACCCATATTACTGAACAGACTGCAACATGTATGGACTAAACCCTCAGTAACATTCCTAATCTTATCCAGGGTGTCCATGTGCTTCCTCTTGTTGTCAACTGCCATCATTCTCTGCACTGATCTTTTATTCAAGCATGAGAAGGACCCACCTGGTACACAACGTATATACTGGACTGCAGCAAGGCAGATTTAGACAGTTTTAGGAACTACTTTAGTAATATGTTAACTGCATGGGGACCCTGTTTTGCCTAAATCCCAACAATGTTGATATATGTTGTGACTTATAGTGGCCATCACAATTAACAGTTCATTAATGCGGCTGATCTGTGTGTCCCTAACAGAAACAGACAAGTCAATCTGCCCATCTGAGCTTGTATAAGATATACATGTAGCTTAACCTGTGCTTATCTTTAAAATGAACCCAAGCTGCAAGTGTGGTGTAACATGTGAGGATACATGACACTACTTTTTAATATGTCTGCTGTCCTCATCTAAGGTTTATGCTACCCTCTTGTCCTCATGTAACACTACCCCCTTGTCCTAATCTAACATTAATGCTACCCACTTGTCCTCATCTAACGTTAAAATGCTACTCTCTTGCCCTCGTCTAATTTTAACACTACCCTCTTGTCCTCATGTAACACTACCTTTTTGTCCTCAACTAACAATACATGTACCTCTTGTCCTCATCTAACACTACCCCCTGGTCCTCATCCAACACCACTTCCTGATCCTCATCTAACACCCCCCCCCAGTCCTCATCTTACACCACCCCCTGGTCCTCATCTAACACTACCCCCCAGTCCTCATCAAACACCACCTCCTGGTCCCCATCTAACACTACCCCCTGGTTCTCATCCAACACCACCACCCCGGTCCTCATCTAACACCACCCCCTGGTCCTCATCTAGCACTACCTTCATGTCCTCATGTAACCCTACTCTCTTGTCCCCATGTAACACTACCAACTTGTCCTCATGTACATGTAACACTACCCTCTCATCCTCATGTCCATGTAAATGTAACACTATCCTCATGTTTTCATGTACCTGTAACACTAACCTCCTGTCCTCACCTCCTGGTCTTATAAGCCTATCAGAATCAGTCATTCAGAACATGCACAACTGTGAAGACATTTAGGGAAAAAATCAAGGGTTACAAATTGTCCCATAAAATGTAGAGTTTGTTGTAAATGAGAGGTACTATTTTACCCCACATATTTTGTACAGGGTCAGTTGTAACATCAAAATTGTATTTCTCTGCAGGACTCTTGGCTACCAGTATAGTAACTCAGTCATCCGCTTATTTGAAAAAAAAAAAAAAAAAAACTATCTATATATATGTCAACAGAAAGCATCTTAATATTCTTTCAGCTATGATGCAACCAACTGATACAAACTACCATGTAACCAACTGATATACACTACCTCAGTCAAACTGCACGCATAATTGTTTTAATTTTTAAAAGCAACTTTTGGCTTTTTTTATACTGATGACATGTGAAAAATATATGCTGGACAATTTAACAGATAGAGTATTTACATAGACAGTCACCGCTAAAATATCAAATTTAATTCAGGGTTACTCTTCATTTTTCTTTTCTTTTTTTCTGCCCTTCAGGATGGTTTTGTTTTGATATTTCTTTTAGATTTTGGAACATATTTATTACTATATGCTATAACTTAAGGGATATCATACCAAAATTTTACACAAATTTGTTAATTAATGTTCAAACATTATAACAAAAAAATACAAAATATTACATACTTCAATATGTAAGCAGGACTGTGAAATCAGGAAACAGTATCATTGCACTGCAATATTGTTGCATGCATATGCAATAAACTGACTGTGTGTATTACAACATGCTATTATCATACAACATATGACTACATGAAGCAAAATGGCAGCAGCTATAACTGTATTATTTTTAGGCAAATTTGTGTCAGACATTGCCTCAACATAACTGAATTATCGCATTTTTAATGAAAAAGGTGAAAAGTGGTACAGTAAAACCTGTTTTGAGAGACCACCCCTGGGACACATCCAAAAGTGGTCACATAAAGCAGGTGGTCTCCCAAAGGAGGGTAATGATTGTTGTGCCACATGGCCAACAACTAACTTCTAGTTTGTATTTCCATCCATAATTTAGATTTATGCATGCATGTTTCTACATTTATTACACCCAATTTCATCTGGCAGTCAGATTTTTATTTATCTGTTGATATCATAAACATATTTGGATTTTGTAAACTCATTTTATCAAAACAGTTTTAGTAATGTTGTTGAAACTGTGGATTCTACTTATCTAAATGGGTATTTGTGGCAGGATAAGTGGTCTCTTGGGGCTATTTTGGGTGGTCAGTGGTCAGGTTCTGCAGGTGGTCTCCCAAAAGAGGTAAATTATCATTGGAAGGTGTTTTTGCACACGAAAAGTGTTCACAAAAGGCAGGTGGTCTCCCAAAGGAGGGGTCTCTCAAAACAAGTTTTACTGTAATAAGCAGAAAGGCTGAGCTTTCAATATGAGCAAATGCTGCCTTTTTTAATCCTGTCCCTCAACACAGACAACTTGCGGCATACATGTATATTCAACAGCATGTGTTTGAATGCACAAGTTCCATGTACATTTCTCTGGTTTTCAATACTTCAGATTGAAAAAAAAAAAATAATCAAACAAATACAGAAAAAAAAAACAGAATTATTGTATTAAATTGCAGTCCCACAGGAAAACAAATTTCTAATGACGTGAAATCAAAATATGTGGGGAGTATCTGGTATGAAGCCCTTGTCTGACATGTTTCGTAATCAGGGTCTCTGAGTTGTCTGTTGTGAAACCATCCCTCAATCCATCTTATTTATATATGGGCAACATGTACATGCACTAGCTACTACAGTTCCTGTCATCACAATAGTCCAGTGTGGGCGTATTGTATAGTGCAACAAGCTTGCACAATATTCACACTTTTGGTATTCATTCATGAATATCTCATGACAGTGCAACCTCTCTATTGTGAACACCTCCGGAACTGGCAAAAAGTGTCCACAGTTGGCAGGTGTCCACAATAGACAGGTGTTTTCAACAAGAAAATTGACCTTTTGGTCCTGGACATGACTGTCCACATTATACAGGTGTCCCCATTATAGATTTTCTTTTTTTTTCCCCCATTATAGAGATGTCCATAAGGACAGGTTTTACTGTATTTATTCACGAGAATATCAGTATTCATTCATGAATATCTAAGTATCTATTCATGACTACTTCAGTATACATTCATGACTATCACACTATTCATTCAGGAATAGCCCAGAATTCATTCATGAATATATCAGTAATCTTGTATGAATCTCTCAGTAGTCATTCCTGAATAATTCATCAGTATTTGTTCATGAATTTATCCAAACATGGCCATGCCAGTATCAACCTTGGCTCATGACTCACACCCCAGTGCAGTTTCCTTGCAGTAACATTCCATACTTTATCTTCCATCAGCACATGGCTCTTTAGCAGTGATTTATCATTAGACAACTCTCTATCGATTCACACATAAAAAGCCATAAAGAAACCATATTCTGAAAGCATAAAACCTATAATTCATGATCATTTCACTGTGGCCAGTTTTTTTTTTTTCCTGCAATATCCCATTGACCCATTATTGATACAGCCACAAAGGCCCCCACGCCATGTAAGCAGAGTTCTAAAGACAGCGCGGGTCTTCTATATATTTGCACATTTTGCTTTGACAGTCACAAAGCTCTACAGCATGCAGCCCGGTGTGTATGGCCAGCTATAACTTGAACCTCTTCTGTGAAGAAAACTGTGTGATGGCTGCATGTACAGAAGGAACATGGCATACGATCTCTGATCTCCAGTAAAGTAATGAGAAACACACCCTGGGCTCCAATTATCACCACAAAACCAGGTGTGCATGTTGTCTATCTGACAATAAGGCAGATGGTTCCATCTAGTTGTTGTTATACTGTATTAAAGCAAAAGGCATTTTCTTATCTCTCATTTTTTTACCATTTTTTGGATATAACGCTGTTTACAAAGCGAGAATAAGCAGCCATAATGTAGCCTCTGATCACCATGCATTATGTAGCCTCTGATCACCATGCATTATCTAGCCTCTGATCACCATGCATTATCTAGCCTCTGATCATCATGCATTATCTAGCCTTTGATCACCATGCATTATCTAGCCTCTGATCATCATGCATTATCTAGCCTCTGATCATCATGCATTATCTAGCCTTTGATCACCATGCATTATCTAGCCTCTGATCATCATGCATTATCTAGCCTCTGATCACCATGCATTATCTAGCCTCTGATCACCCTGCAAACGCTGCAAACGCTGCAAGCTGCAGCCAGAATGAGATGGCTACTTGACTAGTTTGATGCACATGGCTTTCATAGAGTACTGGCTTTTAACTGCTACCTATATTTGAGATCGTTAACCTGGCTTGTAACCCCCCCCCCCCCCAAAAAAAAAAAAACTGGACAAGCCAAGCCAATGGTCCAATGTCATCTGCTTTAATGTTGTGAACTAATATCAACAAAACGGTCTGAAAGAGAATTACAGATGCAACTTACATGTTTGTTACCACAACATGCTCAGGTCAGGTAGACCTAATGCCCTAAGGCATGTTTCAAGCATTAGGTATGAATAAAAACATGGTTAAAGGGAACTAAGCATTAAATTTATAACTTGTGTTAAAAATACAATCCTGTATATAAATATAGAGAAGGTGGGAGTGGTGGAGGAGTCTCTTTGTTTATTGATAAAAAGTTTTCTTTTTTCACAAGGGATAACTTCATTGTCACTTTTTAATGATGCTCTGGAATCATTATTTGTATAGATCGACAGTTATGATGTTGCCAATTCAAATAATATTATTATAGGTCCACTGTATAGACCACCAGCTACAAATTTTAATGACTTTAATATTATTATTATTGAGCATATTCTGGAACAGTGAAGACTGAAAAGAAACACTATTATATAATGGGAGATTTTAATCTAAATTTAGTGAATAATGAAACACACACCGGAACCTCATCTTTCTAGTTATGATAACTTGTTCAAGTTCTTTCTTACCCTCCATCAATAGACCAACTCGTATAACAGAAAACACAGCCACACTCATAGATAGTATATTTAGTACTGTGTCTGAGTCTATTATCTCTCCCATAAATGGTGTTCTTCATACCGACATATCTTATATTTATTACCATCATCCCATATTTCATCTTTGGTCTAAGATTTCAATTAATCCTTTAAAAATATACCCCAATTCAGGAGACGAATTACTAACATTACTCTATTTAATTTGAAAAATAAGATACAATCCCATAATTGGACCCCAGTGTTAATAATCATTACCCTCATCAAGACAGGTCGTCTTTCATAGAAGATTTTGAACTTTATTTTGATCAAACCATTCCTGTCAAGACTTTTTTGACAACTTATAAACAAACAAAACCATGGCTAACTGAAGGTCTCAGAACTTCTTACTGAACCATATTCTGCAAATACATGTAGCACAAAAACAAAATTTTAATGAGGTGTTTGAGCATTATAAACAAAATTTATCTAAGGTTTGGAAAGTTATATGTGGTATAATTTGGAAAAGTAAAAGATCAATCAGTAACAGATTTAAATCAATTAACGTTACTCTAACAGAAACTAAGAGCATTGCCAACCAGTTTGATATATTCTTTACTAATATAGGTCCCAAATTAATTAGCTAAACAGATACCTAAGGTAAATGTATCTGCTCAGTCAAACCCGAGAAATTAATATGTAAATTTGTTTTTCTTTTTTCTCATAATAGAGGATGACACGCATGTACTTATTAATTCCTTGAGGGATTCAAGTCCAGGCCATGATGACACACATGTAAGTTCAAAAGTTCTTAAATAAATTAAGGCAGAAATTGGGCATGTTTTAACTTATATTATAAATTTATCATTGGAGAAAGGAGTGTAAGCTTAAATTTTTGGGAGTCTGGATGGATGAGAAGTAAAATTGGAAATCACATGTATCTAATATCTCAAATAATTTTAGCAAATTAATTGGTATATCAAAAAAAAAAAAAGACAAAATGTGAGAAAAAGATTATTTGTAAACTTGTATTATGCATTAATATATCCATATTTTGCATATTGTAATATCACATGAGCTAGCAACTACAAGAGTTCGCAGGATTGTCTAGTTAAATTACAGAAAAAATATTAGGGGTTATGAGTTAAGGTTATAAATTTTAATGCTCATACTGAAAAAATAGTCAAGGATTATAGAATACTGAAGTTTGAAAATCTGAATACATTTTGACAGGTATATTTATATTTAAATTCCGAATGGGATATTCCCACAAATTATACAGAATATGTTTACCACAAATGTGGATGTTCATCCTTATAACACAAGAAAAAAGCAGAATCTACATAGAACTCAAAGTTTGGGTGTTAAACTCATTGCCTCTTATAAGCTGTCAAACAACTCTGTCTCAATTTTCAATCAGATACCAAGGTACAAAAATTTGGAATCAGCTATCTATAATGTTTTGAGAGATAAAATCATTATTATTATTTAAGATGAAATTCAAACATTATTTGTCACAGGGAAGTACATATACTATGAGATATGTATCATCGATCAAAGATTTAATCTCATTGTAATGTGAAAGATATTGCACTTATCCTATTATTGAAAGTATATAAGCCTGTAAGGGTTTCTACTCTGTAATTGTGCTATTTTGAAACTTTAATGTACATGTACATGTATGTATATGTTTGATGAAACAACCTGAAATACTGACTGACTGACTGACTGACTGACTGACTGACTGACTGACTGAATAAATGAATGAATCAATCAATCAATGGTGTTGGTTGGTCACTTAGCACCCAGCCCATGTACCAATGAAAATTACTGACTCAGTCTGAGTTTAAAAGGCAATGGGTTAACACTCAAACTTTGAGTTATATTGGACCAAAAAATAGACAAACACTGTTGATTACCAGTCCCTTCTTCAACATACCATACACCACCATAAAAGACCTGCCTTTCAACACTGTCAAGTCCCTAGAGAGCTTCCTTTCCCTTGCTATATTTAACCTCCAGTGAAAGACCGCACCTTTGCCACCACTTGCGGATTTACATGTATGGGTTAAAGGTGGTCAGCTCTGCAAGGAGGAATGACCAATTTAGTACTCAGGAGACTGATCTTCAAGCACAGCCCCCATGTTACACAGCCTCCATGTTACACAGCCTCCATGTTACATAGCCTCCACGCTACACAGCCTCCATGTTACACGGTCTCCATGTTACACAGCCTCCATGTTACACATCCCCATGTTACACAACCTCCATGTGATGCAGCCCCCATGTTATGTAGTCTCATATTACACAGCCTCCATTTCACACAGCTCCCATGTTCCACCGACTCAATGTCACACAGCTCGCATGTTACACAGCCCCCATGTTATGTAGCCCCCATGTTACACACAGCCTTCATGTTACACAGCCTTCATGTTACACAGCTTCCATGTTACACAGCTTCCATGTTACACAGCCCCCAGGTTACACAGACTCTATGTTACACAGCCCCTGTCACACCACTTCCATGTTACACAAGCCCCATATTATGCAGCCTTCATATTACACAGCCCCTTTGTTACACAGCATCCATGTTATGCAGCACCCATTACACAGCTCCATGTTACAGAGCCTCCATATTACACATCCCCCATGTTAGCCCTCTCTGTCATATAACCACCAAACCTCTTTGGAGCAAATTCATTGTATGCATTGTCTTTAATTTGTTTCATACTAATGACGAAACAAGAGGCCCATGGGCCTTATGCTCTGCTGATTATAATCTGATAACCATCACCAAACAAACTGATGTCCAGCCTACAACCTGCAAATTAAAAAATCAACCCTTCCAAATTTATAGGGCTGGTGACCTACAAAAAATAGGCCAAGGCCACTGATATTACACAACATGTGAGCATTGGACATGATCTATAGATCCTATAAATTTGGCATGTCTAATTCAATTGTTTTTAACGGTATGGAATTTTATATCTTTCACCACATTTTGGCTCATAATGTCCATCAAGTTATAGGTGGTGCCACCAGTATTGTAAGCATCGGAGATTTTGACCTCCTCCACAATCCTACTAAATTTCATGGACATCTGTCAAACAAAGGATGCCAAAGTGCTCAGAAGATTTTCAGATTTTGACCCATATATTACATAATACTGTAGGTGGCACCACCAATACACAACAACCTAGATTCTTATATACATGTACTTGATAAGTCCTGAAAGTTACATCAGGCTAATTATCTTGAAAAATGTGGACTGTATCACAAGCAAAAGTTTTTGGATGGACTGCGATCTTTGGTTAGCAGAGCTAAAAATAGCGTTCAAAAAACACATTACCCTCGGCGCCCACAATTTTTTTTCCTCAATTCTGTTTTTTTTTGGTTTTTATTTTTTTTTTGAGACTTCACAGTAGAATACTTTATACATTAATTTCCATGTTGCTGTGTATGAAGTGAGAGAGCACTTTTGGATGTGTTCTTGGGGCAAGTTCTGCTGACAGAGACCACTGTACTGTGCGTCATTCAGAGGGCCATCAAATGAATACTTAAAAAGTTTTATAACAAGTTCAAAAATAGTAAGAGGAAGCTGGTTCTCAATAGAAATGTGGTCCACTATAATGTGCATCTCTGAAAAAAATTAGTGAAGCTGCATTTGATCCTTGTTGAGATATTATGGTAACAGCATCTCCTTGTGCACCATTCAGACGGACGTGAAAAAAAATACTTTAAAGTTTCATAAAAAGTTTATAAAGACAAAGAGGAAGCTAGTTTTGAATAGAAACCTGGTCCATCATAAGCTGCATTTCTGACAAAAATTTGGTGAAGCTGTGGTAAATGTTTTATGAGATATCGAGGTAACGTCATCAGGGTTGACGCCATTCAGAGGGCCTTCAAATAAATACATTTACAGTTTCATAAAAGTATAAAAATGATCAGAGGAAGCTGGTTTTAAATAGGATCCTGGTCCATGATAAGATACATCTCTGATAAAAGTTTGATAAAGCTGCGGTCAATATTTTAAGGTCCTTCTGTGACAAAAATTTAGTACAGTTACAGTGAATATTTTTTTAGATATGGCAGTAACGTCGACAAGACAGATGGACGGATGGGCGACGCAGGGGACAACAATACTCTCTGGCACTTTATTTAAGTTTGCGGAGGGTAAAAATGGAATGAGATTTGAAGACAAGCTTTTTCAGGATAACATGTCTCCGATCAATAGTCTTTAATTTTCTTGGGATCCCCAGTAATCTGTTGACTCAGTCTGAGTTCAAATGGATAATGGTTGAGACAACTACAAACTAACATCCCCATGTGTATACTGAATTTGCATTAAAATAGTTAGCCTTTGATCCCCACATACTTAGGTCCCAGCCTGCTTTGAAAGACCTTTTCAATGACAGGCGATCCATCTTTCAAGACTACATTTCTGATGTCCCTACTCTGCTCTTTCTCCAGGTTGACTTTCATTGGGAGACCACGTGTGTACTTCATGTACCTGATTAGCATGACCACTATAGGATGTGCCCTCTCAGCTGGCATTATACTACCTTTAAAACAATAATTTGAAGACAGCTAGATAGATTATTGATCATTCCTTCAGAGCATGAGTCCACAGGTCCAACCCAGCATTTTTAGTTTTTTTCTGTGTTAGCTTGTGCAGGGCAATAACAACAATTCCAAATAGTCACTCTTAGTAGCATGTACTTGTATTATTTATATATATATATATAGCTTTATTTATAGAGGGTAACTCAGTTAGTATAGCAGAATACTAATCTTCCCTGAGGCCCTCTAAAAGACAAATACAGTACAATACACGTGGTACATTTTGTTATACAATAAAATATGGGCTTTAAGAGTATTTAAGATACAATGACAGTACATTTACTCATTATCACGTAATGAAATAATGTATCTTGTACAGTTCCTTTTAAATGACAACAACGTAGCAGATTTCGTTACTTCATTAGGTAGCCTATTCCAAGCTGTGGCTCCATCATAACTGAAAGTCATTTTTTGATACCCAGTTTTGGGACAAGAAATGTAGAGTTTATCACAATTACAATGATCTTAAATTCACAGAGCGTACATCTTTCACATAATGGAACATTTTTGTGAGATAGTCTGGTGCCATACCATTCAAAGCCTTGAACACAAGTAGATGTACTTGTATTATTTTAACGGCCACTTGGAATAACTAATCTGCAAGCTTTTGTCAATATATATGTTTCAAACTTGCACCTAAGTGCTGGAAACCAAGTGGGTCAGATGTGCACGGAGGGCATGTTGATCAAGCAGAGCCTATGAAGTGCACTGATTCACAGAAGCTGAGCTGACTCAACTGGCTCGCAGAAACCAATGCGGATACAGACACAAACATCCATATTATACAATAACCGCACTTTGATGCTCCACAATGAAATCTATAGTTGGATGTCCTCCCGAGTTTCTGTCATGTGACTACCCAATCAGAGCTATAAAAGGCAGACATCTAATCGACCAGCATCAATCACCTCACAGTTGCCATGGCAACATGATCTCCATAGCAGCATAAAAGATCCCATGCTCAGGTGACCATAGCCACTGAAATTGAATATTGCCAAATTGGATTGGCCAGTTGGAAAAGAGAATGTCAATGAAGAGCTAGGCACAGTGCACACCATGCTCTATCACTGCAAGGCCAAACCAACAGACAAGCAAGTAGAAAACACAAACCACTGCCTCCTCAAAGACACATATATCACTGCTGTTTGTCTTTCTATCATTATAGTTTTTTCTCATGCACTGGTTTAAAGACTTTGTCTTGATGCTGTATTGATTATGAGACATTTTTGTCTTATGTTAACTAGGCAGAGTTCCTTCTACAAAAAGTGCATACAAAAATACATAATACTAACGGCAAACAATGCATTCAAATTGCTCACAACATCAGAACCTGAGTTGCGATCTAAACATATGCATACGGGAGAAACATATGAAGTCCAAATCCCATTGACAATTGTCAAATTAATAGCTTTTTTTTTTTTCAACAAAATTGGAATATTTCAATATATATCTGAAATAATTTTTACATATCTAAAAATGATTTATAGATATCTAAAATTCCACTTATAGATGTCTAAAAATTAACTTTAGATATCTTTAAAAATGTTCGTATTATAGAAATCTACAATTCAATTACAGATATATAAAAATGAATTATAGATATCTATAATTCATTTTACACATCTAGAAATGAATTTTAGATATCTATAAATGATTTTCAGTTATCAATAATTTTGTCATCTTTAAACACATCTAAAATTGATTTATAGGTGTCTACTAATCAAATTCCAGGCAATTTTCAAGATTAATAATCAATAATAGCATGCCACCATTTTGCATCAATGTCCAGAATCAGTCCAACCCGAAAAACTTCCAAATCTTGACAAGTCCATCAACATGAACATCCCCAGATATGACAGCAAGACTCAAATATCAACATGAACATCTCCAGATATAACAGCAAGACTCAAATATCCACCAAGCAATACATTATTCATTGAACATCTAAACATGATAAGACATCATATAATATCTAAAGATTATGAGATGTGGTATTGACAACAGGAAACAATGACTGCCATGAAAAATCGAAGCAGACAATAGTTTTCAACAATGCCTAAGAAACTGCACAGAAAATCCAAGCAAACAAGCACCATCCAGGATCAAAAATGGTCAGCCATCAAACCAGCAAAGTGGAAATCCAGAAGTCCAAGGTAGACGTAAGTGAACAAGTTTATTATCATTTTTATATCAGTAAACGAACATGAAATGCAATATGAAGAATAAACCTCTCTCTTGACTTGAGACAGGAACCAAAAAAGGTTCCTAGTAGTTAAATTGATTTAATGCCAGCAACTCTCAGTGTTTATTTAAATGTCATAAAAATGACAATCATCAACATATCTAAATGTCAAGTTAAAACATTTATTGTGAAACTTCTATTTTGACAAATTTATCAAAACTTCCACACATAGTAGAATAATTATAAATTGGTCAAAAGAGGTACATGATTAGTACCCACTGGCATGTACCTGTACCAATTGTCTGTCTAAAGATGGAATCTACAAAATTGACTTAGATGTATATATATGTTATCAATCAAGAACTCAACAAAGTGACCATACTTAAACGCAGACTGGCCATCCCTCGCATGATTACCAAAATATGCACCTTTAAAAGATATGATCACGCTTGGAAAGTTTTTTTTTGGTATGTTTCACATTGTTATTTTGTACGTGTGACTTGATACATAGTTCAAATTTGAACGAAAACAGTGGTGCATTAGGTGGAGAAGTCCCAAGACAAAACCTGTTTGTAAGGTAACTGATTATTATGTATCACTCAACTGTTCCAACAAAAAGTTTTAAATAAACATGAAATAGTGGAACATTTCAATACTGTTTTTACAAGTGCTGGCCCACAACTGGCAGATAAAACTAATTCTCCCAAAAATACCAGACTTCAAAACATCTTGGTATGTAGGTATACATGTAGAACACAGATTTTCACTTACTCAAATGTCAAACATCGAGATCCTAAATATTCTGAAAAGCCTCAAACCACAGACAAGTTCTGGACATGATCTGCCATCAATAAAACTTGTAAAAGAGCAAGTGATTCAATCTTGATACAGGTGAAATGCCCATAAGTACATATTTAGGCCTTTCGAGGCATTTGAAACATTAATCCTGGCACCATTTTGCAAAAGCTTAAGTACAAAGGCAAAAATAATGTGCTACTGCAACAGTTTAATGTGACCTGCCAAACAGAACACCATTGAGTCTGATGACATTTGCTCAAGCCTTTTACCTATTACTAAGGTACCCCAGGACTACAACTGGGGGCCTCTTATTTTCCTTATATAATGATCTTTACATTTTCAGTGACAAATTTGAATCAATTTTATACACCAATGACACAACGCTATTTAAATTTTTGTCCTCATTTAACTTCACACTGATGCCCACACCATTGATCTATCAGACATCAATCCATCAGACATCTATCTATCAGACATCTATCTATCAGACATCTATCTATCAGACATCAATCCATCAGACATCTATCTATCAGACATCTATCTATCAGACAACTATCTATCATACATCTATCTATCAGACATCTATCTATCAGATATTAAAGCTCAACTTGATCAAGTTCATAAATGGCTAACCTGTAACAAACTATCCCTAAACAAAACTAAGTACATGATTTTTCCATTTCCCTCAAAGAAAGTTATGATTAGTTTTGAATCTATAAATTAACAATATTCAAATGGAAGCTGTTTGTGAATTTAACTTCCTGAGCTTACAAATGACAAAAAGTTATCATGGACACCACACATGAATAAAATAGTCAGTATACTTGCTAGGGTAAATAATAACCAAACCAGAATTCATACTTTTCTGCCCCAATAATCTTCACTGCTTGTATGTATAATTGTCTCTTTGTCCCTCATCTGAACTATTTTCTCTTGCTTGGTGTGGGTTCACTCTTGTAAGATCGTAGATCACAATCCTTAACTACAGTTATCATGACAATAGATTGCAAATACAATTTGCATTTGTCAATATATTGATTTTGCAATCTATGAATATGTGTACACTGTCTTAACCATGTTATTGTTACTTTGTCAACTTGTCAAATAAAATTGATATGAGTCTTGAATTTTAGCTATCTTAAATTCAGATTAAATTCTAAAAGGGCTTGCCATAAATAACTATTGAAATAATTACTTGCTGGATTTTTAATAATACTCTCTGGTTTTTCATCAGTCTTCATAGAATCACTGATGCATAATGATGTAAAATTGTCATAGATTTCTTGGTCATTGATATATTGCAGTTAAAGAATTTCCATGGTGAAACTACAAAAACAGTAATTATAGTGATGATAATAGCTCTTGCTTGTGACAAAACCAATGACAAAGACGGACAGACAGCCAATCTATACAGCAGGGCAGTCGATTTTCCTGGAGTGGCACATCTCTGCAAGCCATGGACTCACAGTGGCAGTCTTTGTCTATACAGTGCCATTTCTTCTTCAACATTCTCCATTACAGACATGGCTGCATTATTGATCAGTAATCAATGGGTCATTCAATGAGGATGCTGTGGTTGTCCCTGTAGCAATGCAATACTCTTTCTGCCCTAATAACTACAATCATTCCAAAATGACTAATTTGGTTCTTACTGCATAGGTTCCAATTGGATTAAACACTTCATCTTTACTGGTGGTTGGACCCAGCCGTGGCAAGGTTGGCCATAATACTGCCCATATGTCCACATCAGGTCTCAGAGTACCTACCAGTCAAACACTGTTTTAATCATGTAGTTAGCTGTACAACTTAGATCGCCATCTTTGTGTGGTTCCTGCTCAATCTAGCAGCTTAAGTAAAGCTTCAATAGCTGTCTCTCTGCAGATGTCCCAGCTTTTGCGCAATCTAGCATTTCTTCTTCTGTCTTTTTTTGCACCGCATTATGACCTTGAAAATCTGCTCCCAAAATTATTTTCTTTGGCTTTGAAATATATGATTTATGAAGAATGCTATTTAAAAGTATCATTAATTCTCTGGCACACCAGTGACTGATCAAACTTAATTGCTGTGTTTACTTTTATTCATCTAAAGAGTAATCAATACATTTAAACACGGAATTCATTTTTTGCCTGACCTATGTATATGAGCCAGAGGAGCAGCCTAAGTTCTGAAAACTATTAAAATTAGTTCTCCCAGATGAAATGCTTAAAAGCATCAGTGTGGGACTGTCAAGCAAGCTTTCACATTTTTTTTCACATATATTTGAATCCCAGCTGTACATACAAATCTGAGTCCATAGCTAGCTGTCTTCATAGCTGGCCAGTCCCATAAAAAGAACAACAAAAATTTTTAAAAAGATATAAAATTTGTAAAGCATAATCATTTGTAAAAACTTGGCACACAGCCACTGAAGGTACAGTGCCTTGATGGCCATCTGGCTTACTGCTTTGGAGAAGTTGAAAATGTGAATTGTGGATGAACAACTGATGATGGACCATCCTATAACCATAGCTTAGCTGACTGACAAGTTAGCTCAAGAAGAAACAAGGAGAATTCAAGCACACAAAAATACAGCAATTTACAGTGCAACGGATGTGTGGTAATAGTCTTTGGCACCACTGAGCTGACCCACTGTACCCACTGCACCCACTGCACCCACCCACCATCTGCACTGGACCTTCCTGTGGACACAATTCATGATGTCACGTTCACTCGATCTGCTGCCAAACCCATAAATGTCAGGGTTCGGCAATATGACACATGGGCTTTGCCAGAGTAACAGAGCTGTCCAAGACAACACCAGCTCATGCTACACGACACCCCAGCAATTAATTGACCTCTCCTATACTGTACTTGGCAATGACGCCCGCTTGAATTCTCTTGTAAAGCTTCATGATACTACAGTTTCAGCAATTTTTGCACAGATTTCTTAAGGGATGGTTCAACATTATCATCATTTTTAAATTAGTACTTAGGGTACTAAATTTCATGACCCCCCTCCCTCCCCCCCAAATTAGTACTTTAACAATGATGATTTCCCCCCCAAATCACAACAAAATTGCACAAGACAGGCCAAAAATTGACCATCATTTTCCATATCCTGTGAGAGTGTACAGACCCATTTAACCCCCTCCCCCCTTGCGTACTGTAAGTACTAATTCAAAAATGATGAAAATGTTGAACCGTCCCTAACAGACGCCAATAATTCACATTAAATCTTCCTTATCATGTTTTATTTGGTTTGACATGTCAAGATTTTGAATAAAAAATATGACATGAAATACAATAGATTGACCACTGAGTAAATATAACAAGAGGCCCATGGGCCTGGTGCTCTGCTGACATTCTAGGAATAAATAATAAAATAATGGGTGACTAAGATGGAGTGGCTGCATTCTTTGCTGAAATCATGATTTTATATAAGTTAAAATATAATAGATTTTAAAATTTTAATATTATGAAATTTGACTATATAAATACATTTTTAACCAATTATTTATGTTTAAAATTAACAAAAAATTTTTGGAGCCAATTTTCATTCACATTTTATTGCCAAATACTGATATTCACACTTACAAAACAGCTAGGACAGAAAAATAACCTACAAATTTTTCCTTGTCACACCAACCTTTCATTATTGTCTAAATTAAATTTCACGGATCAAAAAGTTTTGCAATCAAATACCTTTAGCATTATGCCAGTTACATTCAGTCCATTTGTTTAAAGAAAACTTAGATTCTGTTATGGAAAGTCTTGATTCATAACTATATACACTGTACCAGAGTGACTCTGAGATAGATCAAGCTTTATATTTCTTGTGATGTATTGATATTTACCTGTATAAAATAGTATTACCAGTAGCATTTCTTCTCTGTAACTGAATGTTGTAGTTATTCCATATATGCTGAACAAAAATGTGAAACTTGAAGACTGAAGTGAACCTGTGAACTTCAAAATGTTATCAAGGTCATCTTTGTTTAAGACCATCATTCCTGTTGCTATAACATGAACATATCCCCTTACCAATTTTTCTGAATTTTGATAATTTGTTAAAAATCAGAAAATGACAGCACCCATCATTATATTTGTGTTTTTTCATCCAGAACCACTTCCTGGGAGTTATTCCCGTATTCCCCAGTCATAACTGTCTACACTCCATGTAATGAACAAATTTGGTGGGAATCAAGTCCATGTACATTGCCAATAACCCTGAAGCAGATCAATCTTTACTGTTTGAGGGAAAAAATCAACAAAAGAAAAAAGATTAAAATTTTTTTAAAAAGTGATTGAATAATCACAGTGCCACCTGTTGAACAAATTAAAATATATATATATATACATCTTTATTTCATCTAGCAGTCTCCAGAAATGTCCCTATGCAATTTCAGAGCAATTGGCCAGGAAGGTTTGGATTTTTCAAGATTTCGCAAAAAAAAAAATGAACAAAAACATTCATAAAATTTGTTTACATCATTGGAGGGTGACCATTTTGAACAAACTTAGTTGAGATGCACCCAATTAAGGTACATCTCCACCATGCTTGAAGTGAATTTGGCCAATGGCTTTGGAGAAGAAGTAAAAAATGTGAATTTTGGACAGATGGATGAAGGATTACTAACCGTGATAAACTCAGCTGAATCACAGGTCAGCTGAGCTGAAAATTGCAGCACCACTTCTTGAGAAAATTAATGAAGAGCTAGGGGTTCCAGGACCTGTGAACCTATTTAGTATCAAAGCAATTGGCAATTTGCTTTTGTAGAAAATGAATTTCTTAAGAATTTGACACAAAATGACCAAAAGAAAATTTTTTTTAAAAATAACAAAATCATCGGAGCAAGACCATCTGAATACACTAGGGACAGACACATCAAAGGTAAAACCCCTCAAAGTTTGAAGAGAATTGTCAGTTTTGGAGAAGTCAAAATGTGAAATTGTGCATGACAGACATCTCCTTTGAAACTTAGAAACTTCATACACTACTTCACCATACAGACACTGGTATTAATGGTAATACAATTTTCAGCACCATAAAGTTGACTAGAGGTGTTATGAGGTTAAGTGTACTTAAGGTATTAGCTGAAAGCCACCTCTTCCACTGTACTGGATGAAGATTAAAAAGAAAGAAATCCTGCAAAAAGTGAGTATGATCATGGTTTTCCAACTTAAGACGGACTAGAGAAAATTCTCTAGGTGAGTTAAGTATACTTTACTCTGGGTACTTTCACTCTTACCACTCTAAACACTTTGAGGACTATACTTTAATTGTCATTTCAACAGACGGTCCGACAAATACCCACATACCACATATTTAAACTTCATGATAAAATTTGAAAAGCGCCACAAAATTGATGATGTATGGGTTATGTGCATAAAATCTATCAAGTTTACTGGATCATTACAGCTGGCATTTTCAACATACTCCTAAGATTAATTTGATACATTCATGATCAGTATGCAAGAAAAGATTGACATAGTTCAATTGAACAAACAAATTTCAAGGGGCTCACTTAAAAAGTGTGGACATGCTGACAAGCAAATGTTTATGGATGGATGGATGGATGGATGGATGGACAGACTGGTAGAAGGATGATGACATACGCTCTGTGACCTATGGTCAGCAAACCTATAAATGCAATAATAACTAGAAGCCAGCGTTTTTGTATGAAAAACATTATGCATTCCCAATCAGGCTCCCCTCACCAGAAGCCAGCCCTCCCAGAGGTCCACCATTCTTCTGTAGAAAGTTTGACCTTGACCTTTGACCTCAAGGTTATATATTATTATGTGGGAAAATGTCCTAGACCCATCAATTATCTGTACCAAATTAGGAGGCAATAGGTCACAAGGGGACACAAATAAGAGGAAAATAAGGTACATGGTTGTGGTGGCAGCAGCGGACGATGACATTAAACACTATATGCATCCCCTCCTGTTGGGGATGCATAACAAAAAAAAACAAAAAACAAAAAACAACAAACAATTGATCAATGAATGTCATTTGGGAAAAATTGGTGGTGCTGTACGTCAGCCAGTTTTAAAAGGACCAGCCCATTCTGAATTGGTCTATTTTTCCTGACATGTTTCACATATAAATTTCCACAGTATGATATTTCAAGTTGACACAGTCTGGCTCCTCACAGCAAAACCAATGTTTACAAAAGTACGCCCCATTTCCCAAGGTTTTTCATCATTACCAAAGAAAATATAAATGTTCCTCATGAAAGAAACCTTGTTGGACAGTTTAGTTATGCACACCATCAAGCAGACAAAATTAAAAAACCTGACGCCCAATGACAATAATTAAACTGGCTGTCTGAGGCTATTTGCTCATGTCAATCATAAGGGCAGAAGGTGGCCCCTAACACACCAGAGACATGCACTGACCACCAGGCACAGGCAAAGTATCCTTGACATTTGTGGACTGAATAGTCCGATTCAAATTCTGCTGGATCTAGGATAATACTAGCTGCTTATGTAATATATCCCTGACTCTCTACCACAGAATCCCACCTTAAGCTGTGGTCTCTACTCTCAGCACTTAATCACGCTACCTGCAGTTACCATGGTAACATAATTCAGTTCACACAGCTTAATTAGCTCAATTATTCCTGTAAGGTATAGTAATGAATTAGGATTCAAGTTATGTCAGTCTGATGTAAAGTGTTAGAAAAGAATAAATTTGTAAATCAGTCTGTATCCACGTACGGAACTGCAGGTAATTACAGGGACATTGGTGCCCACTCGGCACGAAGAGAGACATAGATGGGACTGGCCTCTAATATGTGCTCCTACAACTGGCATTCTGCACCCTGCACATGCACTGATCTGAAGACTACTCAAGAAGAACTGTTATTCAGGTCATGCACCAATCATATCTTTCGTTACAAATGCAATAAATTTGTAATATCTAGTACAATGACCAATGTACAAAAAGCTGTGGAGTTTGTGTTACATTTACGATGAACACAAAGAGGGAGGAATCCAATTTATTTAAGCCAGTGAATTCATGGGTAAGGAAACACAACAGTAACATCTTTGTACACACATACATGTATATACATATATTCAGTCAGCCCTCTTTACAACGACATTCATTACAATGGAAAATTCGGGTTCCGGTGATAAAAACGTGGGAACAAATCTGCACAGTGCTAATTTCATCCAATACACCGGAATTTTTATGAACGACTCCAACAGTCAATCCCAGAACAAAAGTGCATTTTCTTTGAATTTCTTTATACTGACAAAGCTAAAAGTCACACGTGCACAATTAGGCATCAATTAGCATAATATTGCAGTCTTGCGTCACGCGTGTCTGATCCCTTTGCCCCACCTCTTAATTGATCAGACTTCACAAGTGCCGCAAAGCCATGGTCGAAACACCACCCGCAAAACGTAGAAGGACCCAGCTACATGTATCTCTTGCTGAGAAGAAAGAAGTTATCTGCTATAAAACAGATCATCCAAAGGTCACTCAGTATTTTATATCTAGCCATTTCTCACAAGTCTGCTGAAGCTGTTGACACAGACACCTTACAACTACATTGGCCTAATTTATGTTTCATCAAGCACATATACACATTTTGTAGTTTAAGCCCAGAGGTCACCACAAAATATTCTGGTGCCTGTACCTTTAATTTCGAAATTCTAGCTTTCATCTGCATCCTGTAAATTACACCATTATTTCTGTTTGCAGTTATTATTATACTTACTACCCTAGCAAATGATATATATATATGTATATATATATATATATATATATATATATATATATATATATCTCCAGTCAACCCTCGCTACAATGACCACATTGGTGCCAGAGCTATGTCATCAGGTGCTGCCTGCAGTATGTGGATCCAGTGACAGTGGAACAGTTACCAGCAGCAGGCATGCCATGTGCTTTTGGGGTGAAACTGTCAAAAGTTTTTTTTGCGGGCGATTCACTTTATTTATCCCAGTGAAAAGTATACAGCCTGGTATTTTATCAACATCATCATTTCCGTCTAAAACTCTTATTTCAATCTTGTAAAACATTAGTAACAACCTTGCAAGTGTAGTACATGTATATTCCATTGACTCACAAATGTAGAAGCTGGCTACCCAGTAATAAACCATGCATGGCCTTGCCAGTCAATCCAAACCAAGTTGTCTCCTGGCCTGTGCATACACAGAAATGTTCCTGTGCAATTTCAAAGCAACTGACCAAGTGGTTTTGAAGAAAATTTGGAGAATTGCATGTCCAAAAAGTGAACAAATAATTCATCAAAACCCTTAAAAATCACCGGGAGGTGACCTGTTTATATGGAGACCCACTCCAGGTATACGTACATCCCACTAAGTTTGAAGCCAAACTGATGGATGGCTGTGGAGAAGAGGTCAAAAAGGTGAATAACATTTAATCCTTATTGACTTACACTGTAATCTATGGGCACATGTACACTGACCCTCAAGCACCTGAGGTAAACATTTTGTTAAATATCATGGACACACGTACAGTTACTTGTCCCGCTGAACAACTTTGACTGACACAGAATGCATTTCCACTATACTTTGGCATATAACCTGAGTGACAGTCTTGAAGTTCAAAATAGTAAAATCACACAAATATTCATTAAAATACTCAAAAAAAGAGGGCAGTGTGAACAGCCCCATCTTCAGTTGACCTTGACATTCAACCCAAAATAAGAGAATGAGGGTGTTGGAGAGATAGTAAAAAATGTGACTTTCCATTGCAATCCCCATTGACGTACATGGTAATCAATAGGAATGCATGCATTAACTGACTGATACAGTGGTACCTGTCTTATGAGGCCCCTCCAATGACAGACCGCATATCTTTTTCAGACTGCTCTGTCAGAACACTGTGCTATCTTTTCCATGTTATTATATATCTAATGACAAACCACCTGTTTTGAGAGACCACATTTTGACCTGCCCTAAGGGTGGTCTCTCAAGACAGGGACCACTGTACTCAAATTGAAAATGTGTGAAAAGTCAGGGATCCAGAGTGTCACCACTTAGTGAACAGTTTTGATTAATCCTGCCACAAGCTACATTTCCACCAAGTTTCAGAACAATCTCAGTGACTGTTTTGGAGAAGTCAAAAATGGGGTAAACAAACAACAGGAGGACTGTGACAGTCCTGTGCTCAGCTGACCTTACAAGCACAGAGAGTAAATTTCCATTGCCATACATTGTAAACAAAAGGAATGCATGGTTTAACAGACAGGTGCCTACAATGAAAAATTTGTCAAAATTCAGGGATCCAGAGTATCACAACCTAGTGAACAACTATGAGTAATTGTTGGAGAAGGTATGGTATATCCCTACCAAGTTTGAAATGAATCTGGCTAATGGTTTTGGAGAAAAGTTGAAAATGTAATTGTGAACAGAGGATGACAAAAGAACAAAGGACCATGAAGCCTCCTAAAAGCTCAGGTCAGTCAGCGGATCTGAAAATTGCAGCATCACCTGTTGAACAAACTTGAAATGGGGGAGGGGGGGGCGGAGTGTCCCCATGCAATTTCAAAGCGCTTGACGAGTGGTCCCAGAGAAGACTTTTTTTCAGATTCTGCACAAAAACAAAAAAAAAACCAAACAAACAAACAAACAAAAAAATTAAAATAAAAAATTCCATTAAAAAAAAATCTAAAAATCAATGGACTGTGACCATTTAAACAAACTTGGTAGAGACCCACCCAACATTCCCAGCAAGTTTGAAGTGAATCTGGTTTACAGTTTTGGAAAAGAAGTTGAAAATGTGAGTTGTCATTGCCATACCCACTGACTTACATACATATCAATAGGAATGCATGCATTAACTGACAAATAACCCAAATTGAAAAATTTGTTAAGAATCAGGGATGCATGGTATCACTACTTGGTGAACAAGTTTGTTTACCTCTCCCTCATTCAACATATCCACTATGTTTTAGAATAAACTCAGTGACTATTTTGGAGCAGAAGTCAAAAATTGCTTTAACACACAAAAAAATTCATTTAAAAAGAAAAACAAATTGCAGCACCAAACGTTGAACAAATTAAGGTCTAGGGGTCCCCAGAAGTGTTCCCATACAATTTCAAAGCAATTGGCTGAGCAATTCAGAGAAGAAAAAAAAAGATTTTTGAAGATTTTGCCAAAAACTTAACAAAAAAATAAATAAATAAAGACAAAAGACAACAAAAAAAATTAAAGCCAAAAATCCTTTTGAAGACACTTGGTAGAGACTCGCCCAATAACTTTGTGTGCATGTCATCTGCCACTTTTGCTGCCTGCCAGGATATATTTGACACCAATGAACTGACTGCATCAGGAAATGCTAAACAATCATTTATTGGCCAAAGTGACTTATTGCTAGGTTTGCTGCTGAAAGCTGTTGCAGTTTCATTGGAAAACTGCAAAGTGGATGAGCACAATTGGCTGAGACCTTTGGGGTCACATATATCATTATTAGTATCCTTTTTTAATAGTTGAGAGCCTTTTTCCCTATCATTTACTTGCTTTGTTTGACATTTAACATCCCTAACCCCACTGGGAACCACACACAAACGTTTCTGGTCTCACACAAAGTTTGTGGACTTCCCTGGCAAGAAAACATATCTGGACATTGAGACTGAGAAATGATGGCATTCAATTAACACTTTGTGCTATTGTGATCAGAAGATATGGCAAAAGTGTAATGTAAAATTCATATACCAGTTGACAGCATTACAGCATCAAAATGTTAGGGTACAGGCAAAAAAACACATCACCATTAGGCTTGGGTCACTCTACCAGTATGAAAACAATCAGATAGCTTAGAACCATTATAATTGTATACATGTACACACTAAGATTTGCGGCTTTCAGCATTTCCTTACCCAGTATATATATATATATATATATATATATATATATACAGGTACATATAAAAAATACATACTTTATCGTTGTTATTAAAACTTTTATTCCCACCTGTTATTGCCTCTGGTAATTTTGGGGCCCAAAAATCTGTAAACTATTAAAACAAGAAGGCTTTGTGAATAGTTCGTCTTCAGCTGACCTTGACAATCAACCCATAATAAGTTCTTTCCTTGTCTTGAGGCATCCAAAGGTGTTTCTATGCAGCTTTGAAGCAATTGGCAAAGAGGTTTTAGAGGAAAAAGAAAATTAAGATTTTGCCAATTTGTTTTAAATCATAAAAATTCAAAAATGACTGGAGCAGGACCATTTGAAGACACTCTGTGGAGACCCAGCCAAGGTACATTCCAACTATGTTTCAAGAGAATCTGGCTGACAGTTTTGGAAAGGAAATAGAAAATGTGAATTACCACTGCAAGCCTGCATTGTGGTATATCCATACAGTGATGAACATAATAACTGGCCCCAATGTGACAGTATAACACTGAGCCAATGTAACAGTTTAAAACTGAGCCATTGTGACAGTGTTAAACACTGAACAAATGTGACAGTGTAACACTGAGCTAATGTGACAGTGTAACACTGTGCCAATGTGACCATAATATATAATGTGACATCAGCATAACACTGAGCCAAGGCGACAGTACATTAAACACTGAGTCAATTTATGACAGCATAATACTGAGCCAAGGTGACAGTACAACAATGAGCCAATGTAACCATGTAACATTGAGCCAATGTGACAGTATATATGTATAATCTGATAATATTGAGCCAATGTCATAGTGCAATGCTGAGCCAATATGACAGTATAATACTGAGCCAATGTCATAGTGCAATGCTGGGCCAATATGACAGTATAATACTGAGCCAATGTCATAGTGCAATGCTGAGCCAATATGACAGTATAATACTGAGCCAATGTCATAGTGCAATGCTGAGCCAATATGACAGTATAATACTGAGCCAATGTCATAGTACAATGCTGAGCCAATATGACAGTATAATACTGAGCCAATGTCATAGTACAATGCTGAGCCAATATGACAGTATAATACTGAGCCAATGTCATAGTGCAATGCTGAGCCAATATGACAGTATAATACTGAGCCAATGTCATAGTGCAATGCTGAGCCAATATGACAGTATAATACTGAGCCAATGTCATAGTACAATGCTGAGCCAATATGACAGTATAATACTGAGCCAATGTCATAGTACAATGCTGAGCCAATATGACAGTATAATACTGAGCCAATGTCATAGTGCAATGCTGAGCCAATATGACAGTATAATACTGAGCCAATGTCATAGTACAATGCTGAGCCAATATGACAGTATAATACTGAGCCAATGTCATAGTGCAATGCTGAGCCAATATGACAGTATAATACTGAGCCAATGTCATAGTGCAATGCTGAGCCAATATGACAGTATAATACTGAGCCAATGTCATAGTGCAATGCTGGGCCAATATGACAGTATAATACTGAGCCAATGTCATAGTACAATGCTGAACCAATATGACAGTATAATACTGAGCCAATGTCATAGTGCAATGCTGAGCCAATATGACAGTATAATACTGAGCCAATGTCATAGTGCAATGCTGAGCCAATATGACAGTATAATACTGAGCCAATGTCATAGTACAATGCTGAGCCAATATGACAGTATAATACTGAGCCAATGTCATAGTGCAATGCTGGGCCAATATGACAGTATAATACTGAGCCAATGTCATAGTACAATGCTGAACCAATATGACAGTATAATACTGAGCCAATGTCATAGTGCAATGCTGAGCCAATATGACAGTATAATACTGAGCCAATGTCATAGTACAATGCTGAGCCAATATGACAGTATAATACTGAGCCAATGTCATAGTACAATGCTGAGCCAATATGACAGTATAATACTGGGCCAATTTCAATTATTTCACTTTAAAATTTTGACTGGTTGTCAAAAAATAATACAAGGAGCCAACTCTTTACCCCTGAAGCCATTGAACTGGTCAGTATATGTACATGTGGGTATTGTGTGTTCTTTCCACATTGACACAGCATGGGAGGCATGCACACAGCTGGCACAATCCTCAGCGCTTTCATTCACACACATGTGCATGATCATCTGCAGTTACATGACTATCCCTCCGAGATTTTGTTCTCTTCAATCTGTTTAATCAAAGGCCACACAGAAAGAGCATTTAGGGATTCCCCAAGCATGAATGATTAACAATGCCTGCTGCCTGGGGCAGCAAGACACCATTGTGTGCATGGTTTTATCACAGGAGACAATATCAGGATAGTCATCTTGACCTATGATATAGTCTCTATTACACAAAGTGGTGTCTCATAACAAGTGTACCACATCTCATTATACTTATATAGATCTTTTTGCCCTATATTGTAGCCTCTATCATACGTAATGAGGTCTATAATAAATGACAAGCTGTACCAGATCTCATTATAGTTATATAGATCTTGTTGCCCTATGTTACACATGTGATAATGGTGATATCTGCAGAATGAGTAACTCCCATCACATCCAGTTCCATAGGTTTAAACTCGATTTACAAGATGTGGACTGTCAGAAACACAATATTATCTACAAACTTACCTGTTTAAAACGTGGACTACAATACATATGTATATAGGTTAAAACAAAAGAAGGATTAGGGATAGATATTTAGAACACAAATAGAGTATACGCCTTAAAAAACCGACCCACTCATCCCATTGGCTAACACTGGGTCTCCCCAGTCTACTCTCCCGTAGATATTTTATTTGTCCAATTCTGGATATAAAAACCGTGAACCAAAATCTTCAACTTTCTTTAGGAGGATGAGAGAAAGTGGATTTATAAAGTTGACACATTGGAAGCAGTCAGTTTTAACCCCTCCCCCCCCCCACCCAAAAAAAAAAAAAATTCCAGTCTCTTTTGTCTTTTATAATAATTCTCTTCTCAATTAACAGTTGTTGTGTATTGACTGAACAGATGTTATAGGGGCCAAAGTATTCCAATACCAAAAGCTCCCCTCCTCATCCCAATTTCATTTACATGTATACAGTTGTACAGAGTCTGTTTTCATAAATTGTCATTCACTTTATGCAGTATATTAATTTGGACTTGCTTGACTATAAGCAAAAGAAAACATTTGATTATAAGACCTAGCTGTTATACACTTCATACAATTTGCAATCTATAGTAAGACACTACCACACTCAGTAAGCCATATCACCAGTGTAGTGTGATACATCAAATTGTGGGATCTGTATTGAGATGTGTATCAAATCATGAGTACAGTTTATAGACCCAGGCGAGCATGACTAGGAGGTCAGCTGAAAACATCAAGTTTCCAAAAAATATTGGTTTAAATGGGTTCAATGAATAACTTTGATGTGCAGACAAGTTGTAAACAAGGTTCTATATTCTCATCCAAAGTATGATGTACAGTGTACATGACTGTAAATAAAGAATGATGTACAGTGTACATGACTGCATATAAAGTATGATGTACAGTGTACATGACTGTATATAAAGTATGATGTAGTGTACATGACTGTATATAAAGAATGATGTACAATGTACATGACTGTATATAAAGTATGATGTACAGTGTACATGACTGTATATAAAGAATGATGTACAGTGTACATGACTGTATATAAAGTATGATGTACAGTGTACATGACTGCATGTAAAGTATGATATACAGTGTACATGACTGTATATAAAGTATGATGTACAGTGTACATGACTGTATATAAAGAATGATGTACAGTGTACATGACTGTATATAAAGTATGATGTACAGTGTACATGACTGTATATAAAGTATGATGTACAGTGTACATGACTGTATATAAAGTATGATGTACAGTGTACATGACTGTATATAAAGTATGATGTACAGTGTACATGACTGTATATAAAGTATGATGTACAGTGTACATGACTGTATATAAAGTATGATGTACAGTGTACATGACTGTATATAAAGTATGATGTACAGTGTACATGACTGTATATAAAGTATGATGTACAGTGTACATGACTGCATGTAAAGTATGATATACAGTGTACATGACTGTATATAAAGTATGATGTACAGTGTACATGACTGCATGTACAGTATGATGTACAGTGTACATGACTGTATATAAAGTATGATGTACAGTGTACATGACTGTATATAAAGTATGATGTACAGTGTACATGACTGTATATAAAGTATGATGTACAGTGTACATGACTGTATATAAAGTATGATCAGACTTGCGTTTAACATGATAACTATAGCTGTAAAAATACTTGCAATTAGCCAGTATACCCACAAAGTGTTCCAGTATTCATGTACTTGTTCTTTAGGTCTAAATATTCTGGAACAGTTGGGCGGCAGGGGCTCATCCATTTGCTGAATACAAAGACCTTAGGGGCCAAAGCATTCAGGGACCCATGCATTGAGTGACAACAGAGGTCTGCAACCAGAAGTCTTTGGTACCACTCACCAAATACATATTATCCACTACATTTGAGCTTGGCAAAATGGTTTTAACATCCAATGAAGGAGCTGGACACACCACAATGAAACATTCGGTTAACTGCTTCATGAAAAACTCAAAAGGAATTGATCTTCACAAAAAAAAATAAAAAATAAAAATAAGTAAATAAATAAATAAATAAATGAATGAATGAATGAATGAATGAATGAATGAATGAATGAATGAATGAATGAATGAATGAATGAATGAATGAATAAATAAATATAAATAAGTAAGTAAGTAAGTAAATAAATAAATAAATAAATAAATAAATAAATAAATAAATAAATAAATATAGCTGTAAATGAGGCAGGAATTCCTCAGTTCTTTTAATCCAAAATTAATTTGATGAAAAAAAACTGCCAAAGCTATTTCAGCTGTGAATTATGATCTATAAGCGATATTAATTGAACATACCAGTCAAGGGCAATATATAATTATTGACAAATTTAATTAACATTAAAGTCTACAGCTTACTGCATGACCTTTATGTACTTTGTGATCAAATTGCCAGCATGCTATGAAAGTAATTGTTGTGGGCCAGGAGTTGACAGGAAGAAAGACACTGTGGTGGTAGACTACCAAGTATTTAGCCCATCATTATCCTGGACCAGTGACATCAGATGTGGCTCAGTGCTGTCCTCTCAGGGGCAGCCTGTCACTCACTCCTTGCAATGTAACACTCGCTCTACTATGCATGTAGTCACAGGCAAATTCTTAAGTTTTCTGCCTGTACAGGACTAATCTGAAAATAAGAAATATAGCTTTACAAAGTAAAGAAAAGGACAAAATGCCCTGTTACAACCAGGAAATATGTTCACGGATCATGCATGTGTAATAATAATATTAGGGGATTACCAGCCTAAATAGCACCTGAATAAAGCAATATTTTAGGGCTGCTAAGAAAGGAATGACATGCAACTGTGGAGGGCCCCCAGACATGGCTGTTGTCACACAGCGCACATGCAATGCCACCTGTGCAACACCCACTGTGTCTTAATGAACATTGAGGGAGGGGACAACGCAGGTTGACAGGCCAAACTACAAGCAAAACAGGCAAACATTTCAAGTGTTATGTGTGATGCGTAGTGTTACCATGGAGGAAGACAAGCAAAGTGTATGAACTTCTATGTAAAGAAGAGACAAAGCCAGACAAGGAGACAGCTATATGCGGCAGCCACTGTCTACTCCCCCCAGACTGCATGGTGCACTTACATTGGTAATGGGCCGACTGATTGACTGTTTTAGCAAGTTTTCCAAGCAGAGCAAGGCGGTTCAGCACACATGGGGGATTGTCACTGCACATGCCCCCATGGGGAGGTCAAGGTCACGCCTCTGAAACCAGAATGTATGTATGTGGAATGGGCAGCTTCCCAGGCAAGCCTGTCTTAGCGTGAACAGCTCAATGTATGCTTCCAATAGAGTGAGAAAATTCAAGACATCTGGCAACAATAAAGAGACTTTGCTTATCTGACCTTCTCTTAGTTTCATTGGTAATAATTGACACTCATTTTTCATATCTTACATTCTCCTAGCTTTATCTTACATTGTCTGGCTGTAGTCACAACAAGAGAGACACTTCCTTCTTAAATTTGCCTGCTTTTATCAACAGCAATCAAGACACACATCTATTTTTTATCTTTCATTCTCCTATTCTCATTGAATACAAAAACAAACAAAAAAACACACACATTTTTATCTTATATTCTCCCAGTCTTATCAACAATGAACCCACACATTTTTTATCTTACATTCTCCCGGTCTTATCAACAAATTTAAAACACACATTTTTTATCTTACATCCTCCTAGTCTTATTAACAATAAAAACACACATTTTTTATCTTACATTCTCCTAGTCTTATTAACAATAAAGACACACATTTTTTATCTTACATTCTCCTAGTCTTATTAACAATAAAGACACACATTTTTTATCTTACATTCTCCTAGTCTTATTAACAATAACGACACACATTTTTTACATTCTCTTAATCTTACTTACAACAATAATAAAGACCATTTCCTTTCTCCTACATTCTGCTGGCTTAATTAAAGACAAGAAAGACACTTGTCTCCTTCATCTTACATCTTTCTGCAATTATTAAGCATTTTTCTGTCTGTAATTCCAGTCTTCCCTGGCTATCCAATCCATTTTTTTAAAACTCTTCACACTTCAAACTTAAACAAACAAGAGGGCTGTGTGAACAGCCCGTCCTCACCTTATCTCGACATTCAACCCATTATAAGTCCCACTCTGGTCTAATAGGTTAGGGATTTTGGACAGAAAGTAAAAACAAGGTGACTTTACATTGCAATCCCCATTGACTTACATGGCAATGAATAGGAATGCATGCATTCACCAACAGGTACCAAAACTGAAAAATTTGTTAAAAATCTGGGGTCCACAATATCACCACCTAGTAAGCTGAGCTAAAAAATTGCAGTGTCACTTGGTGAAAAAATCAAGAACCAGGAGTCCCAAGGAGTGTTCCTGTGTGATATCAAAGCAATTGGGTGAGCGGTTTCTGAGACAATTTTTTTTCAAATTGCCCCAAAAAAAAAACAAAAAACAAAAAAAGAAAAACATAACCCCCCCAAAAATCACTGGAACATGACCACTTGAAAAAATATGGTAGAGACCTACACAAGGTACATTACCCAAACTGAAGAAATAGCGTTCAGAGAACGGCACCTACAATTTTTTTTCCTCAATTCCTCAATCTTTTCTTTTTCTTTTTCTTTTTTTTTAATTTCGCTGTAGAACACTTTACATACAATTTCCATATTGTTGTTTATGAAATGAAAGAGCAGTATGGTGTACCTGCACCAAAAATTTGATGAAGCTGTGATGAATCCTTCTTGAGAAATTATGGTAACATCGCCACTTGTGCGCCATTGAGACAGCCTTCAAGTAAATATTTCAAAAGTTTCATAACAAGTTTAATTAAGATGCAATCAGAAATTGCTCGATCCATGCCCCCTTAGACTCATCTATAACCTTGCTAGTTACAGGTCTCATTTTAAGTTGACTGTATAGTCCTAAAAGTAGGCCATCAGAGTGACCCAGGTACTTGACCTTGTGATGACCTTCTTTTACTAATGACACCCCTTTGTTAAGACACAAAGATGTATAAAGTTACATGATTCAAAGTCACAGGACAACAGAGTTACAGCCTGGACATGAAGTGTAGTGTAGTTTTACATCAATGTGTCACTGTGATCCAGGTACTTGACCTAGTGACCTACTTTTGTTTCATGACACACCTTTAGGTCAAGATGTCTGTGTGTGAAGTTTCATGAAACTAAGTTAGACAGTGAAGGAATTACAGCCCAAACAAAATTTTACAAAGATATGTCACTGTGACCCAAATACTTGACCTAGTGACCTACTTTTGGCACAAGACACATTTTTATGTCCAGATGCATCTGTGTGTAAAGTTTCATTAATCTAAGTTGAAGGACAAGCAAATTAAAGCCCAGACATAAATAGCAGACGAACGTACAGATGCACAGACATCATAAGATTTTTGTCACAAAAATTTGATCAAGCTACAGTGAATATCTTTTGAGGTATTATGGTACCGTCAGCCCTTTTGTGCGCCACTCAGACGACCTGGAAATATACACTTTGAAAGTTCCATAAAAAATAATAATAGGAAGCTGGTTTTTCGTGAACCTGGTCCATTATGAGGTGCATCTCTGACAAAAATTTGGTACAGCTATTGAGATATTGCGGTAACTGTGCATTGACAAGGGACGGATGGACAGACAGACGGACGGACAGCAATACCCTCCTGCACTTTATGTGACGGTAAAAACTAGCAAACGCCTTGCAGTCCTTAAGCGACTTAAATTTAAACTTTCCAGGGAAACACTAGAGACATTTTATCTTACCATGGTCCGCCCTATCATGGAGTAGGCATGGGTGTGTTCTTTTTGACAACCACACCCAAGAACTTGTCAGATTTGCTTGAAGGTTTGCACTATGAAGCAGCTAGGATTTGTACTGGAGCTGCAAAATTTACTTCTCATGATTGCCTGCTGGCAGAAATTGGGTGGGAGCCACTTAATTCATACCCAGAGAAAAATCTTCAAATTATTACCACTGTATAAATTAAACGCTTAACAAACTTTCTCTTCAAGATATACCTAGATGCAAACTAATACCGACCTATGTGCTTGTAGAAACATGTCATCTTTTAACAAACTCCGCCGAACTGAACAAGTTAAATGTACTACTGACCATATTATACTCCTCTTCTCGCTTCAAGCATTATAGGTCATGGACTGAACTACCATCTGTTGTGAGAGATTCCGCTTCTCTTTCTAATTTAAACTAAAATTTGAAACTACTATTCTTTCAACATGAAATTCCCTCTTATTTTTCACATAAAGAGTGCATGCTTTGCTAATATGGTTCATACCCAACTCTGCTTGGGTCAGTCAAAATTAAATATGAGACTGTTTGACATGAATATTATCCCATCTGTAGCCTGTTCCTGCAGCCACCCAGTTGGGGATATACTTTTCAGTTTTGTGGGGGTTTTTTATTGCCCGTTGTACTCTCCTTGAAGGTGTAAACTTCTAAATGCTGATGTAAAGATGCTTGCTCCAGGTGTTAAGCCATTCTGCTGATTCAACTTGTCCCTGATAGAAATTATGTTAAATGGCAGTACAGATCTTACAGATTAATTGTAGAATGTTATCATTTTTTCTGCATTACAAGTACACATTACAGAGTCAAGATGCTTCATGTATTGATAATGCTTATATTAGCTGTATGGAATCTTCTTAATATTTTATTAGCAATGTCCTGTGCATCATGTACATAATATGTGTGTCACTTGGGTACTGTAGATCCTCTTGATTAGTTGCTTATATGTTTACAATACAATACATAGCTGTGTATTGTCTGTCGTGCGCCAATACATAACACTGTGTGGTGTGCCCCTCCCCCACCGACACTGCTTTGTGCAGAAATATGATCAGTTCTGAGGGTCTATCAGTTCAGCCAACCCAAAACCAACTCCAAGAGCTGGATTTCTACATGAACTGTGATGTACATGTTGTTCCTAGCTGGCATGGCACATGGTCATATGCAATCTGAAAACAGGGGAAATAAGTAAGACAAAAAGGCTGTCTGTCAAAAAGGTAGACAGTAGACAGGAACAACACTCAGTAAGTGGCACACAGAGCTGCAACTTACTAATACAACTGAAGCTCAGGAAACGGTCAATTTGAAGATGTGAAGGGCTAATGTAAAGCAAATTCAATTTGACGATGTAAAGGGTTAATGTAAAACAAACTCAATTTGAAGATGTAAAGGGTTAATGTAAAACAAACTCAATTTGAAGATGCTAAGGGTTAATCTAAACAAATCAATATGAAGATAGAAGGGTTAATGTAAAACAGATTCAATCTGAAGATGTAAAGGGTTAATGTAAACAAATTCAAACTGAAGATGAACGGGTTTACGTAAAACAAACTCCAAGAAAAAATTAATCAGCAATGGAGCTTTGAATGAAAATATGATAATCACACTGTTTTTATTACAAACGACTTTTTGCTTCAGAGTGTCAAATATATATCTTTAGCATGCTCAAAAAGTTGGAACTTAAAAAAACAATAAGGTGACCTTCTCAGGTCAAACTCAGGATTCAGAGCATGTGTTCTTTTATGTAAAATTCAATTTTTCCCTATTTGATAGGTGACCTTTAGCTCTGACACCTGCAGTGGTATATACTCACAAGTTACTTGTGCATCCCATTATGGCTCTGCACAGTGGCCCTGATGAGGCTCCAGTGGCCAGCCCTGTACTTTTGCATTGATTTCCCATAGATCCCTCCACCTTCTCTCTAATCATACTACTGCCTTCAGGGAAAAATCCAAGGAATCTTAATTTTTTTCACATGTATGCACTTCATACACATAAAAGAGGAAAGCGTGTTTGACCACAGTGAGAAGACGTACTACAGGCATATATCACATGACAAGGGCAGGTCAGCATTTTGGCCACCAAGCAAGTGGCTGCCGTGGTCGGGTATTGACTGGCACCTGACAAATGGCCTGTGACAGCTGCTTGTCGATGCTCAGGTGCAACATGTACTGTGACAAATAACAGCCTAATTTGTATAACTGTACATTGGCACAGACTGCCAGCAACAACTGCTTCACTGTCAAGGGTGTTTTCCTGCATGCCCAGTGAGTTTGGTCTTGTGGCTCTAGCCATCGATATTTTGGCCTGTAGCAATCTGGTCAAGGTTGAGGGCAGGTAGCTCCTTGTTCCAAATTCCTTCAATATGTGTCTATGTGTGCACGAAAACACCTCAATATTTCCTGAAAGGTAGGCTAGGAAATGGAGAATACATTGGAAGTACATGTTTTTGTGTTCAAACATTATTGAGGAAGATATGACCAATGATAATTCAAACATTTAGAGTTTGTGTGCTCATCGTGAGATTTGTTAGTTATAAGATGAGATCTCAGGTTCTTCAGGCCCGCAGTAAGCTGAAAGGGACTGGTCTATTTATTAATGAGGATCTTACCAAATAGTGAAATTGCTTGGCATTTCTGGTGCGACAACTAAAAAAGCAAAACATACAGATACATGGACTTACGAGGGAAAGGTATTTGTCAAATACCTACTGGTACTCAACAACTCCCTCTTGAAAACTTCAGAGGTTAGATACGAAGGTGACCTGGACAATTTCATTCACAGTTCATAAGCTGTACCTTTGTTAGCTGCATATGCCCTTCAAAACTGTTAACTTGTGACATTTTATTTTATCCTATGTTTGTGACACAGCCCAAATGACTGTGATACATTAATAATTTTTCTCCAAGAACTTGCCGATCTTGTCCAAGCTGTATTGCTGCTTATTAGGCCATAAGGCTTTGGTCCTTATGTATCGTCCCACTAACATAATGGTTCCTTAATTATGCTACCCCCTTGGTATTGTTGCTCATTTGGTGGACCATGTGACACTTATTTTTTTGTATGCTAAACACCTTGTTGAAATGCTAAAATGTTTTTGTGTTGTGAAACGCTTGCTGAAACATGTTGCGTCTGATATACATATGACCTGGCCTCTTGTGACATACCACAGTTTCCTATGGACTAATGTTGGCCTCTTATGTTTCTTTTTTATCTTCACCAGTGGTCATTACAGTCCTTGAAGGTCATATGTTAGCACTTTTTCCACCCTGTACAGCTGTACCTCATGTCTGCTACACAATATTTGTATGTGCTTTGTGTGCTTGCACCAGTACACAGTTCATTTGTTTCCAACACTGGTTTCTTCTCCAACATTTTAAACAACTCTTATTAAATTGGTGTACAGTAGACCGTTTGTACGATGTCACCAACTTATTTTACACATGATCTTTGCTTTCATTTTTGTGCTAATTTCGGCACTTTTGTGTTGTATTTATAACTATGATTTGAATAAACTTCTTAATTCCTTCTGCATAGTTATCCGAATTATCACAAGGCCAGTGATATCAAATATTGAGTCTAAAATGGTATGTTTTGTTGCTTTTATGTCTATTTTCTCATCTTATACTTTTATGTTGGTATATACCAGTAGATACACTACCAACTTTATGTTTTCCACTAAAACTTTTTACCCACAGCCATTGATTCTTCATGCATTTACAATGTACTGGTGAAATCATGCCATAGGCAGGGTTCGGTTAATGCAAAACTCTCTAAAGTCAGTGGCACTGCAATACAACTGTAGGTTACTATGTACTAGGAGCTGGCCAAGATATATATTTAGCTGTGCTCAGTGACATCAAGATATGTCTTCTTGTATTCATTTGAGAAATGCACTGTGATGCCCCCTATTATGTCAAGGAAGAACATGAGTCTGGGGAGATTCAAAACAAAATGTTTCACAGTGTATACATATACTGGGTCATTTCTTCTGATATTCATGTCTTTATCATTCTACATGTTCTTATATTGTTCAATGTCCCTGATACTTTATGATCTACTATTAATCTTGTCTGGAGATATTCATCCAAACCCAAGCCCTGTCACACGGAATATCATGAACTTATTGCACTTAAATGTAAATAGTTTGACAGCAAATAACAAAATGGATGATATAGAAACTTTATACCTAATTCATAACAGCATAGACGCTATTTGTCTAAATGAGACTGAACTGGAGATTCTATTGTCAATGATGATTTACATATTCAAGGCTTCAACCTTCCTTGCAGATGTTATGATCTTGCAACAGATCAGGAGATGGTGTGGCCATCTATACATCTGATTCACTAAATCCAAAATTGAGGTCTGATCTTAATTCACCAGTTCTGGAATCTGTAGTCATTAACAAGAGGGCTGTGTGAACAGCCCATGCTCAGCTGATCTTGACATTCATCACACTTGCTGCTCTATGAACTTGGGAAAGGATCAAGGTCACCCATATTCTGAGTAAGTCTGACCATTATACAAGAACACTTACATGTGCAATATCAAGGTTCAAGTAGTTCTCAAGTTTAAAGAGTAAAATTCATGTATGTTGCACTGTGACCCCAGAAATGAGGTCAAGGCCATTCATGTACTGTCTAAGCATGACCCTCATACAGAAACATTAACATGTGCAGCATCATAGTAATAACTCAAAACAGATCTCAAGTTATCAAGTAAACAGTAAATTTCGTGTCAGTTGTCCTATGAATTAGCATTAAAATGCCCATTGACTTACATAGTAATCAATAGGAAAGCTCCATTGACCGACAAGTACCTGAATTGAAAATCCTTAAAAATCAGGAATCCAAAGCAGTGCCACCTAGTAAACAACTTTGTTTGACCCTTCCACAAGAACATATCCATCACATTTCAGCTTAATCTGAGTGAAGGTTCTGAGAACAAGTGAAAAAAAAAGCAAAACCATACAAAAAATTCTTTTAAAAATTAGAAAAAAATTGCAGCACCACCTGGTGAACAATTGGGAACTAGGTGTCCCTAGGAGTGTCTATGAACGATATCAAAGCAATTGGTTGAGCGGTTTCAGAGGAGAGCAGTTTTTAAGGTTTGCCCCAAAAAAGAACAAAAACAAGAGGGCTGTGTGAACAGCCCGTGCCTCAGCTGATCTTGACATTCATCACACTTGCACCTCTATGAACTTGGGAAAGGATCAAGGACACCATGTTCTGAGTAAGTCTGACCTTTATAGAAGAACACCTACATGTGCAACATCAAAGTTCAAGTAATTCTCAAGTTATCATGAAGAGTAAAATTCATGTATGTTGCACTGTGACCCCAGAAACGAGGTTAAGGTCATTCATGTTCTGTCTCAGCATGACCTTCATACACAATAATTAACATGTGTAGCTAACTCAAAACAGTTTTCAAGTTATCAAGTAAACACTAAATTTCGTGTCAGTTGTCCTGTGAATTAGCATTAGAATGCCCATTGACTTACATAGTAATCAATAGGAAAGCTGCATTGAACGATAAGTACCCGAATTGAAAATCCTTAAAAATCAGGAATCCAAAGCAGTGCCACCTAGTAAACAACTGTTTGACCCTTCCACAACAATATATCCATCACATTTCAGCTTAATCTGAGGGATGGTTCTGAGAACAAGTGAAAAATAGCAAAACCATACAAAAAATTCATTAAAAAAATTGCAGCGCCACCTGGTGAACAAATTGGGAACTAGGTGTCCCCGGGAGTGTCTATGTGCGATATCAAAGCAATTGGGTGAGCGGTTTCAGAGGAGAAGAATTTTGAAGGTTTGCCCCCCCCCCCCAAAAAAACAAAAAAATTCATAAAAAATCCAAAAATCAATAGAGCGTGACCATTTGAAACACTTGGTAGAAATTCACCAAAGGCACATCCCCACCAAGTTTGAAGTAAATCTGGTCAATATTATTAAAGTTATGACCATTACAAGAAATTCCCATGTTCAGTTTTCCTATTAAAACTTTTATATAGATTTTTGAAAAAAAATCATAAAAAAATCCAAATTCATTGGAACATAACCATTGGAATAAAATTGGTAGAAACCCACCCAAGGTACATTGCCACCAAGTTTGAAGTTAATCTGGATGACGGTTTTGGAGAAGAAGTCAAAAATGTGAATTAGCATTAGAATGTCCATTGACTTCCATAGTAATCAATAGGAAAGCTGCATTGACTGATAAGTACCCAAATTGAAAAAATCGTTAAAACTCAGGAATCTGCAGCATTCCCACATAGTGACCAACTTTGTTTGACCCTTCTACAAGGAACATATCCACCATGTATCAGCTTAATCTGAGTGACGGTTCTGGAGAAGAAGTGGAAAATAGCTTTAACACAGAAAAATTCATTAAAAAAATTGAAAAAAATTGCAGTGCCACCTGGTGAACAAATTAAGAACTAGGAGTCCCAGGGAGTGTTCCTGTGTGATATCAAAGCAATTGGGTAAACAATTTCGCAGGAGATTTTTAAGATTTGCCCAAAAAAGAACAAAAAAATTCCATAAAAATCCCAAAATCACTTGACCATAACCATTTGAACAAACTTGATATACACTCACCCAAGGCACATCCCCACCAAGTTTGAAGTGGATCTGGCTGACAGTTTCGGAGAAGAAGTCGAAAATGTGAATTGTTGACAAAAGACGGACGGACGGACAACGGACGGAGAACCATAAGATAAGCTCAGCTGACTGACAAATCAGCTGGGCTAAAAAAAATTTCAACAAGTATAAGACATTTATTGCAACTTTTTACAGACCACCACGTCAAAAATTGGCCGAAAGCCGGGGTTTTCTTGATCACTTTCAAGAACTGATTGGAAAAATGACTGTTGAATCCCCACACGCATTAATTGTGACAAGCAACTTTAAACTTTCGGAAATTTTGTGGGATGATGGAACTTGTAGCACTTCTTTCGAATGTAAATTTATAAATACCTGCAATGGTTTAAATCTACAGCAACTTGTAACTGCACCATCCTGAGGAAATTCTTTGCTGGACCTTGTGTTTGTTATTAACATACTGTTAATTGTACTACCTCAAACTTAACACTTATCTCTACTTGCGATCATGAATGCATTTTACTGACAACAAACATTTGTATCGGTAAATGTATTCTTTAAAGAAAGTTATTTGGCAATACCATAAGGTTGATGATAACAAAATGCACGACTTGCTGTCATCAGCTCCTTGGGACACTACATGTATGTTTATTGATGACAATGTTAATGACACTAGTCAATATACTACGGAGTTTCTACCAGATGTGGCAGTCTGAATGCATACGACACAAACAGGTTACTATAAGATCCAAGGTAAGCCATTAATGACTGCCAATCTTCACTACCATATGAAAGTTCAGAACCATGCCTACAGATGGGCAAAACGGTCTGGCAATGAAAGTGACTGGATTTGCTACCACAGGGTCAGAAATGAAGTGGTTGATATGGCAAGGATACCTAAGCAGGATGATCACCTGCCTAATTTACTAAAGTACATGACATTCTTTCTAACAAAAAAAATAACAGAGCCAAAAAAAGTCGTGGAAAACTTTGAAGCAAGCTTGTGGGTGGATCTGAAGGAAACCAATACCTTCATTAATTGATAATGCATCTCTTTTCCTGAATTCTCTTGACAAAGCAAATTGCTTTAACGATTATTTAGCTTCCCCGTGGATAAAGGACGATTTCATCTCTGAGTTATCTGCAATTACTTATAAAATGGATCAAGGGCTGCAGAGCACTATCATTGCAGATAATGAAGTTTTGACCTTACTCAAAAATTAAAAATTAGAAAGACATGGGTGGTCCTGATGGAATACTAAATAAGGTCTTATGTTCGTTTGTTGTCTATATTCATGCCCTTTGGCTAAATTGTTCAATCTTTCGCTCTGCACTTCCATCTTTCCTGATTTTTGGAAAAAAGCTAATGTTTCAGCTCTCTTTAAAAAAGACGATCCTCAAGTTGTTAACATTTACCAAGGAGGTTAGAGATGTCTACCCTCCTTGCATTTACAGACCAGTCTCTCTACTTTGTGCTACATCTAAAGTTTTTGAATTGTGTGTTTTTAATAGATTGTATGATTTTCTGACAAGCCACAATTTATTGACATATTGCAACTCGGGGTTTAGAAAAATGGACATCACTGTAAACCAATTAATTAACATTGTGCATGAACTATCAAAGTCAAGCAGTCGATAAGGGAAAAGAAGTTCACATGATATTTTTAGACATTTCAAAGGCTTTTGATCATGTCTGGCATTGTGGCCTTTTATTGAAATTCCAACATGTAGGTGTACATGAGCCACTTCTTTCATGGATCAGATCATCTTTAATTTTTCGAAAGCAAAGGGTAGGCTTAGAGGGCAGCTTCTCACACTGGCTAAATATTGAATCTGGTGTCCCCCAGGGCAGTGTCCTAGGCCCTTTATTGTTTTTGATATTTATAAATGACTTGGTTGATGATATTACCTGCAAAATTTGCCTATTCATGAATGATACAACATTGATGGAAACTGTTGAAATGCCTGAAGGCACAATCATAAATTTTAATGCTAATTTGCAGGTTGTTGAGGAGTGAGGGAAAAATGAAAGTAGATTTTAATCCTGATAAAACTAAGGAAATGCTAATTTCAACAAAAAAGAAAAAGACAACACATGGTCAATTGTCTTTTACGAACAAACATATCCCATGTGTACATGAGCACAGACATCTTGCTGTTACCTTGTCTCATAAGCTGTGTTGGGACAGCCAACTTAAAAAATATCTGTAATAAGGCATCTCCTCTTAAATAGGGCATGTCAGACCATGCATGTTTCATCATACATCAAGTCAGTCGAACATATTATCGTGTCTTGGCTGCCCTACCCTGAATATTTGACGTAAATATATCATAAATTGGTTCTTTACTACAAAATAGCTCGCGGTACTTGTCCTGACCACTTGAGAGTGCTAATCCCCCAACCTAACAGTGAGAGGGTCAATTACCCATTATGCAATATTTATTATCTATATATTTTTAAGGAGCTGAAAAGCATCCATCATTACAAAAAATAAAACAGTTTTGAACACATGTTGGTTTTACAATTGTCACTGCATGAAGAGTTAGTCTCAGTAAAGTTTAAAAATTTAATTTGATCTAGCTACATCTTGATTTAATTAGCCATATCTTCCTTAACATTCAGGTCAATAAAAATATTTTTCTTTACAGCATTCTTATTTTTTATCTTCTTTCAGGAAATGTAGTTTTATGTCCTTTCGGAAAATCACAAAGGAAGGTCCAAGGTCCTAACTCAAAACAGATCTCAAGTTATCAAGTGAGCAGTAAATTTCATGTCAGTAGTCCTGTGACCTTGGGAATGAAGTCAAGGTCCAAAAATCACTGAAGCATGACCATTTGAATAAACTTGGTAGAGAACCACCCAAGGTACATTGCCACCAAATTTGAAGTCAATCTCACTGACAGTTTCTTCAAAGAAAGTCCAAAATGTGAATTAGCATTAGAATGCCCATTGACTTACAAAGTATGAATTATAATCAATAGGAAAGGTGCATTTACTGATAAGTACCCGAACTGAAAAAATCATTAAACATCAGGAATCTTCAGCAGTGCCAGTTAGTGAACAACTTTGTTTGACCCTTCCACAATGGAACATATCCACCAAGTTTCATCTTAACCTGAGGGACGATTCTGGAGAAGTTGAAAATAGCAACAGCACACAAAAAATCATAAAAAATGAGGAAAAAAACTGCAACGCCACCAGGTGAAAAAATTAAAACTAGGAGTCCCTTGGAGTGTTCCTTTGTACTATTAAAGCAATTGGGTGAGTGGTTTCAGAGAAGATATTTTTAAGAGTTGTCCAAAAAGAGAACAAAAAAAAATCATAACAAATACATTAAATCAATGGAGCGTGACCATTTGGACAAACATGATTGAGACCCACCTCAGGTACATTGTCACCAAGTTTGAGGTCAATCTGGTTGATGGTTTCGGAGAAGAGGGAAATGTGAAAAAGCACAAGAATTCCCATTGACTTGTAAACATACTAATCAATAGGAAAGGCGCATTTAGCGATAAGTACCCTAATTGAAAAAATTGTTAAAAATCAGGAATCCAAAGCAGTGCCACCTAGTGAACACCATTGTTTGACCCTTCCACAAGGAACATATCAACCAGGCTTCAGCTTAACCTGAGTGACAGTTCTGGCAAAGTCAAAAATAGAAAAAAACACACAATTTTTTTCTTTTTTTAATTAGAAATAAAATTGCAGCGCAACCTGGTGAACAAATTAAGAACTAGTAGTCACTAGGAGTGTTCCTGTGTCATATCAATGGGGTTGTGACATAGCCACATCCAATGAACCATGATCCAAAATTGTACAATTTTAATTTATGCAAATAAGACGAATATAGGAAATTTAAAACTTGAATAACTTCAAAACTATATGTAGAGGTGCCATTCCAACTTCAATTTGTAGGTATGTCATATAGCCCCATCCAATGAACCATAAACCGTCACTGTACTCTTGTAATTTATGCAAATCAGGCAAACACACACAATTAAAATGTTGAATAGCTTCAAAACTATTAAAGATAGTAGTATCATTCAAACTTCACTTTATAAGTGTGTGACATGGCCACTTCCAATGAACCAAGAACCAAAGTATGCAAATTAGCCAATGCACAAAATTTGGATTATGCTCAGCAATGGCAGAGTGTGACATATAATCTGATGACCATCATTAATTTATTTCTGGAAATGCATTCCCTCCATGACCCTGAGATATTAGTCAAAGTCAGCCATATGATGCAACATCAAACTTCCACTTGAACGCACATCTGTGGTACATTTGGTATCTTATTATTCTTATTCTCTATAAACATATCAGATTTTAATGTCCTTTCTTCAGTGTCTTATGACCTTCAAAAATAGGTCAAGGTCACACAATCATGGAGTCAAGGTGACCAAAAGGTAGGTTACCAAGTACACTTTTATATACAATGTACTCAAGTGCAATTTTGATCTGGAGGTTCAATTCTCTTTGCCACTGATGTCCAGACTACACCCTGCCATTACAAAACCACCTCTTCCAAGTTAACAGGTCTTGTGACCTAACAAAAATTGGTCAAGGTCACTGATCTTATACAACAGATTAGCGTTGGACATGATCTATATAACCTAAAAATTTGGCATGTCTTATTCAATTATTTTTCAAGATATGGAATTTTGTATCTTTGAAGACATTTTAACTCATAATTTCTGTCAAAGTATAGGTGGCGCCACTAGTATCATAAGCAACCCTGATTTTTAACTCTTCTTCAATCCCACTTAATTTCATGAAGATCCATAAAAAATTAAGGATGCTGGACTGGTCATAAGATTTTCACATTTTGACCTGTATATTACAAAATATAGATAGTGCCAATAACATTGATGTTGACATAGTTTTATAAACACTTTATAAGTCCTACAAGTTATATGGGCCTAACAGAGATGACCCCTATATTTCAAGTGGTTATTTGACATTGATCTTCACCTCAGATTAAAAATTTGTTATGTTTAAAATGTGCACCCTGGATCCAGCTTTCAACACATGGTCTGTCTGTTTAAATCGGGTTATAACTTTTTGAGTCATTGAAGGAACACAATAAACATAAGCAAATGCCAAAATCCAAAATGATTGGGACACCAAAAGGTAGGTCATCAAATGCAGTTTTATCTACATGTACAATATAACCAAGTGCAATTTTCATCTGGGATGTCCGACTGAAGCTACAACCTGCCATTACAAAATCACCGCTTTAACTTTCCAGGCCTGTGACCTCAGAAAAATAGGTCAAGGTCACTAATACTAAATAACATACTAGCATTGGACAATGTCTATATATCCTATAACTTTGGCGAGTCTAATTCAATTACCTTTTGAGATACGGAATTTTACATAAAAACACTTTTTGGCTAATAATTTGGCTAATAAGGATAGGCTAGAGCAGTCACAAGTTTTTCACGTTTTGACCCATATATTACATAATACTGTAGGTGCATGGCCCCATCAATATGGAAGTTGACCTAGGTTTTCATAAACTTGGTAAGTCTTGAAAGTTTTATGGGACTGAAAATCTTGAAAACTGTGGACTGTATGGGACTCACAAGCCTAAAGTTTACAGATGGACGGACAGACTGAATGATGGACATGAGTAATCACATAAGCTCTGTGAACTGTGGCCCACAGAGCTAAAAAGAAAAAATACATTTTTGTTTTAATTTTAACATCACATAAGTTGAAAAGTATGCAAGATATCTTACTTATCATCACAAACTAAGAGTATTTTCAGTCAAAGAATAATTCAGAACACTTTTGAACATGCAATCCAGCTCAAGCGTTCTGCAGCAAAAGTAAAAAAATTGGCAAAGCATATACTACATGTATAATCGTTCATAAAACATTAAAGAAAAATCAAAATGCAGTCTGTAAAAGTTATCAAGATCTAAGAGTTTTCTGAAGGGTCTGGGCTGCACAGTTTCAAACCAATTGTATAACTGGTAATAATAAGTTTATAAATGTTTGCTAAATGAGGCAACATATGAATGTGAACAATTAATTATACAACATAAACTGACAAAGCCTATAAATGTTCTGTTTAGAAGTTGGAATCTGGGACATATTTTGCTGACACTAATTTTGTATATACATGAGGTAACTAACTTAACCCTCTCTCTCTCTAAATAGAACAGATTCTTTATCAATCAGCAATGTTTGCTTGAATGGCTTCCATTACAAAATACTACATACATTTACAAGTAAATATTCTCCCCTATATTTTAAAGTTTGTCATGATTGTTTAATTTTGTGATTTTATGATTTCTCACAAACAAAGTTTTTTATGCATTACACCTGTTCATATTCCGGCTATTGTAACATTTGGCTTGCTCAGCTTACACACACCATTATGATACATGGACATGTCAGCCATTGACACGTCTGGTGGAGCCTGAATCCCATAACCACTGTCAACTGAGCTTCATTAACCTGCCACAATATATAAGCTCATTCTGCCAAGCTCATCTGTAAGAGTTGAGCGCATTAGTAACAATATGTGTAAAGCCTGGCTGATAATCTCAACTAACAAGCTTTCATATCTAATACAAGCACCACTGAATGCCGCCAGGAGAGATGCTGAATGGCATGATTAGTTCATTGGTTGCTCCCAGTATTGATTGACTGATCCAGGATTTGTGCAAGGTCAATACAGCCTGGCCGTAAAAATACTGACTTCCTCTTTGGACATTTATAGCCACTGTGCACCATTTCAGTGAAGCAATCATTTGTTGAATCCACAAGATGCATTCACAGATTGAGAAAATTTAAACATCAGCTGCATGTGTGGAATTTGTCACACCCATGCATGTATGTAATATTCACTTTGACAATTAATTAGTACACTTATGTATTGTCAAGACATTATGATATTACATAAGTCAGATTATGCAGCAATGCAGGCTTCATCAAAGCTACTTACATGCCATTACAAGATAACTGTGACAGCCATGTGCTCAGCTGGCCTTGCATAACTGCGTAACCTTTGGAATCAAATCAAGCTCACCCATGATATGTGCATTGTCTGCCTGTCCCACATGGAATCTGGTCATTATGAGCAACATCAAAGTACAGCTGAAATATATCTTCAGTTGTCATTATGTGTCCTATATCAAAGTGCAGCTCAAATAGATCCTTAGTTGCCATTATGTGTCCTATATCAAAGTGCAGCTCAAATAGATCCTTAGTTGCCATTATGTGTCCTATATCAAAGTGCAGCTCAAATAGATCCTTAGTTGTCATTATGTGTCCTATATCAAAGTGTAGCTCAAATAGATCCTTAGTTGCCATTATGTGTCCTATATCAAAGTGTAGCTCAAATAGATCCTTAGTTGCCATTATGTGTCCTATATCAAAGTGTAGCTCAAATAGATCCTTAGTTGCCATTATGTGTCCTATATCAAAGTGTAGCTCAAATAGATCCTTAGTTGCCATTATGTGTCCTATATCAAAGTGTAGCTCAAATAGATCCTTAGTAGCCATAATGTGTCCTCTATCAAAGTGTAGCTCAAATAGATCCTTAGTTGCCATTATGTGTCCTATATCAAAGTGTAGCTCAAATAGATCCTTAGTTGCCATTATGTGGCCTATATCAAAGTGCAGCTCAAATAGATCCTTAGTTGCCACTATGTGTCCTATATCAAAGTGTAGCTCAAATAGATCCTTAGTTGCCATTATGTGTGCTATATCAAAGTGCAGCTCAAATAGATCCTTAGTTGCCATTATGTGTTCTATATCAAAGTGTAGCTCAAATAGATCCTTAGTTGTCATAATGTGTCCTATATCAAAGTGCAGCTCAATAGATCCTTAGTTCCCATTATGTGTCCTATATCAAAGTGCAGCTCAAATAGATCTTCGGTTGTCATTATTCGTCATATCAAAGTGTAGCTCAAATGCATGTTCAGTTGTTACTATGTGTCATGTCAAAGTGCAGCTTAAATAGCTCAAGCTCCAGTTGTCATTATGTGTAATACCAAAGTGCAGTACAACACAGATTGCATTCAAGCATTGTTTGCATGCAGTTAGTTGTGTGGCTTGCAGTGCTTGAGGGGCCTTTGTCTGCCACTGACACAGCATAGACTGTGTATACAATACAATCATAGCTGGCCAACTGATCCAGCACCCAGTCCTTAGGTTTACCTGGAAGATCAGGACTGATCCTGTGCTCAGGTGAATCACAGGCCAAGTCTGGCCTGCTGCAAATTAAAGTCCCCAGAAGCATCCCTATACAATTCCAAAGCAATTGGCATATCAGTTTCAGAGAAAAAGATTTTTTAAGATTATGCCCCAAAAAATTAACAAAAAACAATTCATAAAAATCTAAAAATCACTGGAGTGTGACCATTTGAATCAACTTGGTAGAAACCCAGCTAAGGTACCCACCTACCAAGTTTGAAGTGAACCTGGTTGACAGTCCTGGAGAAGAAAGTTGAAAATGTGAATTTCCGATGCAATCCCCATCCATGCATGAACTGACAAGTGGCCAAATTGAAAAACCCACCAAAAATCAGGGATTTAAACTATCGCTACTTAATGAATAAGTTTGTTTACCCTCAAAAAAACTACATATTCACTAAATTTTAGAAAAATCTCAGTGACGGTTCTGGAGAAGTTGAAAGTAATCTTAACAGACAAAAATCTGTTCAAAAAAAAATTATCTTTTGAAATCGCAGCACCACCTCTTGAACAAGTAGCCGCTGACGCTAGCCATATCCCCCGCCCACAGTAATCATGGTGGTAAATACACATGATGTACATTGGTATATTATAGTTGGTAATATATTAATGAAGGAAAGTAATTAGTCAAAAAAATTTCTGCCTATGCACAACTCCTACCTCTGGTCTACCAATGCTGAAAACTTTAAAGGGTTACCCCTTTTAGTTGCAAAGTTATGTTTCACACAAAATTGTATTGTATCTTGAGCTTGCTTAATGAACTTTATTAATTAATTAATCAATGAAAGTAATTAGTCACGCAAAACAGTGCCTATGCACACCGACTACCTAAGGTCTATTAGCCACAAAAATTTCAAAGGGTTGGTATTAATAGTTTAGAAAATATGGCCCGGACAAATCTTGAGCTTGCTTAACGAACTTTGTTAATTAATCAATTAATGAAAGTAATTAGCCACAGAAAACAATGCCTATGCACACCTACTACCTAAGGTCTACCCACCATAAAAAATTCAAAGGGCTAGCATTAATAGTTTAGAAGATATGGCCCGGACAAAATTTGTCTTGCTTAACGAACTTTGTTAATTAATCAATTAATGAAAGTAATCAGCCACAGAAAACAATGCCTATGCACACCTACTACCTAAGGTCTACCCACCATAAAAAATTCAAAGAGGTAGCATTAATAAAGTAGAAGATATGGGCCAGACAAAATTTGTTTCAGATGGACAGAAGGAGGGAAAGACAGACGGACACACGAACGGTGCCCATTACCATATCCTCTCCCCCACTTCGTGGGCGGGGGATAATAAATTAATGTTTGGGGATCCCCAGAAGTATCCCTATGCCATTTCAAAGCAATTGGCTGGGCGCCTTCGGAGAAGAAGAGTTTTTTATTTTGTCCAAAAATGAACAAAAAGATTCATTAAAAAAAATATAAAAGTTAATGGACCGTGACCATTTGAACAAACTTGGTACAGACCCACCCAAGGTACATATTGATCCACCAAGTTTGAAGTGAATCTGGTTGATAGTTATTGAGAAGAAGTTGAAAATGTGAATTTCCATTGCAATTCCCACTGACTTACATGGTAATCAATAGGAATGCATGTATTAACCGACAAGTACCTGAATTGAAAAATTCATCAGAAATCAGGGATCCACAGTTTCACCACTTAGTTTCTCCCACCCACAAGCTATACATCCGCTACATTTAAGAACAATCTCTATGATGGTTCTGGAGCAGAAGTCCAAAGTAGCCTTTACACACAAAAATTTGTAAAAAAAAAAATTGAAACAAATCGTGCCACCTCTTGAATTAAGGTTTAGGGATCCCCAGAAGTGTCCCTATGCAATTTTAAAGCAATTGGTTGAGCAGTTTCAAGGAAGATTATTTAAGATTTTGCCAAAAACAAACAAAAAAATTCATGAAAAAGTTAAAAATCAATGGACTGTGACCAATTGAACCAACCTGGCAGAGACCCACCCAAGATACATCTCCAACAAGTTTCCACAGTGCTGAATTTGGCTGATAGTTTTGGAGAAGAAGTCGAAAATATGAATGATCAAAGGACGACAGACGGACGACAGCTCAACAGACTCTGCTATAAACTCAGGTAATATAGATCACCTGGGCTAAAGAACTCTTCAATCTTTAAAGTCACAGAAATACAAGCAGGACTAATTAAGATCAATTATGACTTCCACATAATCTTGTACAGTTCTGCAGCTTTAGAACAACTTTGGCTTTCCTTCATGTACAATATTGCGACTTCAGGACACTGCCTCAGTACATGTACATGTACCACGGTCTGTCTACTACATCATCATTATATTTACCATATGCATGCCATATGTGACATCATCACCACCAGGGTATGTGATGTGACTATCATCAAGGTACATAACTGCATCATCATCACCATCATCAGAGCTGCTGACCATATCATCACTGGCGTATGTGACTATATCATTACCCGGATGTGTGACTATATCATCATCATGGTGTATGACCATATCACCATCATCACCAAAGTGACTACATCACCACCAGGGTATATGGCTAGGTCATAAACAGGATCATCATCATCATTGTCGACATCATCATCAGGGTGTATTACTACATCAACATCGAAGTGTGACTATACATGACAACCACAGTATGCAATAATATCATTATCACCAGGGAGTGTGACACATCATCATCACAGGATCTCTGACTGCATCATCATCATCATCATCATTATCATCATCATCATCATCATCATCATCATCATCATCATCATCATCATCATCATCATCCTCCTCCTCCTCCTCCTCCTCATGGTATATGACAACATAATGATCACCAGGGTGTGTGACCATCACCATCATGGTATTTAATGACATACAGTGGTCCCCGTCTTATAAGGTCACCCCAAATGCACTGGAAAAGTGGCCTTATAAGAGGGCTGGCCTCTCTTGAGGGGTAATTAGCAATGAAAATGCCACATTTGCTGCATGGAGAAGTGGCCTTTATAGAGAGGGTGGCCTCTCTTCAGGGGGCCTTATAAGAGGGGGACCACTGTGATCATTACCTGGGTGTGTGACTATATCATCACCAGTGGTCTGACTGCATGCATTAATTACCACAGGATTTTCACATTCCCATACATTACATAATACTGTAGGTGGCGCCGTCAATATTAAACTCGACCAAGAATTTCATACACTAGATAATTCCTGAAAGTTATATGCGGTAATCTTAAAAACTGTGGACTGTGTGACACTCACAGGCAAAATGTTTACGGAAGTCTCAACATAGAATACACTGCAAGGAATGAACTGATACATGTCTGATACACTGAGCCAATATCTCAATCGCTAAAAAGATGGAAAACATTAAGACTTGATGAATGGAACGATCTGGGGACAGACACACAAGTGATCACATAAGCTCTATGATATGTGGTCAATCATTAGCAGAGATATAAAAGTATAGCACCACATATTGACCAAATTAAGGTCTGAGGGTCCCCAAAAGGGTCCCCATGCAATTTCAAAACAATTGGCTGCGCAGTTTCTGAGAAGAAGATTTAAGATTAAACAACAAAATTCATAAAAAATCTAAAATCACTTAACTGACCATTTGAACAAAGTCGGTAGAGGCGCACCTATGGTGCATTCCCATCAAGTTTGAAGTGAATCAGGTTTAAAAAAGTTTTTTTTAAAGAAGTTGCAAATGTGAATTTCCATTGCAATCCCCACTGACATGCATGGTAATTATTAGGATTATGCATGCATTGACCGACAAGTTAATACCTGAATTGAAAAAAATTTGTTAAAAATCAGGGTTGCACTGTATCACTACTTAGTGAACAACTGTTTTTACCCCTCCCACAGGCTACATAATCACTATGTTTCAGAACAATCTCTATGACGGTTTGGGCACGGAAGTTGAAAATAGCTTAACTCACAAAAATTGATTAAAAATACAGAAAAATTACAGTGCCACATGTTGAAAAAATTAAGGTTTAGGGGACCGCAGAACTGCTCCTATGCAATTTCAAAGCAATAGGCTGATGGGTTCTGGAGAAGAAGATTTTTTAAGATTTTGCCAAAAATGAACAAAACTGTTTTTTTTTTTTAAATCTAAAAATCACTGAAGCATGACCATTTGAACAAACTTGGTAGACACCCACCCAAGGTACATTGCCAACCAGGTTGCAGTGAATCTGGTAGATGGTTTCAGAGAGGAAGTCAAAAGTGTGAATTGTGGACAGACAGACGACTCCTTTCTTATTCCAGCTTTTTGGTGTTCAAAAATAATTCAACTTTGAAAGGTTTCTAAAATATGTGCATAAAATATCTTGTTCCTTATCATCACTTTAAAATGACACTTTGTACAACCGACCCATAGCACATACATAGACAGGGTATGACTTCCTATTTCATTTCCACGTTATATTTTTCAGAACTGAAGTGCTCTGAAAATAACAGAATATGAACATACACTCCTCCCCCCCCCCCCCCCCCATTAAACCAGTCAAAACTGCCTGGTTGTCAAATGTTATCTGCTTCAATATGTCTCTGTATTTCAACAGCAATTAAAAACACATTTGAGGATAATTGTACATGAGACCTATCGAGATAACATATGGCCCAGGTCAACAGTTTTCCTTGGCATGGGTTGGGCTCTCGGCACACAACCCATGCCAAGGAAATCTGTTGACTCAGTCTCAAGCTCAGCAATAATTCAGGGGGAAAGATTTATTTTAACTCAAACTCGGTATTAATTCAGGGGGGAAAGGTTTATATTAACTCAAACTCAGTATTAATTCAGGGGGGAAAGGTTTATATTAACTCAAACTCAGTATTAATTCAGGGGGAAAGGTTTATATTAACTCAAACTCAGTATTAATTCAGGGGGGAAGATTTATATTAACTCAAACTCAGTATTAATTTAGGGGGAAAGATTTATCTTAACTCTAACTCAGTATTAATTCAGGGGGAAAGATTTATCTTAACTCTAACTCTGCCTTAATTCAGGGGGAAGGGTTTACATGTATGTATAGAATTATTTAATTCCCAGATCAACCATTCCAAAAGTAAAAATGTCTCACTTCAACTTATTTTGGCTTCAAGACAGAACTATTGGCCCCAGCAGGTAACATCAATTACTGTCAGCTGCTTGCCTGGTTATGCTGGTGACCGTGCTGGTGGAGGGACAGCTATCAATACATTGATCTGCTCCTATACACCATACCTGCAGCCATCATCTGCTGCAGGTGCAGGGCTGTCACAATCATACCACAAGGTAATCAGGCAGTCTGCTGTCCAGGCAAGTATTTGAGGATTAAAAATTTGACAAATCATAAGATTAGTACTACTCACCACAAAGTCTTTGTCTTGGTACACACCACTACAGGACTGACTGCTTTGACCCTTCGCTACGTCCTGCAATCAACCAATAAACACCCCAGTCACATCTGAGTCACCCCACATCTCTATACACAAACAATTGCCAACTTAATGGGTTGGCTTGGTCCAGATTAATTCAATTTGCAGTTTTGAGCAAAATTATTGACTGGGCCAGCCAAACTGACCCAATAGAAGCCAAGTGATGTAAACGGTGACAGTTACGTGAGGTTGACATCATTTGACCACCCACTGCTAGCCATGGAGAGTGTACCAGGTGACAGGCTTCTTCCAATAAGATATTAAATTAATTGATCCTCATAATTTTGTCATTTGAACTCAGGAGGCACCCTTGAGCATGCATAACAAAGACAGAAATAGTGCTACAAATGAATCAATTGTCAAGCCAGCAAAGCATTAATAATGAATAGCCTGTAGTTTGCCAGTCTTATTTACATGATCAAATCGCTCTGCAACTTGGCGAGGCTGGATGCTGGGGGCTGTGTGTTCTGGGACTCTCTGCATGCCAGGGCCAGCATTTCAAAACTCATCAGGTTCTAGGACCACAGAACACAGACAAATGCCATAAATACATGTACATGTAGCTGACTGAAGTAGCTGGTTATATAGCCAAAATGCTTGTAGCTGACTGCTTGCACTATAAACATTCAGGTCTAGATCCAAACATTTTGCCTGCCAAGTAATCAGATTTGTGTGCCTCATTCACTGCTCTATCACATTGTTTTACCATCCACATTAACTGGCAACAAGACTGCATGTCAGTGGCAGCACCAGTCCCTGAGACACATAGAAGGGGAAAGCCAGCCATGTTTGTTGGTAATAGTGCCAATTATGTTAATTGCAGCAAATTGGATTGGACTGCAACCATAAACAAAGCTTCATCAAAAGTTAAGTACTGTAGTGCTGCAGATATAGACACGGCACAGAGACCATAGGCCTCACTGCAGTCTGTAGACTGTTTGAAAATTGTGCCTCCATCAACAGCAGCTGTAAGGCTATAGACTAAAGGCTGGACACTGCCAACAGCAGACTTACTACACAATATAGTGACCACATGTATCTCTACAGAAAAGCACAGTGTTGCTGCTGCCTCTACAGTGGATCAGAGAATGAAGATCATTATTAAAATGTCTTCACAGATATCGAAGTACAGGATGGTCAATGTCGTGTCCCTCGACCACAAACTACACTGCATACACTGAGCCTCAACAGTTAACTGCACACTGTCAAGGCAGCTGTGCTTCCATAGCAGACTACAGCAAAGAGACTATGCCTTAGGATCATGATGACTCAGCATGGAGACTGTGCCTCCATGATGACTACACAGCATGGACACTGTGCCTCCATTGATGACAGTCAGCATGGGGACTGTGCCTCCATAATGATTTAGCGTGGGGACTGTGCCTCCATTGATGAGTACCCAGCATGGAGACTGTGCCTCCATTGATGACAAGCAGCATGGAGACTGTGCCTCCATTGATGATTGGGCAGCATGGAGACTGTGCCTCCATTGATGACCAGCAGCATGGAGACTGTGCCTCCATTGATGACAAGCAGCATGGAGACTGTGCCTCCATTGATGACAAGCAGCATGGAGACTGTGCCTCCATTGATGACTACACAGCATGGGGACTGTGCCTCCATTGATGACTAGGCAGCATGGGGACTGTGCCTCCATTGATGACTAGGCAGCATGGAGACTGTGCCTCCATTGATGACAAGCAGCATGGAGACTGTGCCTCCATTGATGACTAGGCAGCATGGGGACTGTGCCTCCATTGATGACTAGGCAGCATGGAGACTGTGCCTCCCCATGCAGTCACATTTGCATGTAACTCATCACTCTTTGACGGCTTTAATAGGTAACATAACCTGCCAGGCACACAGTCATCATTAACTACATACACCCTGGCAGAACATTGCACATGTATGTGGCCCTGGTGACCATATGTGCTTTGTGACAGGCCTCTCTGATAATACAGCATTAAAAAGCAGATGCCTGGGTCCTGATCTGGAGAAATGCAATGAATCTTTATAGACATTTCAGTTACTCTAACCCTCTGCAGACTGACTCAACACCTAACCACCATGAACTGAGTCATTTTTTGATGAATTCAGGGACAGTCCTCCATGGCATCCATCTGCCAGACACACCTTGGCCAGAGACACAGGTAGTGGCTCACCAGTGCTCTTGAACCATTCAACAAGCCCCCCCCCCCAAAAAAAGAAGAAGAAGAAGAAGAAGAAGAAGAAGAAGAAGAAGAAGAAGAAGAAGAAGAAGAAGAAGACGACGACGACGAAGACGACGACGACGAAGACGACGACGACGACGACGACGACGACGACGACGACGACGACGACGACGACGACGACGAAGAAGAAGAAGAAGAAGAAGAAGAAGAAACAAACAAAACTTTTAATTCCATGGGCATACATTAAAATTATACCTCCAGTAGAATGCACGTTACAGTTTCCTCCTCAACATTCTCATGTAGACCCCTGCCCCCAAAGCTTTAGTTGGCCACATATATTTTTTCAATATGGTGGCTCCATTGGAGATTTCTCCAATTTGCATGAAATGTGTCTAATTAATTATTAAGACATTAGCAAAAAAATGCAATACCACCCTGTGAACAAATTAAGGTCCAGGGGTCCCCAGAAGGGTTTCTATGCAATTTCAAAGCAATTGGCCTGGCAGTTTTGGAGATTTTTTTTCATGACTTTACCTAAAATTGAATGAAAATATTCATAAAACAACCAAAAATCACTGGAGCATGACCATGTGTGCGAACTTTGTGGAGTCACACTCAAGGTACATTGACACCAAGTTTCAAGTAAATGTAGCCAATGGTTTTGGAGAAGTTGAAAATTTGAATGATGGATGGCCAGCAGATGAGGGAAGATGGACCCTCACCAAAGAGAAGCAGCAAGGTCACATATACCACTGTCCACCAGCTCTACTAGTTTGTGATGGGCAAGGTTTATGTCAGTCTATAAGCATTTAATTAGGTCCATGAAGGTCAGTCAGGAGGGTACATGTACTACTTTAATGGTGCACTGCACTCATCAAGTCCGCTCCGGCACCTCTTCACTTGTGTCACATAATGGAGAGGACCAGGGCTCTGCAATTTTGTTTTTCAGTGGCAGTCAAGTAAGTATGGCATTTAACTCTAGCCCTCTGTCCAAGAGGGCTTAGTCCATCCATCAAACATAATTTAGAAAAACTAAAATTTGTGGTTGCCCCCAAGGCTAGTGTTTTGCAATTCTAACTTGCCCTGATTGGACTTTGACTTGTCCCGGGCTGGAAGACATGTAAATTTGTGAGCCCTGACAACACAACATTAAAATAGCAGAATAAAGAGTACACTACTTTAAAATAACATGCCATACAGGGATGACCCTCAGCAGTCAGACAGTTATCTTTTGGGGCGGGGGGGGGGAGGGGGAGAAGAGTCATTTTGTCCACAAGAATAAGACACACAACACACTGCATGTTGAATTAATTGGCAAAACATACATATATTGTTTATTGTACAACAAAAGTGCACTTTGACATACCCCAGTTATGTCACCCCTTGGGCATCTCTCATCAACTTCCAAATAACACTCATAAAAAATTACATAAAAAACAAAACAAAATCAGAGGAATCTAGCATATGGTATTGGTCTATCATAATTAAAGTATGCTTTAATATGACAACTCCATGATGAGGCTGTCACTGTTGGCTCTAATGACCTGCCGCTAGTCTCTCCTTAATACATGTTATAGCTGATGTGGTCTATTCTGCATTACACATAGTGGTAACAGCGCCCCCTTCACCACCACTCTCCTGACCTCCAAATAAAAGGTGTTACAAACACATACATACACAATGTTACAAACACATACATACACAATTCCTCATGATCAGAGGCATTAAGCTAGTTTTAAACATATTTCTGGTTTCTGCTTCACCTGAAATAAAAATGTTGGTGAAGCTATATGTACAGTCAGCTTCCTGGATAGTGTGGTAGCATCGTGGGGTGGAACACCACATCTCCACAATGGCCTCCAAATAAAACTGATAAAAAGATGACACAGACATCCAGAAGGCCTCTGGGCCTTATACAAATTTGGTGCAGGTGCAGTCAATATTATTTGAGAGATGGCAATAATGTCAGCAGAACAGACACATGATGGCACGATACTCTCCTGCACTTGATGCGCCAATGGTGAAAAGACCAGAGATAACTTGGGTAAAATTGGTTGTCAAGCCTTGGAAGCAATCCCTCTTGGGCATGAGATTGCAATTATTCTAATGAACTTTAACTTGAATCACTGTCATCTCAGAAATTGTTTATATGGGATGTGGATTATGCTAGACATTGTTGGATAATGCAGACATCAAGCTGCACATGCTCCATCAGTGCATCAATACAGTCATCTGATTAATGAAATGTTCAAATTACATTATGCTTTAATATGAGCTGTGTAGCCCTTAACTGATGTCACTTTATCCAAAAGAGCAAATAACTTTTGCTAATGAACATTGGTGAGATTTGTCATGCTCATTTAGTTGAGAGTGTGGCAGTAATTTATTGTTGTCACCTCCAGCCTTGGGTCATGACAACCTCTACATGTCAGACCATCAAGACTCCAAGGCAGATCAGCTGTATTCAAGGGACAGTTAGGAGAGACTCTGCATTCCTTCCATCTGCTTAAGTGTGGAAGACCAGCCTCCTTCACCTGAATATAAGTACAACGTTGTGACTGGCACTGCACGGGATGTGCCTATATGGTGGTGTTTATGACAATCCAACTCAGAATAAGCTTAGCAAAATACATTTAAATGATGACTGTTTGGTTTTACTATAGGATATAGAATATATAAATACATGTATTCCTTCTGATGGCTATAAATTCATGACCAGAGTGGTAGTAAAAAGCATTCAGTGTTGTTTGTTTGCACATGTACTTAATTTGAAGAAAAGAAGTACAGTAGTCCCTCCTTTGAAAGACCACTCCTTTGGGAGACCACCTCCTTTGAGAGACCACAGTTGTCAGGTCTTTCTTTAGTACTTTTCATGTTATTTATACCTCCTTTGAGAAACCACCTGCTTTATGTGACCGCCTTTTGGGTGACACTAGGGGCGGTCTCTCAAAGGAGGGACAACTGTATAAATTTCACAACAGCATCCATCACAACAGTGGATTCGTCCACTTGGGTGTGCTTGTAGTAAGACCTCATCATAATGGCCCTCCTGTAGGTAGCTCACATAGTCATTTTTTAGATAATAATGACACAAGTTTTGAGAAACTTCCTTTGTTTTTTGACTCACTTATCGGACATACTCAGTTTTCAAACATATTTTGCAGCAGAAAAAATGAAGTGTTGATATAACAGTGATATTCAACATAACCTGCACCCGAAAGAATCTGCAAGACAACAACATTGACAGGCAATATGTCAGCATTATGCATTAATTTAAATGAAAAAAAAAATAGATTTTAATAAGTCCTTTTGTTCTTCAGTCAGCAGCTTCTTGTGCTTGTAACTGGTCAGGTGCACAGCAGCTAAATACAAGGCAGGAGAGACTCTTATCACCAGCAAACAGGGTTAAACAATTGATTAGAGAACAAAGGACTGTTACAATCAGGACTGCTGTTCTCAAGGCAGCTGGCTGATGTCCTGGCTGACTGTAGTTTATTGCCACTTAACTCTTTCACGGCCAATTTTGTCGAAAGTCAATGTGCTATGGATTGACACAATGATAGCAGATTCACAGTTTGTCAACCAGGCTTACATGCAAGTTGCAGCAGCTTGCACTTACACACACCATGCCACTACAGCTTTCCTCAGTCTCCTATGAACAAAGCACACAAAGGAAAGCTGTTGCTGCAGTCAAAGCTTGGCACTGAAGGAGTGAACAGTTATACTGCTGATGGCTGGCACTCCCAGTAGTGTCTCCTAGTTTATCATTAGCAATACAACTCAGGTGACATTATATAGTGAGCAGTTATACTGCTGATGGCTAGCACTCCCAGTAGTGTCTCCTAGTTTATCAATAGCAATACAGCTCAGCTGACATTATATAGTGAACAGTTATACTGCTGATGGCTGGCTCTCCCAGTAGTGTCTCCTAGTTTATCAATAGCAATACAACTCAGCTGACATTATATACTGCTGATGGCTGGCACTCCCAGTAGTGTCTCCTAGTTTATCAATAGCAATACAACTCAGCTGACATTATATAGTGAACAGTTATACTGCTGATGGCTGGCACTCCCAGTAGTGTCTCCTAGTTTATCAATAGCAATACAGCTTAGCTGACATTATATAGTGAACAGTTATACTGCTGATGGCTGGCACTCCCAGTAGTGTCTCCTAGTTTATCAATAGCAATACAACTCAGGTGACATTATATAGTGAACAGTTATACTGCTGATGGCTAGTACTCCCAGTAGTGTCTCCTTGTTTATTAATAGCAATACAACTCAGCTGACATTATATACTGCTGATGGCTAGCACTCCCAGTAGTGTCTCCTAGTTTATCAATAGCAATACAACTCAGCTGACATTATATAGTGAACAGTTATACTGCTGATGGCTGGCACTCCCAGTAGTGTCTCCTAGTTTATCAATAGCAATACAACTCAGCTAACATTATACAGTGAACAGTTATACTGCTGATGGCTGGCACTCCCAGTTGTGTCTCCTAGTTTATCAATAGCAATACAACTTAGCTGACATTATATAGTGAACAGTTATACTGCTGATGGCTGGCACTCCCAGTTGTGTCTCCTTGTTTATCAATAGCAATACAACTCAGCTGACATTATATAGTGAACAGTTATACTGCTGATGGCTGGCACTCCCAGTTGTGTCTCCTAGTTTATCAATAGCAATACAACTCAGGTGACATTATATAGTGAACAGTTATACTGCTGATGGCTGGCACTCCCAGTAGTGTCTCCTTGTTTATCAATAGCAATACAACTCAGGTGACATTATACAGTGAACAGTTATACTGCTCATGGTTGGCTCTCCCAGTAGTGTCTCCTAGTTTATCAATAGCAATACAACTCAGGTGACATTATACAGTGAACAGTTATACTGCTGATGGCTGGCACTCCCAGTAGTGTCTCCTAGTTTATCAATAGCAATACAACTCAGCTGACATTATATACTGCTGATGGCTGGCACTCCCAGTAGTGTCTCCTAGTTTATCAATAGCAATACAACTCAGGTGACATTATACAGTGAACAGTTATACTGCTGATGGCTGGCACTCCCAGTAGTGTCTCCTAGTTTATCAATAGCAATACAACTCAGGTGACATTATATAGTGAACAGTTATACTGCTGATGGCTGGCACTCCCAGTAGTGTCTCCTAGTTTATCAATAGCAATACAACTCAGCTGACATTATACAGTGAACAGTTATACTGCTGATGGCTGGCACTCCCAGTAGTGTCTCCTAGTTTATCAATAGCAATACAACTCAGCTGACATTATATAGTGAACAGTTATACTGCTGATGGCTGGCACTCCCAGTTGTGTCTCCTAGTTTATCAATAGCAATACAACTCAGCTGACATTATATAGTGAACAGTTATACTGCTGATGGCTGGCACTCCCAGTAGTGTCTCCTATAGTTTATCAATTACAGCAATATAACTCGCATGAGATTATATAGTGACAGATTAATAGCAATGTAGCTCACCTAACATTATGGTGTCACAGATTGATTCTTTCAACTTTGAAAAACTTTGTACAGATCAGTAAGTGGTTCATGGATGGCTTCACCTCTGGGACCTCACTTGATGTTACAGTTATTCACCAAAATAACCACCAGCCAAAATGTGTGATTTCGCAAGTAAAACTGTGTGTTCTTTACCCAATTGGCTGGGACTATTTCATACAATTATTTGCTTTCTGATATTCCTGATACTTGAATGTGATCACACCAACTTCTGAATGATATGGCAGTAACCATTTCATTTTGCCAGACAGTGACGTGGTTGTATGTAGCTTGCTTTATAGTTATCCATTATGATAGCCATTTTCCTGACTTGTACTGGCAGACTGCAGATACCTCAGATGGTATTCTTTCAAAAAAATTTGCACTTTAAATTTTAATTCAATAACCATTTCACTACTTTAACGCAGCACAGAGGGTCTGTCCCCATCACTAGCATAACCAGATAATTAAACCTCTCCAGAGGTAACAGGGATGTTCTTACCCTCTCCAGATGCACCTATTGATAAGTCATGAGTAATATTATATCCCATAAAATTTGTCAAACAAGTGGGCTGTGTGAACAGCTCGTACTCAGCTAATCTTGACATTTAACCCAAAGGAAGTCCCACCCTGATATAGATTATCCAGAAGTGTTGCCGTGCAATTTCAAAGCAACTGGCACAGCTAGCGGCTTTCACAGTTGTTATTTTAAGATTCTTCCAGAAAACAAACAAAACATTCATATGAAAGGCCGCTGCGTGTAGTAATGGATCAAGAGGAATGCATGGATTCACCAACAGGTACCTGAATTGAAACATCTCTAATAAATTAGGGATCCAGAGTATCACTACTTTTGTTTAACCGTCTCACATCATGTGACATGCTGCACTTCCACCAAATTTCAGAACAATCTGACAGATTTTGAGAAGTTGGAAATGGTGAAAATATACAAAATTTTGTACAAAAATAGAAAAAAAAATGCAGTGCCATCAATTGAACAAATTAAGGTCTAGGCGTCTTCAGAAGTGTTTCCATGTAATTTCTAAGCAATCCGCTGTGTGCATGGTTTTGGCAAAGGCTTTTATAATACTGTAGGTGGCACCACCAATTTTGAATCCAACTGAGATTTTCATACACTTAATCTGATAAATCCTGAAAACTTCATGGGGATATCTTAAAAACCATGGACTGTTTCACACTCACAAGCAAAAGTTTACAGACAGACAGCTGGACGGAAGGATGGACAGGCATGAGTGATCACATGAGCTCTGCGACCTTTGGTCAACAGAGCTAAAAAGCAACAAATCATGTAATTTTTTTTTTTAAATCACAGCACCACCTGTTGAACGAATTATGGTCTTGGGTTTCCAGAAGTGTTTCTAGGCAACTTGAAAGCAATGTGGTCTATGCATAGGTTCACCAAGTGGGAAAACCCGGCAGTTGTCCCATTACGAAAGCAAGGCATGCGGGCTGATTTTTTGCTACCAGATGGCGTGCTGTGCACCTTCTCGAAAGTGGTCACGATAATGCATGATGGCGGACACTAATCTTGTTCCTGTCAACATGAACAGAAAAGCAGGAAATGGACCAAATACAGGAGGTGTATATAAGTTTACCATTTTAGATTGTTGACGGAGGGAGTACGGAAAGCATTGATAGTTAGAACCTTGAGTGACAAGGCAAATTATCATGGTAAACCACCACTGACTGTTGTGTAGTGGGCTGTAACGTTGAAACCAGGAAGAAACGTCAAACTGACAAATAGCAAAAATAAAAGTGCTGCTCCATTCTTTCCATCAACTGATATTTCTTTGTCTTTCAAATACTTTTTCAGCCACCCTAGATTCTGTTTTTGACGAAATCATTGTCCATGTTTCACTCCTCGTTACATGCTGTATTCAGTATCGCTGTAGCCTGTGCGGCAAGACTGAGTGGCCCGCAAATTACCCAGAAACTTGTGCGCGCCTGGCTCTGGCATCGGAATCTCCGCTGGAGTTTCCCCGCTTGGTGAACTTATGCATGGACCGTATTCTAATGTCAGTGCAGTCATGTATTGTTTCATGATGCTGAAGTATCAGCATGAAGGCAGTATGAATGCAGTATGTATCATGCTATATCAATACCTCTAAAGCAGCATTGAAGCATTATATGTATGCTGAACTATAGTGCTGCCATAGGCAGTATGATTGCAGCATCATGCTGTGTATCTGTGCTTCTTGTGAGCATTCGTGCAGTATGATCAGAAGTATCATGGCAGCACCATCCTGCCTTGGTACCATGAAGGCAGTATGACTGCAGCATGATGCAGTATTGATGCAACATCAGCTAAATGCTACAGTTTGATAATGGACAGCTTATGAATGTTTGTGTTTGAAAAGGGGGAATGTAACAAGTCTTTTGCTCTGATGACCCAACTATACTGACTTTTAATTTAGTACCAGTATGATACAAAGTAGATAATTTACGATGGCCTCATTGGTTTAACCCCTAGCAAACCTTGTTCGAGCACTCAAAATGTATGTGAACACTGTTTGCCACCATCATTGAGTGAAGCTGAGCACAACACAAGCCAACCTTCATCAGCTTACCACTGGCCGGCAATGTTTATTTACCTGCAAGGGTGTGCATTTTATAATCAACAAACTTCCATACTTGGGGATGGCAATTTCGATTTTGCGGTAAAAAATATAAATTCTTATTAAATGGATAAAAATCCAACAACTGCCTATTTTTCATGACATTCTGAATGATACAACTGTAAAATTTAACCCCAAAACTTGGCGAATTTGCGGTCACAATGTTTTGCATCATCCGCCATTTTGTTTTATACTGCTGGAATCCTTAGATTTTCGTCTTTCTGTGTAAGAATTAAGCTCTCTTATTGACAAAGAAAAAAATATTCCCGGGGTATCCCTACAAAAATGGCCTAAAATGGGAATGGAGACATCATTTTACCTAATTAAACATGCACTTACTACATTCCAGGCTCCTCCTTGGGGGGATTTGATCACATGCTGCTCACTGTCCAATCAAACTCATTCTTCCCCACATTCCTGTCTCATGGCCTCAATGTTTGGAAGGTGAAAGAGTCATATTCACGTAAAAGTTATTGAACCAAGATGCTAATTTTTACATTATATTTTCACAAAAAGCCTTCAATTGAGCAAATCTAGACACAGATAAAGGCAGGAGTGAAAATTCCTTATGGAAAGTAAGGAAAATACACAGACTGCATGGTGACGAAGCAAAGATTTGCATAGCTATAAACACGATGACGATGTGTTGTTGATCGCTGTGTCTGATGCATCAGGTATTGATGTTTTGAACAAAATTTTGTCGTTTAAATTTTATCAAAATGTTTGAAAGGAACAAATCTATATGACAGAACATGATAGTAATTAAACTCATGATCCAATGCTGGAAAAAAAGAAGTACAGAGCGGAAAATCATGCTCAGGAGCATGCCTGTGGACACTCACTTGTGTTGCACAGCCCATGTTGCTTGGTAAAAAAAGTGACCATACTTAAGATCAGACCCTTGACACCCCACCCCTCTGGCATCAAATATTTCAGGTAAATTGAAATAGAAAATGAATTAAAAATGCACAGAAATAAAAATCCTGCAATTTCTGACCAACTTAGTGTTCATCAATTGGAATGAATCGCAAAAATAACAGAGCCCAGGCATGTTCAATCATGCATGTCACTTGTTGCGCAAGTGAGTAAAAACCTGCCCTGTGGCACACTGTGTGCGATACCAGACACTGGCAGTTTGCTAGGGGTTAAGCATATTTTGTTTTTGAAAGAGGAGATGGGGACAAGGGGTAGAGCTCTAAATGAATTCTTTTCAAATGATGACTTGATAGGACCTTGATAGTCAATAATGTAAGGATGAAAGGGCACAAATTCTCAAAAATGTAGACATAACATTCACTGAAACTGTACCATCCAATGTGAAGAGACTCAAGTGTACTATCCAATATGAAGAGGGTCAAGTGTACTATCCAATATGAAGAGGGTCATGTGTACTATCCAATATGAAGAGGGTCATGTGTACTATCCAATATGAAGAGGGTCATGTGTACTATCCAATATGAAGAGGGTCATGTGTACTATCCAATATGAAGAGGGTCATGTGTACTATCCAATATGAAGAGGGTCATGTGTACTATCCAATATGAAGAGGGTCAAGCATACTATCCAATCTGATATGGGTCAAGTGTACTATCCAATTTGAACAGGATGAAGCATACTATCCGATGTGAAGAGAATCAAGTCTACTTTCCAATATGAAGAGGACGAAGTATACTTTTCAATCTGAGGAAGCTCAAGTGCACTATCCAATTTGCAGCAAATTAAGTATGCTGTCCAATTTAAAGAGTTTGAAGTGTACTATCCAATCAGAAGAGGATAAAGTATGCTGTCGTATCTGAAGAGGATCAAGTGTACTGTCCAATGTGAAGGGGACGAAGTGTACTATATCCACCTGAAGGATCAAGTATAAAATCCAATCTGATGAGGATGAAATGTTAACTCTCCGATCTGAAGAGGACCAAATGTATTATCCACTTTGTCGAGGATGAAGCACCAACCAGTAATATCCAATCTGAAGATGATCAACTATACTGTCCAATCTGAAGAAGATGAAGTGTACTCTACAATCTGAAGAGGATGGAGTGTACCATCCAATATGAAGAGGATAACGTGACAGATGTGTCTGATAAAAAATGCGTACTGCTCTCATTTGCACCATCATAGATAGCCTACTCCACACATGGAGTTGGCTGTGGCTATTGTATGCTGCAAATAGGTATCATGCTTTGCTTGAGTTATAGCTGGTACAACATGTGTTTGACATGCATGAATTGCACATTAATGATTGTTGACAACAAAATTGTACTGACACATTGGAGAAATATTTCTTTTTATTATATTGATTACATCCACACAGCCATAATTGAAGACTTTATGTTATCAATTACCGCTCTGTGTCAACCCTTACAATGTCATGGCAGGATTCAGGGGCTGCCTTCTGCAGCATGGCCCATAATCAAGACATTTTCATTAAATGGCCAAATGGCTGATTTTCTAATTGTGAAAAATTTCTTGTCTTGTCTCTGGCTGTGATGGAGCTATCTCTTCATTAATCTGCTGGCTGGCAGAAATCTATGTTGTCATATCTTGGCTATGAACTATATCTTGTGTTGTCATCTTGGGAATGAGCTATCTGCCTGTCGTTAGATGTATTTCTTGGCTGCTAGGCTGCGAGGTAGCTACATGTTGTCATCTCTTGGCTCTAAGGTATTTTCATGTTGTCATCTCTTGGCTCTAAGGTATTTTCATGTTGTCATCTCTTGGCTCTAAGGTATTTTCATGTTGTCATCTCTTGGCTCTAAGGTATTTTCATGTTGTCATCTCTTGGCTCTAAGGTATTTTCATGTTGTCATCTCTTGGCTGTGAGGTATTTTCATGTTGTCATCTCTTGGCTCTAAGGTATTTTCATGTTGTCATCTCTTGGCTGTGAGGTATTTTCATGTTGTCATCTCTTGGCTCTAAGGTATTTTCATGTTGTCATCTCTTGGCTCTAAGGTATTTTCATGTTGTCATCTCTTGGCTCTAAGGTATTTTCATGTTGTCATCTCTTGGCTGTGAGGTATTTTCATGTTGTCATCTCTTGGCTCTAAGGTATTTTCATGTTGTCATCTCTTGGCTCTAAGGTATTTTCATGTTGTCATCTCTTGGCTGTGAGGTATTTTCATGTTGTCATCTCTTGGCTGTGAGGTAACTCCTGTGTTGTCAATTGTTTACAGACCATACAATGAGCAGATTGAGCACCAACAAAGAGAAATTAACCCGCTAAATTCCCCACCATCAAGCAACTGTATGTGTTTTTAAAACCCTCCTTTGAAGACCTCCATTTATTTCCTCGACCAATTTGTTCAAATTACATGCACTTAAAGACCACCTGCAAATATAATTAACACATTAAAAATGATTGGGTAAGCCAAAATGAGGCTGAGTGATTATATTTGTCGTCATTATTTTGTTGGTACAGTAACCCTTCATCCAAACACATACCCTCACACTAATTTGGTGAAGACTAATAAAAGTTAATTTCATCAATACTTGGGATGATTACCCATATAAAACTCAAGAGTTTAACTATATCAACCAACTTTAAATATATATATATATATATATATATATATTTTTAAAATTCATTTGTCATATTTTTCTTAACAAGTCACACTTTTGTTTCCTCGACCCCTTTGGTAGTCGTCATTCTGACCATTGTACAATTCAAGGGAGGATATCTATTTGATGTGACAGCCTTCCTCTTTGGGTCCACAGTTGTGTTTCAGCACAGGTTAGGATGGTTTTAAGGACACATTTAAGGGCGATTTTGAGATTTTAATGATTTTTACAAGATAAATTCCTTTCTAAAAGTTGGCAATATTTCAAGTGCCTAACTCAAGTAGAAAATTAATACAAAAAAAAACCCACAAAAAACCCCCACCAACGCATGTAGATATCTGAATGCCCACATGTCATTTTTTTGGTTTTCAGCTGCCTAGTGGAACAATGCCACCTATCAATCATTCTTAATAGTCGGTCATGTGGCTACACTGGTAGCAATGGTCCAAATCAAGAGTGCTATGGTGGCACTGGAAAATCAGGCAGCATGCCGAAACTAAAGCATGTTTGTGGACTGGGAAATGATGCCAACATGCAAACATATCACAACCTTATGGGTTTGCTTTATAGTTGTCTTGCTTGTTTTGCGATCAAATGAAGGAAGACATTAAATGTTGAGGAGCAGCAGGAATCATCAGACTACGTCCCATCAAAGCCCATGCCACAATGGATTACCCCAGTGGCCATGCCCACCAAAGACAGGCGTAAAAGAAAAATGGAACTTCAATCAACAATACCCATGTACATAATAATATTTCATTGAACCCCAAAGGATAAAAAAGTAAAAGTACGAACAAATACATCGAAATAAGCATAACCATGAACACAAGAGAAAACATACAAAATAGCAATACAAAACTCAGGTTGGAAAAAGAAATGAAACTCAATAAGAAAATAACGATAAGCTTACATCAGTAAAGCTATACAGACAAGTGTAACAAGCTAAGTAAAATAAACAGATAGGAGTACATACATTAAAACATAAACTGAAAAAGTTGTTAAAAGTCAGGTATTCAGAGTATCATCACCTGGTGAACAGCTTTGTTTAACACTCCCATAAGCTATTCTTCCACCAAGTTTTAGAGCAATCAGAGTGACAGATTTGTAGAAGTTGAACATAGAGAAAACACACAAAATTTCTTAAAAAATAAAAAAAAAAAACTCACAGCACCACCTCTTGAGCAAATTAAGACCTGGGATTCCCCAGAAGTGTCCCTATGCAATTTCAATGCAATTGGATGAGCTGATTTTGATATGAATATTTTTTTCTAAGATTTTGCCAAAAAATGAACAAAATATAAAAAACCCAAAATCACTTGAGCATGACCATTTGAACAGGCTTGGTAGAGAGCCACCCACCAAGTTTGAAGTGAATATGGTTGATGGTTTTGGAGCCGTCAAAAATGTGAGTTTCCATTGCAATCCCATTGACTTACACGGCAATAAATAGGAAAGCAGGCATCAAGCGAAAGGTACCCAAATTGCAAAAATTAGTGATACAGAGTGTTACCACGTAGGAACAATTTGATAAATCCTCCCACGAGAAATTTTTCCAAACAGTTTCACGACAATCTGAGTGACGATTTTGTAGAAGTCAAAAGGGGGAAAACACACAAAAATTAGCAATTTCTGAGATTTTTTAAGATTAAACAAAAAAAAACAAAAAAGACAAAAAATCTAAAATCAGTGAAGTGTGACCATTTGAATCAATTTGGTAGAGACTCATCTACCTTACATTGCCAACAAGTTTGAAATGAATCTGGTTGACAGCCTTTTAGAAGAAGTCAAAAAGGTAAATTGTGGATGACAAACAGATGGACGGACAGACGACAGATGCCTAACCACCCCATAACCTCAGCTGGTTGACAAGTCAGCTGAGGTAAAAATGGACAAAACCTGCAGAGAATCTGCTCAACAGTTCCAGTGTTGATAGAGGTTCCTAGTCTTACAATGGTATTGCTTCAAAGTATGTATACAGTGCTGTAATAATGATGTCTTTATCCATCACTATCCTGGCACCTGAAACATCATTAAACACCAGCACATGAGAGCCATGCCACTCAATTAACAATTTTGTTATCAACCAAGTTCAGCAACATTCACATCAGGTTTGAGCACAATGCAGCTGCTACTTAAGAGGAAGCTGAAAATTACAAAACACACATGAGCACACACAAAACATTTAAAAACAAAAAATGCACTCCAAAAATCCCACACAGCATGGATCCCCACCCTCTTTGACTAGAAACACAAAAATGCACTCCAAAAATCCCACACAGCATAAATCTCCACCATCTTTGACTAGAAACACAAAAATGCACTCCAAAAATCCCACACAGCATAGATACCCACCATCTTTGACTAGAGTCTGCATGCTCAATGATTTGGGGAAGTAAAAAAATGAAAATTTTTGATGGATGCACAACAAATGCTGCACTACAATAACCAGCAGACCACAAGAGAAGCTCATCTGACTGAAAATTAAGTCAGCTGACCTAAAAAATCAATGTTCAACAAATTTGGCAGAGATGATCGACCCACCAAAGGCACATCTCTACCAGGTTTGGAAAGATCGAATCAGGCCAACAGTTTTTGAGATGAAGAAAAACGTGATTTGTCGGTGCATGATAACGGAAGACAATGTGCTACTGTATCTTTGCATATTGGTGGCCCCTGAGGGCCAGGAGACCATCCACAAAGAGCAGTGATCTGTTGGCCCTCCACACGCCATACAAAGCCATGCTCCCTCTGCATCAAGTACTAACAAATCTAAATCATTTCCTCAACTTCCTCAAGCAGACGGCTTTAGTTTCATGAAAACGGCCAACTAGTTCCAGCATTTAAACTTTGAAGTGCTGTGTCATTGTGCAGTATTGATTGGATGCTTGCCTGAGCAGTGACTGTGGCTGCTGGGAACAGCAGAAGACGGCAAGGAAATGCCGCTTCCTCTACAGCCTGGCCAGCTTCCAGGCAGGATGCTGCAGTAATTATGTCTTCGTGCTGGGTCCCTTTTCATGCAGCCTTGTCACTCGTACAGTTGCAATTTACTGCCAGTTTCCCTGTCACAAATCAATAGCAAAAGCTGGAAGAATACACTGAATCCTGCAACAACCACACAGAGCAAGACTACATCAACCCCAGCCCAGCCGTCTCCTCTCCAACTAACCGTTCAATTACCTTATTTCATTGCACTGGTTATTAGTTCATGCTTGCCTGAACTTAATATGAATACTACCATCTGAGTTTTATTGCAAGCATGGTCCATTTATAGTCAGATCTGTCTTCGTTCTCTCTTCCAATGTTATTCTCAATACAAAATATTATAAATGGTCTTCATTTTTCTTTAAATATTTGTACACTTTTAAGACATTCAATATAGAAATCTGTGAATGCAGTTTTTTTAAACTGAAAGAACCAAGATGTTAAGTGACAGTCAGCCCACATTACTTAACAAAAGGGGCAGGTAACTGATCATGCAAGTAGCTTGATGGTGCTTGCATGGGCTGCCGCCTCCAGATAAACACATGCAGCTTTAATTCATTCACATTGTTATACATGTAGTTCCATCCAACAAAACACATGGTTAAAACAAAGACAACTCCATTGATTGCTCTCCAGTGTGAGTGGCAAGAAGGAAGTATTTTCTGTCTTGATTTATTGTATTGTTGCAGTGGGTGCTTAGCCCGCTGTCTACAGATGTAGCTATGCCTCAGACAGAGGGCGGGGCGTGTGCTCCGTCTATTCCACCGTCTATTGATTGCAGGCTCCTGTAAGATGAACACTGTATCAGCACAGTGTGTATTCCCTCTGCCTAATCCTCGGTAACTCTACACCAGTCCCTTCTTGCCAGCGTCAATTATCCTCGCTAGTCTTAATTAGCACTACAGGAATTCCCAAATCATACACTGAATCGTCCATTACCTTATTCCACCACAGGCTGGCAAGCCATGCAGTGATCAGAGACAAAAATGGCTGAATTAATACTTAGACAAACTACAAGACATTGGCACAGACCTATACAGCTCTACCAAGACAGAAAACCAGTGTCAGCCATGGGCTACTATTTACACAGACAATTTACCCTTAATCAATAATAATATGCTAACATTATTAAAGACGTGGACTTCTGGTTGCCAGTGGAATAACCCCAGCTGTGGAGGCGGTCATGCCACCTCACAAACATGCTAACAAATTTGACCATATAAGGCTTGGCGTGGGGGACCCCTGCCTTCCGTCCTGCCACTCACTGTATCCAACCCACCAATGACTGGGCCGTCTTTTTACCACACAACCGGTAAACAAGATAATGAGCCAATCTTGTCTATTCTAGGCAGGGCGTCACATTGATGGATGGACCAATATTTTACTGTAGAGACGTGGATCCTCCAAAAATTGCCTTTTTCAGCAGTCCTGTGTTGAATATTATGGCAGCAATCTATCATTAGGCTTTATGCAATTTTCCTTGCCACTGAATGCAAACTTTGGTTTTCCTGTGTAATTAATATTCAGTGCCATAGATTTCATGTAGTCAAATTAATATGCTGTATTCTCTTGGTAAAAGAGCATTGCCTAAATACAGAAGACCCAAATTAAGACAAATAAATATATATTATATGTTTCATATATATATATATATATATTTATATATATATATATATATATATATATATATATATATATATATATATATATATATATATATATATATATATATATATACATACATGCATGTTTGTACATATATATATTCTTGTGTTCATAGCCTGTACATAGGATTTGGGTCACACACAAGCAAGCAGAGTGAAACAGCGCTCTCTCTCTTGTTTAAATATGTTTTATTTCTAAACATTATAGTAATCAAAATATACCATCACTGCAATCAGGAAAATAAAAGCCCTGCCCTTAATTTCCAAACCCTCTTCCACAGGAGCAACAGAAAAATGACACACAACAAGACAATAGCAAACTGTGTGGAAGGTGACAGTCTAAACAGATAGAGCGGCTTCAATCAAGTTTTTGTAACAAAACCTTTTTTATGCGGAGTGAACTAGTGTACACGATACTCCACACTTCCTTTATCAGTTGTAAACTGCTGTCCCCCGGCTGTCAAATGAACCGCTTTACACATTGGCATGGTCAGAGCTGCCACTAACCTCCCCAGTCCATAGTAATTATGACTTCCAAGAGAATGTGTGACCCCTGAAGGGAACATGTGGCAAATTAAAGGGTTAACAAACATGATGGAGTCAGTGAATGTCCAACCACATACATGTACACCACTGTCATTAATACTGCACTGTCTTAAATGACAAAAACAACAAGAGGCAAAATGCCATGTTAATGTTGACTGTATTGAGTACAAATTACTACCTGTTAATTCACACATCCATGAAGCTACTGCTGCAGACAGCAGTAAACAATGGCTCATCAACTCTGATCCACAATGATATGGACAACATGTACATCTACTCCACATTGACTGTAAATTCACTTATATAATAATTCTGCCATTTACATATTATTGCCGTGTATATATATATATAAATATATATATATATATATATATAAATATATATATATATATATATACATATATATACATATATACATATATATATATATATATATATATATATATATATACATATATATACATATATATATACATATTATGTATGTATATTATATACATATACATATATATATACATATATATACATATATATAGATATATATATTTATATATATATATCATTGCAGTATATATATTATTGCAGTGTATATAATCATTGCTTATTGTATTCACATGGCAGGAGAATGTTAAAATAGAAATGCAATACAGCGGTATTCTAGCATAGCTAGGTTCAATAAGAACAAGGTCCAAATTAGTTAAATTGATACATTAGTTAAATGCCTGAAATGCAACAAGAATTGATACATGTGAAAAAATTACATGACTGTACAGTGGCTCTCCATTTGTGACATTGCTGTCTGTCTGTGCTAGGACAGCAGCCTCATGTAGAACCAGGCTAACACTACTATGGAGCAGTTTGGGAGCTAGGGCTCCTTGGTTTCTAGAGTGTGCCTCAAACATTGATATAATCACCCAAGTGCCCTGTGCATAAAAAATGCTCTGTTCATTGAAAACACTTCTGGCTTGTTCTTTATAAGAATGAATTCAATTGAAGTTGATCCAGTCAATACTTTTAAATTGTTCTTAGAGTATTCCAGCGGACTGGCAAGGAAAGTCGGTATCCCTGCAGCTGACGCCAGTCTCTGTCCAGTCTGTGCCATGTGGTGTTTGTAGACTCACCAGTTTCGTCCTTTATTTCCATGATCAAAACAGACCTAAAGACATTGTGGTGTGTGGCCTACATGCTCTACACACTTTTTATAAGTGGTCTGGTGAACCTCTGTGTATTACCAGTCCCCTTGTCCAAGAAAATGGATTCCTTTCGGATTAGATTTAGATTCCTTCTGGGCTTCTAATCAAACTGGGATTCTTTTAGAATTCATTTGGATTCCTTGGAAAAAAGGGGTCCTTTATAAGGAGAGGCATATGGTACAATAACATTACTTTGGATTCTTTTGCTTTCTTCTTGGGATCCTTTGGGGCGACTTGCTTTACTTTGGATTTCTTTGCTTTCTTTCTGGACTCCTGTTATATCCTAGCTGTCAAATGTGTGTGGTTGTTTGAATTTTGGCGGTTGCATGGCCATGTAACCGCCATGTTGAATTGTGGAGATCTGGCTCTTCAAGTTTACACAATTATGAGGTGTTGAGATAATTTATATCAGTTTAACACATATAAACAAAAAGGACTGTGCAGAAAATATTCAGAGATAAAATTACAGTAGGAGCTTGTGATTGGAAGGCTGAATTACATGCTGCATACATTTTATGTCTAAAAAGCTTGGATTGGTACAAAAGTGTTCTTGCTGCTTCAATTACATATCATACATCTACATGTACAATGTATGCCTATGGTGAGGATATACCTGTATACCTGTAGACTAGGCAGCCATAGGTGCAGAGAGGCCAACTGTCCACTCATCATCAGAGACAGTTCCTGAAATTAGCTAACATCTTGACCACATTACCTTGTTTGTCCCACATTAAAGCTGAGTATTTTCTGAGATATATTCTTTGTCAAATATGCTCAGTCCCTGATGTTCTCACTTAAATGTCCCTGAAATAGCATTTTGAATGTTCACATCTCTGTAGGTGTATATTTGATATTGCAGTTACAGTATTAGGTTTTAATTAACAAGGATTGAGGCTATATACACTCAATGCTTTTAAGAAGACCAGATCTGGACATTGCATGCACATGTTCAAAGACAGTCTGTGAATAATAACTTTTACACACATTCATGATTAATATATATAACCATGTACATAGTTTTGGTGTGGACATCGTGTTTACCAGTGTGAGCTTCCATTACTTTTGGATTCTTTTTGATGATATGGGAATCATTCAAGGAAACCTACAGGCTTCCTTAACATTACTTTTGGATTCCTTTTAATGATATGAGAATCCTTTCACCCATGCAGTCACTGGGATTCCTTAACATTACTTTTGGATTTTTTTATAATGATATGGGAATCCTATAAGTGCACTAGCATTCTGAAACATTGCTTTTGGAGTTTTTTTGTAATGATATGGGGATCCTTTTCAAAGGACTCCATCCTCATAAATATTTCACTGTATTCAATGCATTTTGCAGCCAAATGAAATCCTAACTAGTCATGGAGTTAACACAGGGCAAATGGAATCCAAAAGAAATCTAAAAGAAAATCCTTTTTATAGGAATCCATAAGCAATCCAAAAAGAATCCTTCTTTTTTGACTAGAGTTGTACTGGCCAGGTCTCCCCTGGCAGACAGAGCCATTACATGTGCTAGCCACTCACAGTCAGTCCTTATGACCACTCCACTAACTGCACCCACTCCACCTCGAACTGCACCCACTCCACCTCAACTGCTCACATACAATTATTCTCAATTTCAATTTTATTTCTTACCATATGTAAACATTTTGGGAGTCCACTTGGTGAAAAGCTTCAGACATAAATTGAACTAAGCCCTGGCTGACTCTTTTTATCATCACTGAACATAATTTTACTTCAAATTACATCTTACATGTATATGGCAAATAATCATACATCCTATATCCCACATGTACTTTAGCTGCTCATTCACATTTTGTATGTTGTTCGATCTCCCTCAAATGCCTAAACCAGGTTATATACATGTAGCTAAGATTATTTATTATACACTTTCAATGGAAGAGACCATCACAAAACATTAATGAAGGACACTCGACCTTTGAAACACTCCTAAACTTAAGTGTTCCTGATTTCTATTTTGGGTTCCTTGTTAGATCTGTACATCATTTATGGTAATATGGATTGTGACAAGTGAGGCATCAATAATGTTATCGTTTACCACAACGTGCATAATTAGCACAACCACTCCCCTCTGTATATAGAACTCTAGTCAAACAACTGCTCAGGAAATGGCAGACTGAAGCAAATCATTCACTGGGTAAAAAATATACATGAGTATGAAGGAAGCGGCTGAGCAGAGCTGGCAGTCAGCAGGGGGAGTGGGGAGGACTACATGAATGACTATAAAGCAAGGCCTGAGTGGGATGAGTGGTGATGATGACTAGATGACTGACTGGGGCACGACGTGAGTCGGGTGAGTGAGGATGATGCTGACTCTATATTAGGTGACTATAGCTTAGCTTTAATTGTCATACTAATACAATACCCAAACTGTATCACAATTACACCAATCAGGGATGGTCACTGCATCCCTTTACTGACAGATGCCGTGCAATAGAAAAGAAACGATTATGAGTTAATGTCATTATCTTTTCATGTAAATGACTTAAGTTGTGGGCACACAGCCCTTGTAGCACAATGCAGTGACAAACCAGCCGGAAACATGATAGCCCATAAGCCAGCTGACCAGCATTCATTGGCTTCATCATTGAGGGGCTGTATATAGCCACAAGCACTTCAGACATATAACCTGTAGGCGTCAACATCATGTGCCACAAGCATGACCATGTATGTCACTGTACATCATGGCCATGTATGTCACTGTACATCATGGCCATGTATGTCACTGTACATCATGGCCATGTATGTCACTGTACACCATGGCCCAGTATATCACTGTACATCATGGCCCTGTTTGTCACTGTACATCATGGCCCTGTATGTCACTGTACATCATGACCCTGTATGTCACTGAACGTCATGGCCATGTATGTCACTGTACGTCATGGCCATGTATGTCACTGTACGTCATGACCCTGTATGTCACTGTACGTCATGGCCATGTATGTCACTGTACATCATGACCCTGTATGTCACTGTACGTCATGGCCATGTATGTCACTGTACGTCATGGCCATGCATGTCACTGTACATCATGACCCTGTATGTCACTGTACGTCATGACCCTGTATGTCACTGTACATCATGGCCCTGTATGTCACTGTACATCATGACCCTGTATGTCACTGTACGTCATGGCCATGTATGTCACTGTACGTCATGGCCATGTATGTCACTGTACATCATGGCCCTGTATGTCACTGTACATCAAGGCCATGTATGTCACTGTACGTCATGGCCATGTATGTCACTGTACATCATGGCCCTGTATGTCACTGTACATCATGGCCATGTATGTCACTGTACATCATGGCCCTGTATGTCACTGTACGTCATGGCCATGTATGTCAGTCTGTACATCACATAGTGACACAGGGAACACAACTTTGCTGGTTTGCTCAGCCACATGAAGTGTTCACTGTCATGTCTCAGCTGGCAATGAAAACAATTTTGACAGTTGTTGAAGGCCAACTTGGTCTGGCTGCCAGCTCAATGTACATTGCTCATACACTGTATACACCAAAGACAATCCTCTCTTTATTGTCTAACCCTGTATGCTCCATGTGGATCAATAATAAAAGTGTTATTTGTAGCCTCCAGAGATTCATGATTAAACTGGTCTTTACTTGACACAAATTTGCCAGTCAGTGTCAGAGATACATCCATTTCAAGTGAACACTTTGATGTTGCTCTCTATTGTCAGCTGCTAGCATTAGGCTAACATGGCCACGTAATTTAACACTCTCTTCCCTTCAGTCTGAAAAAATTCCAATTTATTTTCCCACTTGTATTCAGGTGAGAACTTATGACATATTGATATATGTGTATACAACACACTTGTCTAACAAAATGACAAAAAAATCTATTTTAAAAATTCATTTGCAGCTTTACAAGACGTTGTTTCAATTTCCATTTGTTGTCACTACATTGTGTCAGTATGAACAACATGTCAGTTTGTTGTGGCTTGATCTTCATGGCCTCTTATTTCACCATTCAAAGGTAAAACTGACTGTCATAAAATATCTACACACACACACACATACCAGTGTGTATATATATATATATACATACATACATATATATATATATATATATATATATATATATATATATATATATATATATATATATATCACATGTATTTCCATTTAAACTAAGAAAATCTGTGGTCAATGACATAATTTCACAAACTGGGATTTAGATTACCTTAATTGTGGCTCTCGTAGGAAGTTTAATATATTTCCGAGTAAGACAGCTAATCCTCTGTTGAGAGACGACCACAGAGCAGACCATAGAGCCCCCACAGGGCAGAACATAGAGCCCCCCACAGGGTAGACAATAGAGACCCCCACAGGGCAGACCATAGAGCCCCCACAGGGCAGACCATAGAGCCCCCCACACGGTAGACAATAGAGACCCCCACAGGTCAGACCATAGAGCCCCCACAGGGCAGACCATAGAGCCCCCCCACAGGGTAGACAATAGAGACCCCCACCGGGCAGACAATACAGACCACCACAGGGTAGACAATAGAGACCCCCACAGGGCAGACCATGGACCACCACAGGGCAAACCATAGAGACCACCACAGGGCAGACCATGGACCTCCACAGGGCAGACCATAGAGACCCCCACAGGGCAGACCATGGACCTCCACAGGGCAGACCACAGAGACCCCCACAGGGCAGACCATGGACCACCACAGGGTAGACAATAGAGACCCCCACAGGGCAGACCATGGACCACCACATGGTAGACCATAGAGACCCCCACAGGGCAGACCATGGACCTCCACAGGGCAGACCACAGAGACTCCCACAGGGCAGACAATACAGACCCCCACAGGGCAGATCACAGAGACCCCCACAAGGCAGAACATGGACCCCCACAGGGCAGACCATGGACCCCCACAAGGCAGACCACAGTTATAGCCAGCTCCAGCCAGGTACCAGGTACATGTACATACTGTTCTTTTTAGCATTGTAACAGACCATGAAAGATGACCCGTCTGTACGCATACACTAAGATGACTGTTGTGGCCATAGGGGGCATCATGGCTTGCCTGCCTGCAGCTCTTGCTGGCAGTGCTGCAGGCAGCTTCTCCATTCACAATAACTGAGCCACATTTCTTAAATCTGTGCTCATAAAACCAACAGTCATTTTTGCATGGTGTGACAGAACGGGCAAACATCACACAGCAGCCATTGATTGAACCATCGCTTTGAATGAATACTCCTTGTGATATGTCAATGTGATGTTCTTATAAAATATCTAAAATCCATTGATTTAGTGTGTAACATTTTCTCTGCTTTATGCTGCAGACTGTATATTATAGATCTGAGAAAGCAATACCGGGCCTCTCCTACCTATACACAGCCACCCTAAATGCATGCAGTCAATAAGTGGTCTTATAACAGGGGTGACCTCTCTACAAAGAGAAAAATGATGTGAATGTCACACTTTCTGCATGAGACAGTGGCTTCTGGTATGACAGAGTTTATAAGTGGGGGGGAGGGAGGCACTGTATCTATAGCAATTACAGTTTTGGCAATGAACAGGTCATAAGAATTACATGCACAAAACCCCTACAAATTCAAGTTTCAACTCAAATATATAATGATCAAAAGGACCTTATTAAAAAACCCCTTGGCCAGGGATGACCCTCTTGTGACCTTGAAACTATGTCAAAGTCACTGAATGTCAAACTATGCCAAGTGTCAAATGAGATGCTTCTACAGTAGGTTTCATGATAGCAGCTTAATTTGTTCAAAAGTTATGGCATCTGGAAGGGTTATATACGGTGGACAGAGGACAATTATAATAACATTACACCACCTGCCAATAAGGGGCTAAAATAAGTTAAAATAAGTGTGAGAAAATGGACACACACTTATACAGATATGCATATATACTAGTAGGCAAATAAAAAATATGTGCATTTGATCCAATGATCTTAGCCTAATACTGTCTTTGTCAGTTACTAATTAGCACTTTCCAGTCTGGGCTATTTCATTGGCTCAGCCTGTGTCTGGGGATTTTTGGCAAAATTCCAAATTGGACCCAATTTATTGTGTATCAATGGTATAACTAGTCATCATAACTATATATCAACATGTTCAGTACAAGTAGTGCTCTTGGTATCCATAAGTTCCAAAATGAAAATAATAGGTGTATCATTTGGTTGCCATGGTTACAACAGTATTGTTTCATATTCTGATATTTTGCAAATGAGGTCATGTTTACAAAATGGTTTACCAAGGTCAATGTTGCACTCCTAAACCTTTTATTAGTGCTGGGATCTTGACAAGTCTTATCACAAATATGCTTTTGAGTTTGCCAAAATACGTTGTTTGGACAGTTGCCATGGTAACCATGTTTGTCAGCTTATTGTTGATAAGCTGGCCAATTACTACGATCTACATATTCAGGTACATTCAGCAAATCTCAATTAAAACATATTCATATGCATATTTAGAAAGTTTGTGAGTGATACACTGTGGTTTGCTACTTAATTCCTAAAGCCATATACACAGGGTAGACTGTCAGAGACAGCACAGACATGCAGTCTGACTGGACACTGTGCCACAGGCTGTCCCTCCTGCAGTCTGACTGGACACTGTGCCACAGGCTGTCCCTCCTGCAGTCTGACTGGACACTGTGCCACAGGCTGTCCCTCCTGCAGTCTGACTGGACACTGTGCCACAGGCTGTCCCTCCTGCAGTCTGACTGGACACTGTGCCACAGGCTGTCCCTCCTGCAGTCTGACTGGACACTGTGCCACAGGCTGTCCCTCCTGCAGTCTGACTGGACACTGTGCCACAGGCTGTCCCTCCTGCAGTCTGACTGGACACTGTGCCACAGGCTGTCCCTCCTGCAGTCTGACTGGACACTGTGCCACAGGCTGTCCCTCCTGCAGTCTGACTGGACACTGTGCCACAGGCTGTCCCTCCTGCAGTCTGACTGGACACTGTGCCACAGGCTGTCCCTCCTGCAGTCTGACTGGACACTGTGCCACAGGCTGTCCCTCCTGCAGTCTGACTGGACGCTGTGCCACAGGCTGTCCCTCCTGCAGTCTGACTGGACACTGTGCCACAGGCTGTCCCTCCTGCAGTCTGACTGGACACTGTGCCACAGGCTGTCCCTCCTGCAGTCTGACTGGACACTGTGCCACAGGCTGTCCCTCCTGCAGTCTGACTGGACGCTGTGCCACAGGCTGTCCCTCCTGCAGTCTGACTGGACGCTGTGCCACAGGCTGTCCCTCCTGCAGTCTGACTGGACACTGTGCCACAGGCTGTCCCTCCTGCAGTCTGACTGGACACTGTGCCACAGACTGTCCCTCCTGCAGTCTGACTGGACACTGTGCCACAGACTGTCCCTCCTGCAGTCTGACTGGACACTGTGCCACAGGCTGTCCCTCCTGCAGTCTGACTGGACACTGTGCTACAGGCTGTCCCTCCTGCAGTCTGACTGGACACTGTGCCACAGACTGTCCCTCCTGCCACTCAGTCAGCTAGCTCTGCTTCTACTCCAGTCTACCTGAATGAGTCAAATGAGCAGATGGCCAATGAGCAGGGTGATCAGTGAGCAGGGTGATCAGTGAGCAGGGTGATCAGTGAGCAGGAAACTTTCCAGATTGCTGCCTTGGAATATTCTGTGGGTGCAGCTGATGGCAGTATACTCAGTGCCTCCTTTGGCAGACCACTCCAAAAGGAGACCACGTGCATTTTAAGACCATATTCATCAGGTCCCTTGTCATGTCTATTCCATGTTACGTGAACTGCACTGAGAGACCACATGCTTTATGTGACCACTTTCAGACCTACTCGTAAGGGGGGGGGGTATCTTAAAGGAGGGAATCCTAGACCACAACAGTTCCTTGACATGTTGAGGTACATGTATAATGTTGATATTGTTAATGCAAGAAGACAGCCGTGGTTGTCCCATGCTGTCGTGACTGCTAAATTATGTAACTGTCCAGATTACCAGTACTTGCTTTAAGCTGTAACATATAAAATGAAACAGAAATGAAAAGAAAAAAAATCAAAATGCAGAGATGCCTGAAATGTACATGATGGTGTCAGCATGCTTATAGATTGTTAATTTGATCAGCCTATCGTGGACATCTTTGCTCTATAATCTTGTGTTTACTTATGCTAATTTTGCTGAAACTGTGTGACAAACATTTGATGCACAATTTTAATGCAGTTGTTTTGACTGACGCTTGTCATTATATGCCTTAATTAATTTAAGTTTATCTGTCTGTCAGGGATACGAGAGTTTCACTGGGAACTAAATATTGTGGATAAAACACACAATTCTTGTTCCAAGTTTTAAGGAAATGTCACCAGCATGTTTATTAGCACACTACTCTAGCAAAAGGGAGTTCAACATGGCCACAACATCTTTCACCAGTAGGTCCTTCAGCAATATAGTGTACCACTTTTTTGCAGTCAGTCCACAATGTGACTTGCCATCATCACTCAGGCCTGAAAGGCTACCACACTTGGTCAATGTCTGCCCACACAGGGTCAATGGAAAGTCTACCATACTCTGTCAACCACAGGCCAATGCACTAATGAGGCTTCCTCTTAGTTCAACAAGTCAATGTTCACCCAAACCATATTCACTTTTGTTTTCAAATTAAAAACTAAATAGTAACTAATAATAATGATGATGATAATAATAATAATTGTTACTATTATTATTGTTGCTGTTGTTGTTATTATTATTATTATTATTATTATTATTATTATTATTATTATTATTATTATTATAATGAAAACTAAATAGTAACTAATAATAATGATAATAATAATAATAATTATTATTATTATTATTATTATTATTATTATTATTATTATTATCATTATTATTATTATCAAATAAACAGATGGATGGATAGAAATGACACATATGTAGATAGACAGGGATGGATCGATGGATAGATCATTAGTCACTATCATCAAAACTGGTAAGTAATTATCCCTCAGACAGAATTCAGCTTGAGTCACATTAAAAAAACTACCCCTACCTGTAAACTAATACTAAGTTTAAGATTACGTTTGCAAAACTGACAACCAAAAGGTTAAGGTACATGTACCATGTGTCATCAGTCACTCATTAAGAGTTAATGTGACATTTTAGTCCACATTCAAATGGTAAATACTTAATTTCCTTCAGACAGTCAACAAGAGATTGATGTCTTTTCATCATCTGTCTGCAAAGGGTAAATCATGATATGACCTGTCATCGATGCCTGAAAGGTTAATACATGTACATAGCCTGTCATCAATGCATGAAAGGTTAACACATGGCCTGTCATCAATGCATGAAAGGTTAATACATGGCCTGTCATCAATACATGAAAGGTTAATACATGGACTGTCATCAATGCATGAAAGGTTAATACAGGGCCTGTCATCAATGCATGAAAGGTTAATACACGGCCTGTCATCAATGCATGAAAGGTTAATACAGTCACGGCCTGTCATCAATGCATGAAAGGTTAATACATGGCCTGTCATCAATGCATGAAAGGTTAATACATGGCCTGTCATCAATGCATGAAAGGTTAATACAGGGCCTGTCATCAATGCATGAAAGGTTAATACACAGCCTGTCATCAATGCATGAAAGGTTAATACACGGCCTGTCATCAATGCATGAAAGGCTAATACACGGCCTGTCATCAATGCATGAAAGGTTAATACAGTCACGGCCTGTCATCAATGCATGAAAGGTTAATACATGGCCTGTCATCAATGCATGAAAGGTTAATAAATGGCCTGTCATCAATGCATGAAAAGTTAATACATGGCCTGTCATCAATGCATGAAAGGTTAATACACGGCCTGTCATCAATGAACAAAAGGTTAATATACGGTTAAGCTCTTGTATTTGTTTTCAGTCTCTCTCTCTGTAAAGAATTCAAAGTCATCAAATTTCTCACTGCAATGCAGGTAAGGAATTTCTAAAATAACGTTAAAACCTCTGGTATCACACACTGACTTTATGGAAATCAATTATTTTGAAATCAGAAGACTTGCACACAATTTTTTTTCCTTTCATCTTACTTTTAGGGGAAGGGCAATGTTGTCATAACTTTTTAAACACAACTCTGTTTCAAATATTGTTCCACCTAACAAACAGATTAAGGCCCAGGTGTTCCATGACATATATGTGTCTACGTGAGATTTGAAACACTGTATCCTGCACTTTTGGGAAAGATTTGTTCATGTTTACATTCTTTCTAACCGAGCACCTCTCTATACTGAACACCATTTCTCGACTCCATATATATACTTCCAATGTAAGCAAACCTTCCCATAACAAACACCTCACTATATAGAACACATTTTTCCGGTCCCAAGGGTGTTCGGTATAGGGAGGTTTTACTGTTCTGAAGAGTCTCAATATGTTCTATCTACTCCCCAAATAGTGGTATATGCTTTCACAGCATGTTCCTTTATTCCAAACATTCACATAATTTTTCAGTGGTTACTAATTTCATTCAAGGGAACTGTTTAAAGCAACATGTACTGGTTAATTTACATTCTGTTATACTCATTATTATGTTGCCTCCAGCAATAGTACTAGAGGAATTGTCAATGTAGGTTGCACTATATTCAACATTCTTTTCTTCAAGTATAAAGATTACTTTTACTGGGCCTCTAACTGTCTTGTCCTTGTATTAGTCACCTCTCTTTGGCTTCTCTTTCTCTGTCTTGTGCTTTCCTATCAAATTTATCTACTTCCCATGAAAAGGACTTGTATACGACAAAGCCCCTTTTCCGGTATGTTTTTGGATCATTATGCTATTGATGATGTGAACATTATATTTCATGTTTAACCAAAATATCTATCTATCTAGCCATCCATCAATCCATCTATATTTTTATGCTTAAAAAATCTGATAAGCATCATTGCCAGCCCATGATAAAAATGATTTGACCTACGCAAGATACACATACATCACGCCAAGTCTGATCACAATCCATCAAAATGTCAGCAGCTTATGGCTGTGACTGGGGTTGATAGAGCTAGACAATGGCTCTGTCAATGTGACGCACCCAAATATGGGGTGTCAGGAGTTGATAGAGCTATACACTGGCTGTCAACATTACAAACACCCAACATGCAATCAATGTCATTAGTAATGGCATCCTGTGACAGGGCACATTGTTTGATCTGCCATTCTGGTGCAGTCAATGTCTAAGTGCAACACAAGATAAAACTTCAGGGACTTCCTGTGAAGATGGCAATGGCTTAAGTCTGCACAATGAGGGAAGACAGCCGTATGGTGTGAATTCTTCATACTTAGATTAGCTTCTCTGATCACATGATGGGTACCACTTGTATGTCCTCTCACTGTATAATTATTACTCAAATTTAAAATGTCACCATTTCTAAGCTGCAAAGCCCAAAGAAATAAATCCATTTCAATTCCTATTTATTATTCATATACATTATAAATCACTGAACAAAGCACTAACACAGTCTTAAAAAGACAGCAAAACCTATCTTGAAAGCCCAGCATGGGAACTATACCAGCACACACAGACATCACTGGAGCTACCCACTGGAGCTACCCACTTGAGCTACCCTGGTGCAGCGCCTGGTGAGGACAGCAACTGGCAGCTGTCCTGGTACCACGCCAGCGCAGCAAGATTTTTTGCCATGCAAATGAAGGAGCTGTGCCCGTCCTTATATGGAATTGGGGCCACCTTAGAACCATGCCAGCACAGCTTCACCAGGGGACCAGGCTATGTGAGCCATCCTGGTGTCCCGCCAGCACAGCTCCATCAGTAGACCGGGGTAGCTAGCGATAGGTGATCACGCCACCATGATGCCATACATGCCAGCTATAATGATGTAAAAGTATAGACCCGGTAACATGAACCATACAATGGAGCCTTCCTAAATGTATTCAGGGACAAATTTTCATTTTTTCTTTAAATGATTAAAAAATTTTCTCCTCAACAACTGTTTTATTTCATAATTTTCTGCCATATAGTAGTTGATCTCATTAAACCAGCAAAGTGAAATGAGCACAATAATGAAATCATATTTTTTTCAAAATACATCTTTGTATCTATCAATTCTTGCTTGGAACAATGTACTTAACTCAGAAAACCAATTACTTTTGTTACTTATTTTCCTTCACAAATACTGCCGATTAAGTTCCCTTAATATTCATTCAACAAATCATGAACATAAATTATACCATCCTCCTTAGGAGATATTTCGAGTAAAACCAGTATTAGTAAGTATACTTACCTCTCAACCACCACTGCTTAGACCTTTGTGTCTGGGTTGAAAGCCCATTAAATATTAAGTTGAGCTCGCTCACTTGATACCAGAAAACCAGATGGTCCTGTGGCACAATCTCTAGGTTCCAATGGAACTGCATGGTTACTATTTTTACTCTTTTTCTCTGACGAGGGGTTGTTGTTGGTGTGAAAAATTTTGAGTGACCTGTAGTCACTTGGTGATTTTCCATGCCAACAACGATCCTAAGTAAGAGAAAAATAGTAACTCTGTCTCCAGTCATGTAAGATTTTTTTTTTAATTAGATTTTTCATTGGGTATTCATTGCAAAAAAATATGTCCAAGGCCTACTTCCAATGCCGACCTGGTGTGCCATGTTCACTTACCTTCATCACAGTTAGTCCACATCATGCGTGACATATAATCAAACATCACTCGCACACATTTGATTGTGTCTTAATGTCAGTGCATCATGTCACTGATGCAGGCAGTCATAATTTACTTGTAACAATTTAATGTTTTGCTCATGTAATCTACACAGTCGAGTTACTACTTTTGAATTTCACTCTAGAAAATGATAATTCACTCTCAAACACAGGATAAATATTGAATTATGTCTTGTATTAGCATGTTACCTGCGATTGGATAAAGGAACACCTTCTATCATGTGATAACTGTACAGCTCCAACCACCTACGGTGTCCTTGAAATGTATTTCAAGTTAAATACATATATTTTCCTGTTGGGGTAGGGGTGCAGCCAAATACCTGGTCGCATTGCCGGCTGAACCTCACCAGTTGACTACATGCCAATGTTGTTCTCATTTTTTACATGTGAAAAATCAACCAATTCAGTTGCAAATTTTCCCATCCAGCTTACTCACAGTTAGAGCAATTCAGATCTCTGGAATACTCTGAAAGCTTATTGGATTTGTTAAACATCCACTCTTCTGGCTTTGTTATATAATTACTAACAGTGGGACTTGACCTCTGGTAGCCACATCTGATCATCCAATCATATACAGACTTCACCATCACCTTTATCTATCAAGCACAAACAACTTTTGACATGCATATTTGTAACTTTTCATAACTTTTTCCTCTTTTATATATATATATATATATATATATGTATATATATATATATATATATATATATATATATATGTATATATATATATGTGTATATATATATGTGTATATATATATGTGTATATATATGTATATATATATATGTATATATATATATGTATATATATATATGTATATATATATATGTATATATATATATATATATATATATATATATATATATATATATATATATATATAATTTCTATGGTCCCGTACTTCTATACTAGTGTCTGAAATAAAGAATTATTATTATTAAGCACACCATTTGGGACTTTAAAAATGCTAACTTTGAGGACTTCCAGACCTCTTTCCATTTGCTCTCTGGGAATCTGCTTTCAGTATATCACATAATATTGACCACATTGCAATCTACTGGACAAACATGCTGCTTGATTTCCTTAAGGAACACACTCCTTGGAGGAAATGCTTGTTTGACCAAAAGACAAACCTTGCATGGATTTATCCATCAAAAGAATGAGAAGAAAACACAATAATAATTGATGCATAGTGGTGCTACAAACAAATAAATGAATTCATTTTCAAATATATAAGAATTCTGCTGCATAACTGGTAATGCCAATAAATGTGCATAAAATCTTTTTTTTTTTTTTTTTTTTTTTTTTAATTAAGGAGAATTTAGCAAAAATATAAATCCCAAAAATAGTGAAGCCTGAAAAAATCTACATTGGGTTGCAAAATCTATCAATGTAGACTCCCTTTGCTAGAAAACAGCAACATGGTGTCTAATAAAAATGAACGAAAAAGCCAAAATCTTCAATCAGTACTTTGTCAGTCGGGACAAACTACATTTAGTTGACATTCCAAACTGCCTCCTTTTGAATATCACACTGATGAGAGGCTCAGAATGCTCTCTGTTGGTTAATATGAAGTCAAAAAGGAAAGTTTTATTTTCTCTTAGAACTAGGTCTGCTACTGGCATCATATACATGCATTGGCAACTTTCTTCTTAAAAGTATTGCACATAGCATCAGTTATTCACTATAAAGTTACATAATTTACTGGAGTCATGCTCCTTTCTAGAAAGCAGGAACAGGTCAAATCTATGCCCAGTTTTCAAAACATTCAATTGACACACAAATCAAATTATCATCCCATATCTCTGCTCTGCAATGTTTCTTTAGTCTTACAGCAACTTTAGGGCCAACGATTTTCCCTTTCAAAATAAAGAGGAATTCCGCTTCATCTGCAAAAATGTTTCAAATTCCGTTTCACTGTTAAACATGTATATTTATATATAATTCATATAAGGAAAAATGTCAAATTCCCTTTCAAGGATGAAAAAAAATGCACAATTATTCTTCGGTTTCAGAAAAAAACAGAAAATCATTGGCCCTACAACTTGTGTTTAATTAAGGTTTTACAAATATTTAGCAGGTAAAGGTTTATTACCAAAAATTTTGGGTACAAACAAAACGACTCGAGCATAAATTAACTGATATGTACCATTCATAATATTTGTAATGGGTTAGAAAATTTATAGGATAATTTAAGATCAAATTGGGGGTTTTTTTGTTTTTTTTTTTGTTTTTGTTTTGTTTTGTTGATGTCTCTAAAGTTCTTCACCATGTCTGGCATGAGGGACTACATGTATTGTGAAAATTGTATCAGCTGGACTTTGCTCCCTCATTAGTAAACTGGGTATGCGGCTATTGGTCTAACTGGTGACAGCAGGAAGGGGTAGTCATTGAGGTTGTTGCTCTGGGTGGCTTCCTGTTCAAGCTGGTGTGCTCAAGGATCCTTGCACCCGTTGTGTTTCTAGTATTTGTTAACAACATTGTCAATATCTCCTACAATATAAGACTGTTCATAGGTGACATCAGTATTATAGAAATGGTATGAAACCCTGTCATTTCACCAGGACATGTGAACAATGAAGGAAAACTGACCACTGGGATATATGTCATCTTTGGCCTGTTTTTACATAATGCCTTGAAATCTCTTTCACTACTGTTCTTGACAAAACATTACGAATTTGAGAATCCCCTTTACTCCTAGGTGATACGGTCACCCCTTGAAACAATTCATCTTTGGATAACATTATCCTCTTATTTACCTTGGAATGCTCACATGTATTGACAGAATCGTTAATAAAGCACCTATAAGTGACTTAATTGCTGTTTTAATGAGACTGCAATTTAAACAGTCCAGAAATACTCTGTGCAAATTATTTTAACTATGGTCCATCCCATTCTAGAATATGGATGTGTACTACAGTATGTGAGTATCGCAAACCTTTTGGAGTCTGTACTACATGAAGTCACCAATGTTCACCACCATACTGCACTGGGCAGGAAACTGGCTCAATCAGGACAGCAAACACAAGGTGAACCCCCAAAACATTTCAAACTTCTGGCCTTCTTTAAAACATTTCATGGGTTATGTTCTGACTATCTCTGAAATTTGGTATACTAAATACCACTATCATCAGTGGCTGGATTAAGCTAGGCTATATATACATGCAAACCCCACATAACCTAAGACAAACTAATACTGTACCTGTGCTTTGGAGATACAATAATTCCTCCCTTCTGTTATTAATGATTTGGAATGAACTTCCTGATGGCATTTGAAACTTCAAATCTTCTCCTAAGTTTAAATTGTCGTTGCAACAAACCTTATACCAGCTACAGACTTGGTTCCACTGTATTATGCTTTTGGTGATTCTTTTTCAAATGTTTGCTAAACTGTAGTTCTGCTTAAGCCATTCAGGCCTCAATACTCACCTCGTTACAGTCAATGTTGTACTATCTCCCTTGTAGGCTCCTCACCACCCCCACCCCCACCCCCACCCCAGTGAATTTATGCGATTTTATAGCATGACTCAACATTATCATTTCATTTCATAACTGTCCTGAAGGTGCACCCAGCCTGTAACTATGTGAATTTGTCATTGCACATCATGTATTGAAGAAACTTAAGCCTAAAATTTGAGCTGTATCATGTTGAGATCTCTGTTAATGTTCTATTCACTGGCCTACAAGTTGATTTTGACTTGCTGGGGTCATGCCTAAGATTGGTGCCTGTGTAGATTACATGTAATCAGTAATCGAGGCTCTCCAAGTCCACTTCATCTCTCCTTAAACACTGCATCCTCACTTCCTGCATCACTTGAAAATGATCAATCCTCCTGCTGTGTTGTCCTTCATGCTGCACACAGTCAATGTGGAATTCATTATGGCTCGCCACGGGCTGTGTGTCAATATTGGGCCGTGTGGCTGTGCATTTATTCCCAATGACAAGCTATCATGCCAAGCACCACAGACATTTTGTTGGTAAATCTGTCTCGTGTATATACGCATATTTCTTTCTGCTGCCATAACCAAACATCACATTGGTAACTAGGGATAACATATCCTGTGTTAGTGTTATTCATCAGCATTGGTATTAACAATAGCCTCTTTCCTTATCCATACACAGTACATTTACCATGTGAATGAAGCACTATGCCTAATGCAAACAAGTGGTCTTACCAGACAGGTGCATGGTCTCTGGCAACAGGTCCATCAAATGGAAAAGAACTTAAGCAAAGAGAGATGAAACCATCGTATGGTAGAATTAATGATGTCTCTCAAGACGGGCATCATTGTGTAGGCACGTTTCAGGCTACGTTGACACATTGCTTTTAAAAATAAAACTTTTTACTGTGACCAGAGTCGGCCTGTCTTCTACATAACTATGTTCAGTTGGATATAAAACTAAAGAATCTTACATGGAGCAGATATTGTAATACATGTGCAGCCACGCCAGTTAAGTATGTTGCTTTATTGGCCTGAAGACTCTGAATGGAGAGTTCTCTGCGGGATGGCCAGGGATCAATCATCTCAAGCAGATATCACATCCTACTGTCCTGTACCTATATGCTCTTGTCGCTCATGGAAAAATTATAATCTGTAAACTCTGCATACAAAGATTGGAAATGTTACATATTTATGAGCAATATTATGACCAACAGTACTTTGTCAAAGAAGCAATGCAGAAAATGCTAGTTTTGCTTACATCTCACAAGCCAGATGTTCTTATTTGATGGGCACCAGAACTGGTCTCTTGATGTCAATATTTGTCCTTTTTTCTGTGTATAACAAGTAAAGCACATGCACGCACTGCATGATGGTTACAATTAACTTACAGATTGTGCACATAGGAACAGGCTTTTGTCAGTTTTCCATTTAGTTCCTGAAGACTTCAGTCAAGTGAAACCAATTGCATTGCTTCATATCATATGGCACCAGCACCATGCAGGCCTCATGCCCTAGCCGTCTCACAGCCTTATGACAGATACAGGACCATAATCCCACTAGGGGGCAGCTAAAACAGTGCATACTGTCCTCAACTTGATGTGCCTGGCACTGCTAAGGGGAAGCTCATTCATACATGTACACAACACTTGTTTGAAGTTCAATGTATTAAAAATGACACTATCTTGTTTACCTGCTCACCTGTTAGCAAGAAACAAACTGGAAGCTATCAAATGGCTTCTTTCTAGCTTCTTACTATCTTCAAGCTAGCTTCATTCCTGGTGGCAGCTTTATGAATGGAAAATGGATGCTATCAAATGGCTTCCTTCTAGTTGAGTGGCTTCGTACTAGCTTCAGGTATTGTCATCTTGATAGCTGGCTTCTTTTTGATAGTTTCCATGTTAGGGTGTGGCTTCTAGACTAACTTCATTCCCAGAATACACCCAACAGGATGTTTGGATTTTGTAAGGGCATCCATATTGGAAGGTCACACTGTTGTGTGCTTATAGTCTCTACAAGATTGATAGATTTCAGTGATATTAAGACAGAATAACAATGCTAAACAAGGCAAACTGACAGAGTATTCTGCAAAAAAATACAATGAACTGAAAATCCGAACAGAATCTTCCTGAGCTGAAAGTAAAAGTTTTCATGTACATTTATGGAGTAAGTGCTTCATTTACTTTGAAACCTCCACCTTTGCATGTCCCATAGCTTAAATTTGCACAAAGTTTAGTAATTTATAACAGAGTATAATTTGTCACAGTGACAAATGTATGAACAGATGTTTCAGCAGGATTAAGGATGTGCCAAGTTCATGGTGACTTGTAAAAATATGGAACTAATGAGAAAGAATTGGAAAACCATGCAACTTTGAAAATATATAATTGACATCTGCAGAGATGTTAGAGACACATATCCATAGCCAGAATATGTCTCTATCGATCTTCATGATGTTACTGATAGATACAAGACAAGGCAGAAATTCAAGCAGCCACATATAAAATTGTGCTAGTGAGTTAAAAAAAATTGTTTGCATCTTGCTGATTCCCTCCAAATTTTTCTTCCCAAAATTATTGAAGCCATTACATGATTGTGCTGATCAGGTTATCACTCATGATCAAGTAGTGGCGAAGGAGAAGCCACTACGAAGGTAGCTGGAAGCCACTGAAACCTAGCTTCTCATATCCATATTTCAGCCATCATGAAGCCACCTGGATGAAGCTAGCTTTATCAGTGCGTGAAGCCTGGCTTCTCATTTAAATATTTGGGGCTGTATAGGCAGCCACTGGCAAGCCATGGGGAAGCCATTAACCACCTACATGTTTGTAGCTGCAATGGTCTTTTCACTAGCTTCAATTAAGCCACACTGAAGCTAGAACAAAGCTGTTCTTAAACAGCCACAAAGAAGCCAGTATGACGCTACTAAATTTTGGTATGGGATACATGAACCAACCCAAACATGTACCAACAGACAAGTTAACATGTTAGAGATCATTTGTAGTACAAACATCTCAGACATTTAAAGGGTCTACATTCCACAATGGACACACTGGACTGTCATCAGCTTGACTTTCTTACTGGGTCACACTGGACTGTCATAAGCCTTACTCCTACTGGGTCACACCGGACTGTCATCAACCTCACTCTTACTCGGTCACAGTGGACTGTCATAAGCCTTACTCCTACTGGGTCACACTGGACTGTCATAAGCCTTACTCCTACTGGGTCACACTGGACTGTCATCAGCTTGACTCTTACTCGGTCACACTGGACTGTCATAAGCCTTACTCCTACTGGGTCACATTGGACTGTCATCAGCTTGACTCTTACTCAGTCACACTGGACTGTCATCAGCCTCACTCTTACTGGGTCACATCCACAGTCCACTGCAACTGTCTAAAATAGAGGAACTTCAGACAGAGGAGCATCATTGGGGCTGTCTTATACAAAAATACGTTCATCAGAAAGAGGAGAATCACACGAGCTGTCTAAAACGGAAATAAGAAAGCTGAGAATCACTGGAGCTGTCTGAAACAGAGAAACTTCAGAAAGAGGAGAATCACTATGGGTACACGAACTTCGCATCGCAGAATTGTGTGGCTTCATTGTTTGGGTAAATACATTTTAAATTATTTGCCAAGTCTACATGCATACTTAAAAATACAATATTCAACCCTATCTGCTCGCATACCATTTCTAAATATCGACCACTTCATAAATTGTCAGTAACAACCATGCCACGCTATTCTCAGCAGGGCTACCATTGGGTAGCTGCATATCTTTATTAACATTCTGCAGGTTTGGCACATGCACAGAGAGCACTTTCCCTGGCCTTGTCATTGTTGGGTTGGTGGTGGCACAGCCATCAGTGTATTGTCAGTGTAATCTGAGGGGGTCACATTGCTGTGATGGTCCACATCTGGGTGCATAGTGTCAGAGCTACACTGATAGGTCAGGCACGACAGACCAGCAATTAAAACACTGATACATTCGACATATCAGTGTTGCGATGTGAGTGTGGAAATATTTAGCAACATGCCCCCCTGGTGGGTATGCAACACAAACTCATAGCTACTGGTGCCTGCATCAATGGCAAGAGTGGCTGGACTTTTGACCAGAGATTCTAACTGCTGTCAAGGGTCTTGCCTGGTATTTTTTTTCTCAAAGTAACCAACCGCAGATTTCAAAAGGCCAAGGCCCTGGCCTAAACCTGTCCCCAAATTGGGAAGTACAGTACTGCAATAGGAGAGTGGCTTCAGTTTGATGTAGTTGTGTGCATGCAAAGCAATTAGCATTTGCCTTGTGCCAAGTTTGGCACCTTAGCCACACATTATAGGATAATGATAATCCAAGGTAAATGTCAGTGTCTCATTCAGTCAAAAGAATTAAGATTTGGATTATACATTCTTGAGTCTCTTGAAGATGATAAAACATGTCCAATATACATGTATTTTTGTTACATGAATAATGAAGAGAGATTAGAAGATATAGAAAGACCAGGTCAGATGGTACAGTTGCAGAACAAACACATGAGTGTCTCCACAAACAAAACAAAACAACAACAAAAATGGGGGAAAAAAAACCCGGGATGACAGGGACATGAGATGACTACATGTGCAGACTCTCATAAAAAACAAGGAGTCAATTATATGTTTCCACTGCTGCATGAGCTTCTACCAAAACAGGAAATGTTTTTGAAAAGAAAATAGGCTCAATTCAATTTAGAATCACAAGCACACACAGCCCTATAGAGTTCTACACAGCAAACAGGCCCCCTACAGTACACTTCATTTGGTAAGACCATTAATCTGCATGCTCAGCCACACTGGCCAATGCCTGCCCTGGCACAAAATCAATGCTGCCCAGACATTCTCTTATTTGCCAGTGCACCAAGCCCAATGGACCAAAAATGGATATTGAACGTTACATGTACGAGGAAACATGACCAAACTTTCATTTTCACTTTGGTGTTGCTTTTCCAAAACGTCAATGTTTTCACAAGAATTAATTCAGTTCAGTTTTCAGAATGTCCTGGTATCTGCATATGATACACACATACGGTAAAACCTGTCCTAAAGACCATCTCTCAGGTTGACCTGGTTGTAGTCTCTCCAGACATGGCATCTTTTCCAGGACCTCCTTTCATTTTGTTCTTAAAATGTCACATTGAAAACTAAAAAAAAATATAAAAATACACCTAAATTTTGTAAACTTTAATCATTATTACTCTACGTTTTAATAATCATGTCTTATTAAGCATTTACATTATACTTCTATTTAGTTACCAGGCAACTGCAGAAACAATGTTATCTGATTCTGCGTGGTTCCCTTGACTTTTGTGACGAAAGTTTAAACTTCTTTCAATGAAGGTGCTGTATCAATGTAGTGTTTTCTGAAGACAGGGACACAATATGTGGATATAGCCTTTAAAGTTAACACAAGTTAGGACTCTTTTGAATAAAGAAAAGATGTCAGACATGCAGACTTTTTGGGGTTGAATTGATTCACCAGCTTGATTTTGCATGATGTCTGGTAATTTTGCTTGTCATCTATCTCAAAATTCATTCACCATGGACCACTTGATCATCCTGACAGATGATCCAATGGAGACACATAAGTCAGTAGTTTGTGGTTGCCATTTGTGGTGAATAAGTCCAGCATGGGAGGCCTCCACCTTAACCACAGCACTTCCCCCACTGGCCACAGAGGCAACCACTCTGTGGACACAAGTTGATGCTCTATGCTGAGCATCTCAGTGAGGACATGGAGTTCTCCTTATATGTGACGGCAAAGGACCCAGATCTGGTTTTGTGCACACCAGAACAGGATCTGCTTTGTCACCACACACATTCTCTTTGACCGAGTGCCTGCCTATCTGCTGGTCTAAGCTACTGCTGTCCTGTTGTTGCTCATAACCAGCACATGCCAACCTCGAATCAAGGGCAGGAAGTGAAGGAGAGCAAGCCTCATGGCCTCCGGTTCCAGCCAAATGATTGCAAAGCACTACCACTGAGGAGGCCAGGTGCTGAATACTCAATGAAAGTCCAAATATGCACCCCATCCAACCAGTGATGCATCCGTGAAGTCAGTGACATGCCCCGAATGACATTGGCTTTCCAAGTCCACTAGCACAATATTAGTCAATCAAAGGGATGGACCACTATCTGCTGAATCGGTGATCGGTGGCACCTGTCACATTGATCTGTGAAGCTGAACTGCAGAGGTTGGTGATGCACTGGTGACCAAGTAGCACATGAGAGTCCATCAAGGTCAGCATTCCAATCAACCTCATCCAGGTTCACGCTGTCACCGTACCACTGTGGAGGAAGTGGTGAACAATGGCCAGAAGCCTCTGGAAGTGGTCCTCTGAGGGTGGACAGGTGAATGAAACTGTCTGAACCTGGATCCCCAGCAACATGAAGTCCTGTAAAGGATTCAGCCTGGACTTCATGAGATTGACCAATAGGCCTACCCTCCAACAAAGGTTTCTCATGAAGTCTAGTGTCTCTTGAAAAACTTGTTGAGAGAACTTATGAGAATTATTGTCCAGGCGGATATACGCCGTCACCCTTAAAAATGAGAATGAAGATATCTGATGTAATGGCCTGCCAGTAATGAATGGAGTCTCCCAACCTTCCACCTGCTGAATTGGGCAAGCAGGACAGAAACAAGTGATGAGGGGACTCAGATGATCAGCATGTACCCCTAGGGATGGGAGTTACAGTGTGGGTCCTGGCTCTTTGAGTGATGCTTAGGCTGCCTTTTGGCATTCCTGCTCTAGGGCCTGCATGACTGGCCACACTGGCCCTGGCAAGGATGCTGTGCCCTGGGCAGGCAGTCCAGACAAGAAGTGCCCTTGTGCTTGAGCAATCTGCCCAGGATGCCAAGGCCCAGATACACTGAATCACCATCTGGCCCATCTTTTGTATATTGTAGCTCTCCCAGTCCAACTGATGCTGCTCTAGGATTGGTGCCAAACCAGGAATGAACACCTCCTGCCCTATCACTGGCCAGGAGCAGTCCCTGCCCAAGTCTTCTTGTGAGCCTTCAGCACTTTCAGGACCACAGATGAGACCCAAAAGGAAGCAATGTGGAAATGCTGTGGTGACTGCTCCCCCACTGAGTCATCATCATCATCATCCAAACTGGAATGCCCACTCACTACTGGTGGTGCTAGTGAGAAGGACGGGATGGACAAATACCCTGGCAAGGAAGGGATCAGCAACAGCTAGCACACAGTCCAGGTCCAAATCAGAGGTGGGCGACAGACTTGCATCAACCAGAGTCTGGGGAAGCATCTCCATGCAATGGAGGTGACACCAATTGACTGCTGGCGCCACCACCACTGTGACCTCCGGAGGTGTCAGGGTCATGGAAGGAAACCTCCCTGTAGAGATGGAAGTCTGAGCCATATTGACGGAGCACTCAATATAGCTACCATGACCTTGTCCCCAGAGGGCTCAGACCAGATATGAGCTGGCTCTGTGACCAGCATGGTATCCTTACTCTCAAGACATAGACATCCATTGGCACAGGACTTGCCTCTTCACTCTGCACAGAGCAGGGTGTCTTCATTTGACACAAGTGATCAGCAACATGGCTGTCACTGCAAATACCCAGCTAACCACAGCCTGGTAATTACGTGGCTGTCACTGCAAATACCCAGCTGACCACAGCCTGTGTATTACATGGCTGTCACTGCAAATACCCAGCTAACCACAGCCTGGGTATTACATGGCTGTCACTGCAAATACCCAGCTGACCACAGCCTGTGTATTACATGGCAGTCACTGCAAATACCCAGCTAACCACAGCCTGGGTATTACATGGCTGTCACTGCAAATACCCAGCTGACCACAGCCTGTGTATTACATGGCTGTCACTGCAAATACCCAGCTAACCACAGCCTGGGTATTGAATGGCTGTCACTGCAAATACCCAGCTGACCACAGCCTGTGTATTACATGGCTGTCACTGCAAATACCCAGCTGACCACAGCCTGTGTATTACATGGCTGTCACTGCAAATACCCAGCTAACCACAGCCTGGGTATTACATGGCTGTCACTGCAAATACCCAGCAAACCACAGCCTGTTTATTACATGGCTGTCACTGCAAATACCCAGCAAACCACAGCCTGTGTATTACATGGCTGTCGCTGTTCATACCCAGCTGACCACAGCCTGTGTATTGAATGGTGGTCAGTGCTAATACCCAGCTGACCACAACCTGTGTGTTGTGTGCTGTCACTACTAATACCCAGCTGCCTGTGTATTGCATAGTGGTCAGTGCTTATACCCAGCTGACCAGACCCTGCGTATTGCATAGCTGTCACTGCTAATATCCAGCTGACCACAGCCCGCGTATTATATGGCTGTCACTAGTACTGCTAATAATAATCAGCTGACCACAGCCTGTGTATTACATGGCTGTCACTGCAAATACCCAGCTAACCACAGCCTGGGTATTACATGGCTGTCACTGCAAATACCCAGCAAACCACAGCCTGTGTATTACATGGCTGTCGCTGTTCATACCCAGCTGACCACAGCCTGTGTATTGAATGGTGGTCAGTGCTAATACCCAGCTGACCACAACCTGTGTGTTGTGTGCTGTCACTACTAATACCCAGCTGCCTGTGTATTGCATAGTGGTCAGTGCTTATACCCAGCTGACCAGACCCTGCGTATTGCATAGCTGTCACTGCTAATACCCAGCTGACCACAGCCCGCGTATTATATGGCTGTCACTAGTACTGCTAATAATAATCAGCTGACCACAGCATGGCTGTCACTACTAATACCCAGCAGACAAATGTCTGTGTATTACATGGTTTTCACTGCTCATGCCCAGCTGCATGACTACAGACTGTATTTGCTAGTAGAATTTGCCTGCACATGGCCTAGTGCACACAGTGACGGGCCTGTCACAGTACAAATATACACGAAGGGCATAATCAATAAAGCACTATGCTGAACCACACTATAAATACATTCTCATACAGCTTTAAAGGGACATCATGAAATTAACTTGATAGGTGGTAGAATTTTCTTCTTGGAGCCTAACTGTATAATTGGTTGTCAAGCACATTAAAGTGGCAGATGGCAGCAGGTGGCAGACCACTGTGCATGCTATGTGGACTGGCAGGCACCGGCCCAGTACACCAGGCACAGTACATTCCACTACTTCAGGTGCTACTTGGCAAAACATCTGTTTGAACTCAAGTTAAAAAAAACAAACAAACAAACAAAACAAAAACAAAAAACAAAAAAAAAACAAAAACAAAAAAAAAATTAAGCACATAATTAACCAATCAGAAAGCTACAATTTTGCAGTTTAAGTCACTTTCAAACTTAATTTCAGAATATTTTTGGAAGTACCATCCAGTCTTATTCACATGCTGATGGTAGATCCAATAATGTCTCAGACATGAAGGCCATCTTGAACAATCCAAACAGCACTGGAGCAAGACAATTTGAACAATGTGGCAAACACTCATCCAAGATACATGTTTATCCTTATCAAGGGTGAAGGAGATCAAGCCAATGGTCTTGGAAAACAATTAAGTTGAACATGTAAATTTAAACAGACAATGAACAGAATGGATGGGCATTGTATGACTGGCCATGTTATAAGTTCAGCTGACTCACAAGAAAAAGATGTTTTAAAAATCAGGAATCCACAGCAGTACTACCTAGTGAACAATTTTGTTTGACCCTTCCACAAGGAACAAATCCACCAAGTTTCAGCTTAATCTGAGTGACAGTTCTGGAAAAGATGTCGAAAATAAGAAAAAAAGCATAAAGATTCATAAAAAAAAGAAAAAATTACAGCATCACCTGGTGAACAAATTTAAGAACTAGGAGCTCTAGGAGTGTTCCTGTGTGATATCAAAGCAATTGGGTGAGTAGTTTCGGAGAAGAAGAATTTTTAAGACATGCCCCCAAAAAGAACAAAAAAAATCATGAAAAAAACTCAAATCACTGGAGTGTGACCATTTGAAGCAATTTATTAGACACCCACCCCAGGTTCATTGCCACCAAGTTTGAAGTGAATCTGGCAGACGGTTTTGGAGGACAAGTTGAAAATGTAATTGTGAACAGACGGATGACGAATGACTCGGCATCCTAAAAGCTCAGCCTGACTAGTAAGTCAGCTGAGCTAAAAACCATAAGAAATCCAAAAACTAATGAAGCGTGACCATTTGAATAATTTGGTAGAGACCCACCCAAGGTACATTGCCGGCAAGTTTGAAGTCACCAGTGTATGACAGTTTGAGAGAAGAAATCAACAAGAGGGCTGTGTGAACAGCCCATGCTCAGCTGACCTAGATATTCATCACACTTGTGGCTCTGTGAACTTGCGATAGGATCAAGGTCATCCATGTTCTGAGTAGGTCTGACCTTTATAGAAGAACACTAACATGTGCAACATCAAGGTCCTAGTTCAAGTAATTCTCAAGTTATAGTGAAGAGTAAAATCCATGTATGTTGCACTTTGACCCCAGAATGAGGTCATGGTCACTCATGTACTGTCTAAGCATGACCTTCATAGAGACACATTAACATGTGCAACATCAAAGTCACAACTGAAAACAGATCTCAAGTTATCAAGTGAACAGCAAATTTCATGTCAGTTGTCCTGTGACCTTGGGAATGAGATCAAGGTCCAAGCATTTCTGGAGCATGACTATTTGCACAAAATAGGTAGACACTTATAAAAGGTACATCCCTACAAAGTTTGGCACAAATCTGGCCAAAATTATTTAAGTTGTAACCATCAAAGGAAAATCCCATGTTAAACTTTTCTATTAAAACTTTTTTAAAGATTTTCAAAAACAATCATAAAAAATCCCCAAATCACTGGATCATGACCATTTGAACAAACTTGGTATAATCCACCCAAGGTGCATTGTCACCAAGTTCAAGTTTGAAGTGAATCTGAATGACAGTTTCTTCAAAGAAGTCCAAAATGTGAATTACCATTAGAATGTCCATTGACTTGCATAGTAAGCAATAGAAAAGGTGCATTTACCAATAAGTACCCGAATTCAAAAAATCGTTGAAAATCAGTAATCCACATCATTGCCACCTAATGTACAATTTTGTTTGACTTTTCCACAAGAAACATATCCACCAAGTTTCGGATTAATCTGAGTGACGGTTCTGGAGAATAAGTCAAAAATAGCAATACCATACAAAAGAAAAAAACATGAAAATTTAGAGAAAAAAAATTGCAGCACTACCTGGTGAACAAATTAAGAACTAGGCTTGCCTGGGAGTGCTCCTGTGTGATATCAAAGCAACCGGGTGAGAGGTTTCAGAGAAAACGATATATCAAGATTGCCCCCCCCCCCAAAAAAACCAAAAAAATTCAAAATAATTCCAAAAATCACTGGAGCATGACCATTTGAACAAACTTGGTAGAGACCCACCCAAGGTACACTGCCACCAAGTTTGACGTGAATCTGGCTGACTGGAGAAGAAGTTGATTGTTGATGAAGGACAACGGACGACAGACAACGATGGAAGAAGGACCATAACATAAGCTCAGCTACTGACAAGTCAGCTGAGCTAAAAATTAAGGATGCAGGACTGGTCACAAGATTTTCACATTTTGATACCTATATTACATAATATGTACAACACATGGTGTCACCAACATTGACACAGACATACATATAGTAGATTTGCATACACTTGATCAGTACTAAAAGTTACATGGGCCTAACTCAAAAACTGTGGGGTGCAGACAATACAGATGTCCTCCATATTCTAACTGGCCATTTGACCTTGACCTTAATCTAGGATTTTAAAAAAAATACCATTCAAAATGTGCACCTTGCATCCAGCTTTCAATACATGGTCTGTTTGTACAGATTGGGAAATAACTTTTAGAGTTATTGAAGAAAAACAATTAACTTGTACAATTGCCAAAATCCATAAAAATCTGGTGACAGTGACACAAAAGGTAGGTCAGCAAGTACAGTTTTATGTGCAATGTTATCAACTGCAATTTTGATCTGGGGGCTCAATTCTCTTTGCCACTGATGTCCAAGCTGCACCCCGCCATTACAAAATCACCTCTTTCAACTTTACAGGGCTCCTAAGCTCACAAAAATAGGTCACTGTCACCCATGTTACATACAGGTCTAACAATAGATATGGTCTATATATCGTATAAATTTAGCAAGTTTAATCCATTTACTTTTTGAGATATGGGATTTTATATCTAAAAACACATTTTGGCTCATAATTTCCATAAATTTATTATATGGCGCCACTTAAGTATCAAAAGCAACTTGAACTTTGACCTCCTCCACAATTCCACTATTATTAAAATTTCATGAAGGTCTATCAAACATTAAGGATGCTAAAGTGCTTACAAGATTTTCATACACTTGGTAAGTCATGAAAGTTATGTGTAGATATCCAAAAAACTATGGACTGTATCATATTCTCAGAAGCAAAAAGCTTACAAACAGATGTACAGATGGAACGGACAGACATGAGTGATCGCACAAGGTCTGCGATCTTTGGTCAGCAGAGCTCAAAAAAGATAACAGGGTAGACATTGAACACATTTGAGGTGAGAATGTATAGGGTTAATAAATTAACACTCTGAGAAAGAAATGGTGACAGGTTGTCATCAATTTGATGTTACAATCAAAGGGAAGCAAGTAGGATCAAATGAAGTGACATCCAGGGGCAGGTGTGAGGTTTGTCACACATTCTACATGAAGGCCACCTGTGATGGCACCGTCTTGCCATGCAGAAGCTCCCTGTGTCACTGCACTGCCAGCAACATGCTCAGAAAAGAGCAGCTATTGTGGCAGGGCTCTCAAGCTGCCGCAAGAGTGTACTTCTTAATGGATGCTAATCCTCTCCCTTATTACAACAACCATAAATACCTATCAAAGGGCTAGGCATACTTTTTCATAAACAAGCTTAAGAGATATCATTTCTATTTATGATCTTTGAGTAATTGAACCAGTGCCACGGGTAGATAGGATCCCCATTGTTTAAGCATGAGCCTGTTTCCTGAGACAGCAGTGTAGAAGAGCTGATCTGTGTGTAATGAATAGGATTGACTGGTCCCTGAGACTGTGTCATAAATAATGTAGCAATGCTTGCCTCTCATCCCCTTATCCCATCACACACTGATTTGCTCAGTAGCTTGAGCCCGGCCTCCACCAAACTGCCATAAATTGGCTGTTAGACAGGAAGTGATCTGAACATGGACACAGTGTAGGGTCTTTGCGGGACCACAGGCCATGTAGATGGGTGGTCATCAGGGCACTATCACAGCACACAAAGCAAACCGGCATCATTGGATATAAAGCATCAAGTGAAGAAGATTGCATGAGGCTCTACTCACTTCTGTATTGGGATCTACTGATGCAACACATTTCTAATTGCACCTGCTGTACGAAGATTTATTACCAGTGTACCATGGTTCTAATTAAACCTGATGTACCATGATTAATTACCACTGTACCATGGTTCTAATTAAACCTGATGTACCATGATTAATTACTACTGTACCATGGTTCTAATTATATCTGATGTAGTGTTGCCAACCCGCCAAACTAAAAAACCGGGAGATGGAAAGTTAAGTTCTGGGAAATTGATAAATTAATATGAAATATAAAAGGAAAACATTAATGAAATTCAGGGATGAGGCTAAAAATTGCCAAACAAGAGGTCCATGGGCCTAATGCTCTGCTGGCACTGTGGCTATATTGCACCTACATCGTCATTTCATAATTGCGAGTCCTCAAGTGGCATCTGAACATATAAAGCTTATGTGATTTTAGTGTCTGAGTCGTCCACTAGATGCCACTTCATTCCACATAGAATCATAGCTTATTTGTGCGATTCCAGTGATGTATATTGTTGCATGTGCCAAGACAACATTGAGCGAGTCCTTAACTTAATGTCCTCGGTGACCATGGAAAAGAAGATCAAGATCATCCAGATTATGTAATACAAGAGGCCCATGGGCCTGGTGCTGTCCTGACATTGCCATTGCCATCAAAGCTACACCCTGCCATTACAAAATCACATCTTTCAACTTTACAGGCATGGTGACCTCACAAAAATGAGTCAACATCACTGATAATACATAACATTCTAGCATTGGACATGGTCTATATATCCTATAAATTTGGCAAGTCTAATTTAATTACTTTTCCAGATATGGGATCATATATCATAAAAATACATTTTGGTTCATAATTTCTGTCAAATTATAAGTGGCGCCATTAAAATAATTAACAACTTAGATTTTGACCTCCCAGAAATTATAGGTGGCGCTGCTAGAATCATTAACAACTTAGATTTTGACCTCCCCCACTATCCCACTAAATTTGGTGAAGATTCACCTAAAATCAAAGATGTGTTCACAACATTTTCACATTTTGACCCCTATATTACATAATATTGTTGGTGGCACCACCAATATTGAAAGGGACCTGGATTTTTATACACCCTATAAGTCCTGAGAGTTATTGGGCTAACTTGAAAACTGTGGAAGGTTTCGTGCTAACGAGCAAAAGTTTACATATGGATGGACAGACATGAGTAGTTGCATAAGCTCTGTGACCTTTGCTCAACAGAGTTAAAAACTACACCTTTTCTAGAATTTTCAGCACAAAAGTTTTGGAGCTTCATGGGTAATCTAAGAGGGTTGGCAACACTGCTGATGTAGCATGAACTGTACCATGGTTTATTACAGTAATATATGGCTCTGGATGTTATGTACAACAGAGTCTGTTTTCTATACCTGCCCTACCTGCATGGTTTATACATGTAACTTCTGTAATATATTTTCTTTTGGGTTTTTTTGTTTTTGTTGTTTATCAAACCTGCTCTGCCATTTTTGTTTTGTTTTTTAAAATTGTATCCCCTCACTGCCATGGCTATAATTAATCCATGTATGTACATTGCAACATGTAACTGTTCTAAAATGGGTTTTGTTTTACCTCCACTGTATCACAGTTCAGTTACACATATACCAGCATCAATGTTGTTATTTTATACCCTCTCTACCATGGTTTATATCATGCAACTGTTGGAACATGGCTTTTATTTTCTACCCACTCTACCATGCAGGTGTAGGTGTAGCCCTGCTGATGGGCCAGTTTGCCTGCTGCCTGCTGGGCCCTGGTTTCCCCTACAGTCACAAAGCACAGGAGGTCACCCACGGCTGGCCTGACAGCTGTCTGCAGATTTTGCAGCCACCTGAATAAGTGGATTTCAAGCCATGCCCACTAGATGACCATGTACCAATGGTGACCTACTAGTGCCACATCGTACAGGAACAGGTGGCCAGTGGGTGCCTCCTCAATGCCAAAGCACTGGGGCTACTGGGTGCTGCCGCTTTGTTTACTTGGTTATCACTCTGACCACAGGGTTTAATTCATAAGCAAACTCGAACACGAAGCTTTGTGGCTCAGGCTCAGTCGTTTTCAGGGGCATTGCTCCCCCTGGTTTTGCTGCTTGCAAATTTTCAGAGACTGGTTTAATGGTTGGATAATTGCATGCTCATATACAGGGTCTAAAGTACACCAAGCTACCATAACAGCTAATGTACACTGATATCATTTTGTGTCGCCCCACGATGCAGTCCTGATGGCAAGGCTTGACATGCCAGAACACTGACCTGTAGATGGCAGCTGGTGTACAACCAGTGGAAATATTATAATGGCTGAGGCAAAATTACCATTTGCATGGCCTCTGGTCATCTGTATTAAAGAGTGGATCAAAGATAACAGTTACAGTCATTTATCACTTAATATGTAAGTTTTGCAGCTTTTTAGCACAAGAAAGCAACTTTCCGGAGAGTGCAAAATAGCAGATAGCTAGTAACATAGATATTTAACAATTTTGACAAGTTTATTCACCCATAATGGTTCAAATTATACCTGGTATACCTTGACAAGCTTCAAACTGCTGCATCAAGGTGTATCCCTGCTGAGTCATGGCTTATCACTGCAGCTGCACTGAGGCTATCCCTACTGTACCATGGCTTACCACTGTTGCCCAATGGCTTATCACTGCTGTACCATGGCTAATCACCATGGCTTATCCCTACTGTATAATGGCTTATCACTGCTGTACCATATGGCTTATCACTGTTGTACCATATGGCTTATCACAGCTGCATGTACCATGTTTATCTGCATCATGAAATCAAGCCTAGAAATATCACTCACTGTGCAAACCTCACCACACCACACCACACCACACCACATACAGGCTTCCACCAGCATACATTCATTCTACAGTGAGCATGTGCTTTGTACAATGTACTTTGATTTTCTCAAGATTTCTAATATTCTCTAATATTCAGTGCCATATATTATCTTATATACATGTATAAGATATATATATATATATATATATATATATATATATATATATATATATATATATATATATATATATATATATATATATATATATATATATATATAATATATATATATACATACACATATACAGTCTATACATATGCATGTATATGTGTGATTTTACCAAGTGAAAAGGATATGCTGCATATATATATGCTGACAAACAATAAAGTAAACTTAATTTGTATATTTGCAAGGTAGCATGTATGACTGGGACTGTGTGTATCAGTGCACATCAGTCAAGCAGTGTTAGTATGACTTATACACATCTTACCTCAATAAGTGGGCATTTCTGAGGCCAATTCATTTTAAAATACAGTGGAACCTCCCAAGCTGAACGCCCTTGGGACTGAAGAAGTGCTCAGCTTAGAGAGGTTCTAAGTGTTCAGAACTTTAAACTGACCAAGATAAGGTGTTCAGCTTATGTGCCCATATGTGGCTGGGAGGGTGTATGACAATCTCCAATGACAAAATCCCCAAAACCAATTAAGTGAATTGACCTAAATGTCAAAGCGACAAAACATCAAAGAACATATTGCTGAACAGCAAAATTAATCTGGAAAATCTATGCTATCAAATTTTGTGTGGACAACCAAAATCAACGGGCTATATACTGAATGTCAAAATCTTGAAAAGCAATTATACTGAATTTTGCATGGATCCCAAAAAATCATGAAACTTAAATTCATACTGCCCAATGTTCATTCACTTCAACTTATTGCCTAACATATATACACTCACACATATTCGCTTAAAAATATCTCTGTAATTTTTACAATGACCAGTATATTCAAAACTAGGTGTCACATACACGCTGATATACTTTACATATTCATATATCATCACATTTCATAAATAACAAAAATTGTGTCATGCATATACATGTATGCTTCATAATATAATTAACTGACCAGATTCGTGTTTTCATAAATGATGAATGTTGGTACACAGTTGGTGGAGTAGTAACATGCTTGCCTTTCACCTCTGTGGCCCAGGTTAAATTGTTGGTCGTGGAAGCAAGTGGAAGGCGTTTCTACCACTATGACTGTGCATGGTAGTTTTCTCTATGTCATTTGGTTTCCTCAACAATCAGGTGGGAAAGTACACGCCAACATCTGTGCCATGGAGAGGGATAGGCTTGGCCTGCTTTGCAATCCATGTTACAAAAGACATGGGTCTATACTTAACTGATGAGTGAAAATGTATTCTCCATATTAGTTTTAAGTCTCAGCTGAAAATTAAGTCCGGTATATGTCATGATTTGGTATATCGTTTGATTTTCGCGGTTGTCACATTCGGTGTTTTGACCTTTTGGGGAAAAGCATACTGACTGTTTGACTGATAATACTTTTCGGGGATTTAATTGTCATTTGGTGTTTCATCAGGAAAAAGTATGTTTTTCATTTGTCACTTCATTGTTCAAGTACTTTGAGTAGATGTCATATCACATTTTTATTTTTCGGGATTTTGTCAGACACCGGGCTGGGAGGTTAATGCTGTTTATATCTAGAGTACATGTATTAAACTCCCAATGACAGCTAGTATAACGTGCAGTTTAGTCCCATTAATAGGTTGGTACAACGCACATGGACATGCCTAGATACACAAAAACCTACCAGTCGGCTGTCAGATGTTACCACAAGTGCAGCGCTGATCAGTGGGTATAAGATCAATCAACACCTCTTGTTGGTCCTTGATCACCTTATTGTCTGTAAACACTGTGAAGTGGACACCCGCTGGCCTGCAGGTAGAATACAATAGGAAAGATGTACATGTAGTAGCAGACAACTCACTGCTTCATGACTCATACCATTACAAGTCTATATCACACTGACGAAACACATAAAAGTCTACCACGCTGACATACACAGGCAAGTCTTTGACTATCAGACTGACGCACACATACAAGTTATCATTACTGAGACACACAGGCTGGCAGGCTTATCACACTACAGGCACAAACAAAAGTCTGTTATACTAAGCGATGTATACAGAAAAGTCGTATTAGACACACATGCAGGCAAGTATATCATATGACACACAGGCAAGTATATCATATGAGACACACAGGCAAGTATATCATATGAGACACACAAGCAAGTATATCATATGAGACACAGAGGCAAGTACACCATGAGACACACAGGCAAGTATCATACTGAGGCACACAGGAAAGTATCAAAATTTGAAAAACTTCAGAAAAAAGCAGTATGCTGTATAAATTGTAGTAAATACAATGCCCATTCAGAACCAATTTTGAAAGCTCTCAAACTTTTAAAAATTCAAGACATTTTTACATCAGCTAAATTAAAATTCTATTATAAATTTATCCATAATGATCTACCCATAAGATTACTCTCTTTTTAATTCATTACCAATAAATGAAATAAACAACTATAACAACAGACATTGTGATAACCTTTTTATTAATAGAGTCAATAAAATATTTGCAAAACAGAGTTTAAACTATGATATTCCAGTCACAGTGAATCAAACAGATAAGAATGTTATAAGGAAAGTACATACTCATAGTTTACAAGGGTTCTCCTTGTATATTAAAAATATTTTTTTGAATAATTATGAACCGAGTTGTAATATATATAACTGCTATGTTTGTCAAAATAATTAACAATTCTATTTTCACACCCATGTTGTATGTGTAAACTGTATTATATCTTGAAGTTTATTTCGACATTTATTGTTAAAGTAACTGCCATCTATATTGTTTGAAATGTTTAAGACTTAAAGGTGGCTCCTATGAGAGCGACATGTATTAGGAGTCCCCCTAGCCATATCAATTTTTTTATCATTATGTACATACATCTCAATATTGAAATCGTCGTTGTATTGATTGGCTAAAATAAATGAGTTTTGAGAGTTTGAGTATATCGTGAGACACAGTCAGGCAAGTATATCATGAGATACATGGTCAAATATATCATATGAGCCACACAGGCAAGTTTATCATGTAAGACACACAGGCAAATATATCATTACTGAGGCACACATACTCGTCCATATGTACTGCAGCTGTGAGCACAGACACGCATCTATCTACAGCAGCACAAAGACAATTAAGTTTATCATATTTGGCACATACACAGGTGAAGTCCATTACACTGTGGTCAAACATGTCTATCGTGCTGCAGACCTCAGACAAGTTTGTCATACTTCAAGTCTGTCATGCTGAGTGGCACACACAAGTCTCTCTGATTAAATAATAAGTGTACCATATACTGCTCATTTTCCTGGAGAAAGTGAACATTAGCAACCAATCAGACTGTTTCCAAAGTTATTTGCTTTCATTATCTGTTTCCTCTCATGTTGCGCTTTCATTCATTAAAATGGACTGAAATACACCTACAGAAAAACCTTGGCTTCCACCAGCATCACGGAACCTGGTCCAAAATGGACTAATACCTACAGAGAAACCCTGGCTTCCACCAGCATCATGGTACTACATGTAGGTCCAAAATGAACTGACACCTCTAAAGAAACCCTGGCCTCCATCAACGTGATTGAGTCTCTTATGCAATCCTGCAGTTAAGGTGATGTCCAACCTAACAAAGTGACTGCATTCTACATTCAAACTATTGTAGAAACACAAGCATTTTCAGCAAAAATGTGTTTGTAAAATTTTGGATATTTCTTGCAAAATGTTCAAGATAAAATGGTCAAATTTGTGCTATATATGGTCTCAATACATGTATCTACAAAAGAGGCATTCCATGGCATTTGTGACATGGACGCTACTTTTTCAAAGTCAAATTTACATGTACATGCAAACGTACATATTTTCTGAAAGCTTTTATGAGTGGACATGATAATGTATGTACTTTTACTAATTCGATATGTTTATTATATATAAAACCCTCAGAAATTATTGATCACAAGTCATATATCTATTTGGTCTTGTCACATCCGCCGCAGTTTTAACTAAAAAGTTTAATTTTCTCCAAAAGTAAAAAAGCAAAAAATAACCAAACTTCATATTTTCCTTGTTTGTAATTTGGTTGAAAAGAACCTGCAATTAAAATTAGGAAATACTGCCACAATGCATTTTATGAATCATTTCTTGTTTGTGATGGACTTGACCATGCCAAGTATGTATTCCTAGTAATATAACCATGCCTAGATACTGTAAATGTACTTATTTTCACATGTATAAATTTTCACGGTTTTGCATTTCAACCATTTCACTGAACTTTAAATTTCACCATTTTGAATGCAATTCCTATCAAATCAATGTTAAAATACTGTTTCAATGTATTTTTATTTTTACAGTTTTGTGCCATCAGCGAAGTAAGCAAAAATAGAAATACAAGGAAAAAAATCAATTTACAGCACTAAATCACTGCACCCTTGATCCCTTGCTGTGATTCTGTTTGTACTTTGTACATTTATATGGAGAATCTTACATGGCTGAGAGTGAGTTGCTATTTTTCTCTCATGAGGGATCGTTCTTGGTGGGGAAAATCACAAGTGACCACAGGTCACGAGTTGTTGTGTTTACTCTTATAGATGGCGATGCATGCTAACAATATCAAATTGTCATGCAATCTGGCATTAGTCTGCAGGATGTTGGGAACTTGACTGTATGTCTGCCTTAATTGTGCTGCAATTTATGGTACCAGTGGAAAGTCATGCAGTCTGTGTTGAGTGTTCTGGCCCTCAAGGCTGGTCTCCCAGATGTCTGTGCCTCACCGCTCACATAGGGTTGACACCACATTTTGAATTTTTGATTTTCATTACGCTGTGAGCTACTAATGATAAGCAGCTTGGGACCAACCCACACTTGGGTTTGGTGCAACAATTTGATCTTAATGATAGTGTGGGCAGTGACACTGGTGTGCGTCCTGGTGTGTGGCCCTAACACTGGCTGTCCACTCACAGATCAGCACATCAATCGTCCACTCTGTCCTGAATGATGTTGTTAATGGATAATGAACATAATGACAGCACACAGCTACTGCAGGCTGAACTATGAGTGTAACAACCCAATGACACTCCTAAGCCATGCACAGCTCTCCTGGCCATCTCCTGGCAAGTAACCTCCTGGCCACCTCCTGGCTACCTCCTGGCCACCTCCTGGCCACCTCCTGGCCACCTCCTGGCTACCTCCTGGCCACCTCCTGGCTACTTCCTGGCTACCTCCCGGCCACCTCCTGGCCACCTCCTGGCCACCTCCTGGCTACCTGTCACCAGTCTGCGGACACTGCTCAAATTCTAGCATTTTATAGCAGAGATGTGACTATACAAATGTACCATGTGGCACGACCTGTTGAGAGTATGGCAAGCAGTTTTGACATTCACAGGAAAATGTGGTTTTATACGGTGGTCTGAGAATACCAGGATACATTTAAGTGTCACAAAACTGTGTAAAAATAAATTCTCTCACTGGAGGTCTTCATAGCAGGTTGCACTGTATATGAATCATAAAGCTTAAAAGAGAAACTTTGAAACTTTTCAATGATATCTTTATTTACATAGGTTGATAGAGATCCACTGATATTTATACAAAATAAGTGACTGTCAATTAGAGCTACTTTGTTATTGTCTAATCATTAACAGTACATGTAATAAAACACCCACAGGTTTAGACATGCACGAACATTTTCATGACATATCCCTTGCCCTCCTCCCCTCCCCCCAGAAAGAAAATGGGTGAATCTTTTTATTTCAGATGCTAGCTGCCATTAATAATCACACTGACTATGGGGCTTTTCATTGAAATCTGTTCATGTACATGTATATAAGTAGTGATGTGTGTAGCCCACAGGTACATCCCTTCATCTACATTCCTGGTTTCAAATGTTCAGGACAAATTTTCTGTTCCTGTTTAATGTCCACCTTTGTGGTCACAAACCATAATGTATTCTCCTCTGAAGCAATAGGGGTGGCCCCAGCTACAACATGTGGAAAGTTTCCTTTCCCATTCTCATGTCATGAGGAGTAAACCAAAGCTAGCCTTCTTACACACACTAGCATTGTTTATAAATGTCTACTACTGCACAATCATGTAGTATTACTTCCACCTAAAGTTTCCCAAATGAAAAATAAAAGTGAATCACTTGTGAATGATTCACCAATAATTCTGCAATAATTCACTGATCAGTAAATCCTTGAAATAAATTATTAGTGGTTTCTTAAACAAAGCACCTTCAAATCACTTTGGTGCTCCTGAAACAAATTGGCAATTACTCACTTTGTGGCAGTGTATTATTGCTGATTTGTTAATCTTGTAAAACAGGAGAAGTGAATTGTTAAACTCTGCAAATCTGCAAAGAAGGGCAAAGTAAATTACTGGTAATTTGGTTGACTTTAAATGTGTTTATAGTCAATTATATTAGTGAATTGCCTGGTGCTATTTGGTACATCTGTCTCAGAATGCCACTTTAGCAAGCTCAACCAGCCATATTGAGATAAACGACAATTTTGGTCTGCATCTCACTCTTCCTACATAGTTTGCCAATACTTAGTGATTGTAAAGCATGTGTACCATTATAAAGTAGGCAGGTTGATGCAGGAACTTACGCAGATCAGACTGATGGACAAGCTATGTAAATCCTCACATATTTTATTCACAACTATGGTAGGAGTTTAAGATTCATTTGTATTTTCTTGTGTAATGATTATTTTGCCATTTACACTTGGTATGTTTGGTGGACCTTTCTCATACAGATATACAAGTACTTACACTGATGGATGTAAATTTATAAAATTAAATGCCATACTTGTTCTGTACACATATACATGTATGTATCATAGATGCCACATACTGTAGATATGAGTTCAGAATTTTAGCACCTTTCTGGTCTGACAGTTTAGAACGGTATTTGATAGATGTCAGTCCATGTACTTTGGCGGCCTGCCCTTTTACACTTGCTACTGGATCCATTAGGTTGCCACAGACAAAGATTTTCCAATGGCTGCTATTGTATGTCTGTATCATGCTTATCCATTCTTGCAGGTTCAGCATCCGTGTCTTTGTCTTTCCTTGTTTATAAACACTGTAAATTGCTTTACTTTTTGCTTATTTTGCTGATGGAACAAAACCGTGAAAAAAATATATAGTGAAATAGTATTTCCACATTGTTTGAGTAGGAATTATGTCCAATCCAGTGAATTAAAACTGCAGTGAAATGTCGAAAATACAAACTGAAAACCATGAACATTTTAAAAAGCAAAAATAAAGCAATTTAGAGTACATTAATATTCCTTCATACAGCCACCCCCAAATGTGGCTGGGGGTGGGATTTGGGGGAAGGGGGTGAGATATATCTCATTCCATACAAGATAATGATAGATTGATGAAGGAGCAGGTCAGTGTTTATAATTTGGCAGTACTGTTGTACAGGTATAAGACTCAGGCATATTGGCACTAAATGTTATCAGGGAGTGTATTAAAGGTACGTCATTTTACGCAAAGGAAACGGATACAACATATAGATACAGTGGTCAAATCAAATAATTGGATTCATGTGTATGTGACCAACCCCACCTTAATGGGTTATGTTTGGTCTCCACTCATGAGAATATTGAATTTTAAACTCCTCAAAGCTTTGACAATTACAATATCATGTATTATTAATACGAACCTTGTTTATTCCAGATAAAATGTGTGTAAAATCAGCTGGGGACTTGTATGGAATGAGCTTACCAGTATTCATGGTTAAACATGTACCTGCATGTCACCTATCCTTACCTTGGCTTTTCTAAGCAAAAATACCAAGGAAAGCTGAGGTATATATTCTTTCCAAACATCGCCTTGGCATTTCTTGGCAAAAGCATCGAGAAATGCCATGGCCAGGTCTTCTTGCAAATTAATCTTCACCTCGGCATGCATCGGCATTTTTCCCAAGAAATGCCATGGTAGTTTTCGCCCTAGATTTTACCTCCGTGATTCCCAGGATTTTTGTGGAGAAATGCCAAGGTTAGGATGCAGCAGAAAGCTGCCTCTGCATTACTTGCCATTTTTGCCAACAATGCCAAGGCTAAAAGAGCTAGTGCAGAAGACCTTGGCATTTCTCTGCATTTTTGCCGAGAATGCCAAGAAAAAGAATTTTGTCCCAATTTTCTCAGCATTTCTTGGCAAAAATGGCAAGAGTGGCACTTTCTCAGTGTTTTGGCTCTCCTGGGGGAGTCTCTCACAGACAGGACCATGGTATATATCTGACCTACAAGTAGTCTCTCAGAGACAGGACCATGGTACATCTGGTCTAGGAATAGTCTCTCACAGACAGGACCATGGTACATCTGGCCTACAAGTAGTCTCTCACAGACAGGACCATGGTACATCTGGCCTTGAAATAGTCTCTCACAGACAGGACCATGGTACATCTGGCCTTGGAGTAGTCTCTCACAGACAGGACCATGGTACATCTGGTCTAGGAATAGTCTCTCACAGACAGGACCATGGTACATCTGGTCTAGGAATAGTCTCTCACAGACAGGCCCAAATACCAGCTGTATGGAATACTTAGTACTTTCCATCTGATTTATAACTTTTTTTAAAGACTGCTTGTCTTGAAAGAACACAGTTTGAATATCCCTGGGGATGATCCTTCAACACACGTTTTACTGTATGAACATCAAGGGATTCAGTAAAATAGCTCCTACATGCTTTACTTTAGGCTGAGATGAAAATCAATATTTGTGCATACCAGAAATACATCTGCAATATCATGTACGTATTATCATGACTATTGCTAATGTCCCCCTGTATGCTAACACATACAACATCACACATGAATTTCTACAATCGAATGCCTTGTACTTGACAGGTCATGTAATACATTAAAAGGATATTGCTGTAAATCACTTAATTTCATTGTAGCCTTATTTTCACTTATTTGACAAACCCATAACAACAAGGCAGTATAATGTTTCGTGCAGCAATACATGGCAGGTACCAGACTAAAACACACTCCTCGGACTTGGTGCTTTATTAGGTATGCGTGCACTGAAACCTCAGCGCAGAGACAGCAAGTGTGACACTGCACAGTCGCCTCTCTGTGCATGTCTTGCCAAGACTACCTTTTGAATGTGTCCTATTGTACTTCAATGTTTTGCGCATACTGCGCTCCTGTCAGCAAGACAAACTCTTTGGAATTAATTATGTACACTCAGTATGATGAATATATAGATCCACGTTTGTTCAAGTTGTACTTGGCTTGCCAGCAGTCTGCCAGACTGATATTCCAGTCTCATGTTGTTTCAGTGTTTCCATTTTTTTTTAATCCCCAAATGGGAGTATATTACCCTTTCAAAACCTAAAATACCCTTTGAGAAAATTCTAAAGCATCACAAGTCTTGTTTATTAACATATAAAATTGGTGAAAATCTAGTCTTTTCCCTGAGTTTCCCTTCTTATGACCCACTTAAAAGATTTCTAATGGAAACAATGAGTTCTTTATTATCAGTAATAATGCCTCTTCAGCTGTTCTCTCCACAATCTCAAAACTACAGGGCTGTGTGAACAGCCCTGCCATGCACAGCTGCCCCTAAGCTTGTTCACAAAATCAAAGTTGCAACTAAACAAACCTGTCTTGAGCTTTGGCTGACTCTATATGACATTCAGAAGTATTTCTCAGACTTGCCTAAAGAAAAATTAATTGAAACTATCATTTTTACTGCAGCATGAGACTGCAACACTACCTGGAGAACAAATTAATAATTAGGAGTCCCTAGGAGTGTTTGTGTCTGATATGAGAGCAATTGAGTGAATTTTGGAGAAAAAGATTTTGCCCCCCCCCCCCCTCAAAAAAAACCCATAAAAAATTCAAAATTAACTGGAGCATGACCATTTGAACAAATTGGTAGAGACCCACCCAAGGTACATTGCCACCAAGTTTGAAGTGAATCTGGTTGATGGTTTCAGAGAAGTTGAAAATGTGAATTAGCATTAGAATGGACATTGACTTTTAACACATACATGTAGTAATCAATAGAAAAGGTGCATCTACTGGCAAGTACCCGAATTGAAAAAATCCTTTAAAATCAGGAATCCCCAGCAGTGCCACCTAGTTAAAAACTTTGTTTGACCTTTTCACAAGGAACATCCACCAAGTTTCACCTTAATCTGAGTGACGGTTCTGGAGAAGTCAAAAACAGCAAAAGCACACAAAAAAATCATAACAAGAGGATCATGATGATCCTTTGCTCAGCTGACATGCATCTACTTATTTTAAAAAAATTATCCAAAAATTTATGCAAAAATCAATGCAGTGTGACCATTTGAATAACTTATGTAGAGACCTATCAAAGGTACAACTCTACAAAGTGTGACATAAACATGGCAAAAATTATCTAAGTTGTTTCCATTGCAAGAAATCTCCATGTTTGAGTTTCGTATAATTTTTTTTTATTTTGTACTTTTTCAAAAAATGAATGAAAATATGAACCAAGTCAACCTTTTGAGCAACTTTGTTTGACCCTTCTACAAGGAACACATCCACCAAGTTTTAGCTTAATCCGAATGACGGTTCTGGAAAAGAAGTCGAAAATAACAAAAACACACAAAAAATCATAAAAATTGGAAAAAATTTGCAGCACCACTTGGTGAACAAATTAAGAACTAGGAGTCCAAGGGAGTGTCCCTGTGGGATATCAAAGCAATTGGGTAAGCGGTTTCGGAGAAGAAGATTTTTTAAGATTTGCCCCAAAAAAGAACAAAAAAATTCATAAAAAAATCCAAAAATCACTGGAGCGTGACCATTTGAACAAACTTGGTAGAGATCCACCCAAGGCACACCCCAACCAAGTTTGAAGTAAATCTGGCCAAAATTATTCAAGTTATAATCATTACAAGAAATTCCCATGTTAAACTTTCCTATTAAAACTTTTGTGAAAATTTTTTTTAAAAATCATGAAAAAAATCAAAAATTCATTGGAACATAACCATTGGAACAAACTTGGTAGACACCCACCCAAGGTATATCCCCATTAAGTTAGAAGTAAATCTGGATGACGGTTTCGGAGAAGTTGAAAATGTAAATTAGCATTAGAATGCCCATTGACTTACATGGTATTCAATAGAAAAGGTGCATTTACCGAAAAGGAGCCTAATTGAAAAAATCGTTACACATCAGGAATCCTCAACATTCTCACATAATGAAAGACATTGTTTCACCCTTCCACAAGGAACATATTCACCATGTTTAAGCTTAATCTGAGTGACGCTTCTGGCAAAGAAGTCGAGAATAGCTATAAAACAAAAGAAAATCATTAAAAAAATAGAAAAAATTTGCAGCGCCACGTGGTGAACAAATTAGGAACTAGAAGTCCCTAGGTGTCTTCCTGTGAGATATCAAAGCAATTGGGCACGCGGTTTTGGAGAAGAAGATATTTTAACATTTGTCCCAAAAAAAAAACAAAAAAGTTCATTAAAAATCCAAAAATCACTGGAGCATGACCATTTGAACAAACCTTGTAGAAACCCACCCAAGGTACATTGCCACCAAGTTTGAAGTTAATCTGGATGATGTTTTTGGAGGAGAAGTCGAAAATGTGAATTAGCATTAGAATGTCCATTGACTTCCATATATAATAGTAATCATTAGGAAAACTGCATTGACCGATAAGTACCCGAATTGAACAAATCGTTAAAAATCAACAATCCGCAGCATTTCCACATACATGTACTGCACAACTTTGTTTGACCCTTCTACAAGGAACATATCCACCATGTTTCAGCTTAATTTGAGTGACGGTTCTGGAGAAGAAGTTGAAAATAGCTATAACACACAAAAATTTATAAAAAATTAGAAAAATATTGCAGTGCCACCTGGTGAACAAATTAAGAACTAGAAGTCCCAGGGAGTGTTCCTGTGTGATATCAAAGCAATTGGGTGAGTGGTTTTTTTAAGGTTTGCCCCCAAAAAGAACAAAAAAAATCATTAAAAATCCAAAATCACTGGACCGTGACCATTTGAACAAACTTGGTAGAGACCCACCCAAGGCACATCCCCACCAAGTTTGAAGTGGATCTGGCTGACGGTTTCGGAGAAGAAGTCGAAAATGTGAATTGTGGACGGACGGACAACAGATGGAAGACGGACGGACGGACGACAGCTGGCCTACCCTCCTAAAAGCTCCGCTGACTTATCAGCTGAGCTAAAAAACAGAAAAAAATTGAACCACCACCTGGTGGACAAATTAAGAACTAGGAGTCCTTAGGAGTGTTCCTGTGTGACATAAAAGCAATTGGGTAAGCAGTTTTGGGGAAGAAGATTTTTTAAGATTTGCCCCCCCCCCCCAAAAAAAAACTATAAAATTCATAGAAAATTAAAAAATCACTGGAGTGTGACCATTTGAACAAACTTGGTAGAGATCTAACCAAGCTACATTGCTACCAATTCTGAAGTGAATCTGGCTGGTGGTTTTGGAGAAGAACTTGAAAATGTAATTGTGAACAGACAGATGGATGACGGACCTTTTAAAAGCTCAGCCTGACTAGCAAGTCACCTGAGTTAAAAATTCATGCACTAGAAAAGTGTCCCAAGGACAAGGATGTTCCTATTTGTCGTTGCCCCCATCAGCATTGGAAAGAATATAGCATATAACTGGTGTAAGACTTCAGATGGATAATAATTATACACATATAACTTACATGACATTTGCATCTTCAAAATTGTTTTTGACAATATAGTATTACCCATGATATGTAAACCAGTCTCAACTTCAATTACAGCTGTTGTTTCTGATTTCTCAAACAGCTTATCGCTAAAATTTGTTTTTTCAAGGCAACAGCTTTCCTCAGCACACTACCAGCATTTGGCAAGGAAAGCTGTTGACAGTCATCATTTTGAAGCAATTGGCTGGGTGGTTTCAGAGAAGATTTTTGCAGAATTTGTACAGTACACATTTCTTTCCCCCCCCCCCAACCCCCACCCAACATGTACAAGCTGCTAACTGTTATCTACCTCCATGCTGTTATGCAACCATTTTGCACACATAATAAATTAGCTTCTGGTCATGACCTGTTGATCTCCTCAACAACTTATATCGATAGTACAATAATTGACTGTCTGCCTTGAGAGACTTAGGTCTTGCAGCAAATGAGAAAAAATGCCCAACAACTGTGTAACAACTTAGGCTCTCACCAAAATAGAGAGAATCTTTTACTGTTCATGTTGAACAAATCTCTACGGCCTAAATAACTAGGTGGCCTCATCACAATGCTGCAGGTGGCGAGGCTTCATAGGAAGTTAAGTATTGTGCACAGGGCTATCTCAGTCAGCCCTTAAAACCCAAAAAGTATCTGCACTTCTGGGCAGAAGCCTCTAATGTGATATTCCCACCTCAAACAGCCTGAGGAGCGGGAGAGTTGACCACTCAAAGCATTATAACAGTCCTCAATCCACAATGACTGTTCTGACAACTTTATGGATTGCATAACCACATAACTGGAGTGTGGAACAATTGAAATGTGTGGATCAAGGTCATCCCAGTAATTTGCCTGCAGTGGCAGACTTTTGATTTTTATTTGTCTTCTTGTAACCTGTGTGATGAGACCTAACAAACATTTGGGCCCCCAGTATATATAGAGAAGATCAAATTACGAATATGCCAAGTTGAGACCTCACATACATCATTTGTTCCTGTTATAAATTAATTTGCTATTATGATTTAGAACAATACAGTTTTTCAGTGAATGGCGTACTGGGGCTTTTTATTTACTGTACAGTAGTCTCTGTCACGAGAGACCCCTGTCGTGAGAGACCACCCTCTCATGAGAGACCGCTTTTCAGATTCCCAAGTCCTATACTTCCCATGTTAATTTACCTGTCATGAAAGACCACCTGTCTCATTAGACCACTTTTTTGTTGCTGTAGGGGTGGTCTCTGGTGACAGGGACCACTGTACTGGCGTACTGGAAGCCCTCTTTTTTTACGTACTTCATACTATCCAAAATTTTGAAAGATTTTTACTTTCCGTACTACGTACTCTACAAAAATAATTACCTGTACCAGCGTACTGAAACCCCCCATTACAGCCCTTCTTAAAAGGGCCGACCCTGTCTGGACTGGGCACCTGGGCTTAGTGGGCACTTTTTTACCAGTGCCAAGGGTGTCGTCACAGATGTTTCACTGTATAAGTAAACCTTGAAATTGTGGGTATATCTGGGTCTTAACTTTTGACGACATGTAACTTTTGAAATGTCTCTAATTGGCATGATGTTCACTGCTATAAGTTTATGTCCTTCATTAGATGTAACATTCTGCATTAATATGCAGCAGTGTTATCCACTTGAAGATATTTAAGTTTTAAAGTTTAGAATACTCTGAGTATTCCATGAAGTCAATGTATTATATATATATATACTGCATTTATCCTAATGGTAGTACACCGTGCCAAAGCAAAGATTTGCCAGATCTTGCAGTGTTTTCGTAGGACTATGGAATAAGTACTTTTCTTGATTGAAGGCTTGGAAGGCTGTACAGTTCATTTACGTGTTAAATAAACATTAATATACAGCAGTGACATTTAATTTTTCATTTTGAAGTACATGTATCATCTTTGCTAAATTACAGGAAAAATCTTCATTTTGAATCTAGACCACTTGGATTGAAACTGGGGGGCATTAGGGCATGTGCTACTATTAGGATGAATACAGTATATGTATATTGCATACATGTGCCAACAGTAGTTGAAATAACACTTCCGTCTACTATAGGTTTGAAGATATTTAAGACTTAAAGTTGGAAATACTCCAGTATTTAATGAAGTCAATGTAGGATTAACAGTCATATCTTAATCACCCTGGTATACTTCCAAACTTTGAATGTTGAATATCTCCAAATGTATTGAAGGTAAAGGTGTCAATAGCAATATCAAATGATTGGTTTGTGGTATACTTGCATGTGTCCAATGAAATTACAATGACAGTTGTAAAATTGATTTTTTTTTCTAATTTGGCACGCTTACAAGATTTTAATATTCACCACTTTAAACCTATTAAAGATGAAGGACTCAGTTGAAGGAGCAATTTTAATTCAGAAGATTGTGGCCATTGCAAGATACATTTGATTATTATCAAACTACATTTTAAAACATGTCAAATTATATTAATTTCGAGGCACACAGATTCACCCTACAGCAAATCTTATTTTTTCTAGTTTAGTTATTTATTTGCTTGCTCATAATTATAATGAGTTGATTGTACAAAGCATGTTCATCTGGATTTCAAAATATTTATAGGTTACTGAATTGACAATCAAAAATTATACCTGTAAGATTCAGTCTGTGACTTCACCTATAAACCTTCAAGTGCCACCTAGTTAAAAAGCATTTACATGACGTTATTTGTTAACTGTGTGAAACATAAATTTGTTTAAGACGCCACTTAAAATGGCATTTCAAGTCACAGAACACAAATCAAGTCATACCTATGAGTACGCATGGTGGGTAAAAACCCACGAAAGTATACACATCTGTATGCAGTCTGCCACCAATGTATCATTTGGTCACAGCTTAAATACACAGTGACAGGGCATATTACACAGTGACTGCACATGGTAAAACAAAAGGAAACAAAAATGCAACTTGTGCTTTTTAATGTACATTAAAATACACAGCATGCTTGACATGAAAATGTTGTAATTAAAGACGTTCGGTACACTGGTCAAAAGAATTTAGATTTCTCTGTTTTTTGGTGTGAACAAAGATATTGGCATTTGAAACAAAATGCAAGCAAAAAATTGGCATGTCACGGTGCTATTTTTGTCGCTAGGTGGCGATACAGGTAAGGACTACAGAAATTTGATAGCAAACATTACATATGTGGGTAAAAGCGAAAAAAAAGTTAAGGATGCAAAAATATGAATAAAGTAACTCAATATGAGTGTATGCAATATATATCAAGCCTTTCAATAACAAATATGTGGACAAAACATGCTGGAATGTGACTTTTAATTCATCTCGTCTTGCAAAAATGTATAAGTGCTAACATTTTTTTAAGTTTGAAATAGAAAAAAAATTTACAAATCCCTAAAAAATTGTAGGGGAGTTCCAAAATACGTACTGATTTAATTGATTAAAAAAAAAGATATCAAACGGTGCTATTTTTTTCCACTATTGTACAAAGAATTCATGCATGGTGACTTAATTTGTTCTAAGTTCATAGGTACAAGGTATCCAATCATTCTGTAACCTCAATACCATATCAATATTCAAAGGCAATTAATTAAGGGATTTTAAAGGATAAACAAAGGTTATTTTGCAATATGAACTCTGTGACACTGAGAACGGGTCAAGGTTATCTACACAGGTAAGGAAATGCAATAAACTTGAAGCGTGATCAGGCTGCCATTGTGTCATATAGGCCTACTGCTGGCTCCATGGATTTTGTGACAAAATCTGCATAATTCATATGTAATAACATTAAATGAGAACAAATGTGAAAAAAAAATATAATAAAAAAAAAATATATATATATATATATATATACTTGTGTAAATGTTTAGATTATGATCTATGTCAGTGACAATTATCATCAAGATGAAATCGCTAGTGATCTGGCCATCACCAGTGGCTGCTTTTGTATTCACACCAAATCTGCCTGTGCCACCTTTTGACACTGAGGTATTGCTGTGTTTTTTGGTTTTTTTTCCAGTTGGAACAGCGTTTATTGTACCACAGTCACAAGAAATGTAAAGTACACTGGCCAAGCCTTATCGTTTTTTTCTGATTCTGTATTTTTAGGGACAATGTTTTTCTTTAGATTCCTCGCATACAAGATTATCGATAGTACTCTTAGTTCCACTATTTTACGACCTTCGTCCCAGTTATAAGTGTCAATGTTTACGTGTACATGTGGTATTTGGGGGTTGTGTGGGCCGTGGCACTTTCGACGGTGGTTTGGTCAGCGTTCGCTGATCGTGTACATGCATTTTGGTCAACCACTGCCGTTTTTCGACATATTCTGCCTTGTTTTAAACCATTTAGTCGTCTGTGTTGGCACTTGTTATCAAACCGCCCATTCTTTTTCCTTTTCACTCCTCGTAAAAAATCCATATTTCTTAAACGGAACTGTGCAAAATAGGAAAAGAGAATGGCAGCAAGTACAGGTATCGACAAATACCAGCTCTAACTGTACAGAGGCAGTGGACCATAAGTGGTTGCGCATATGACGTGCTGTACCGAGCGTCTTTAATACTTGATACCTGTCAACCCCCCCAACAGACACCCTGTAGAGCCTGTCAACCCCCCACTAACAGACACCCTGTAGAGCCTGTCAACCCCCCACTAACAGACACCCTGTAGAGCCTGTCAACCCCCCACTGACAGACTCCCTGTAAAGCCTGTCAATCCCCCCCACTAACAGACACCCTATAATTAAAGCCTGTCAACCCCCACTAACAGACACCCTATAAAGCCTGTCAACCCCCACTAACAGACACCCTATAAAGCCTGTCAACCCCCCACTAACAGACATCCTATAAAGCCTGTCAACCCCCCATTAACAGACACCCTGTAAAGCCTGTCAACCACCCACTAACAGACACCCTGTAAAGCCTGTCAACCACCCAGTAACAGACACCCTGTAAAGCCTGTCAACCACCCAGTAACAGACACATTGTAAAGCCTGTCAACCCCCCCACTAACAAATGCCCAAAAATCTTGTCACTGGCTTGTGCTTCATTTGTTGACTATGTGCAAAACCAATTAACAGACTTTACAGTGCAGCATATTTGATCGCCATCTTTAATAGTGTCACAATACTGATCTTATTGTATCCATAGTTTTTATCAATCATGGTTGTCCCTTTGGGGTTTGCAACCATAGAGACTTGTATTATTTTTCATACACAGTGAAACCTATATCTATTGTGGACACATCTGGGAATAGGAAAAGTGTCCACAGTTGGCTGGTGTCCACAATAGGCAAATGCTTTTAACAAGAAAATTGACCCTTTGGTCCTGGACATAACTGTCCACATTATACAGGTGTCTGCATTATAGAGGTGTCCACAAGGACAGGTTTTACTGCATTTGTCAAAAGACAAAACTAAGCCTATTACTTTCCACCACTTTGTCAATTACAGAATGTTAGCCACACTATTCTTCTTGGATTTTTAAAAAATTAATGTGCACAAAAATAATTAAATTTCAAAGCAGACATATCAAGAAAGTTTGTCCCTGATAAAAAAGCGAGCCTAATACAAAGACGATGCCTGCATACAAGCCGAGCAGTCCACAGTTGCCATGTTGCAGCAGTGTGTGGGCTGACATCAGCAGACATACTGTGCACCAGTTTTCAGTAACTGGTTTGCTTCCCTGATTATCTGCCTGACTTGAGTGAATATTATCTGCAGGTTGCAGACCTGTCTGTGCTGGGCAGGGTGGGCCACAGGGCACCACTGGCTGGTGAGGCATCAGCCGCATGGTGGCATCCACGTTTACTCATTGATTAGTTGGCTGCTATGGTTTACTCAATGAATCATTCATAGGCTGTGTGCATCAGGACAGTATCAATTTATGGGCATGTGAAAGATCACATCAATAAGAACAGGTATCAAGATACAGCCCACACAACTGTCTACAAGGCACAGGTTCAAGATACAGCCCACACAACTGTCTACAAGGCACAGGTTCAAGATACAGCCCACACAACTGTCTACAAGGCACAGGTATTAAGATACAGCCCACACAACTGTTTACAAGGCACAGGTTCAAGATACAGCCCACATAACTGTCTACAAGGCACAGGTTCAAGATACAGCCCACAACTGTCTGCATGGCACAGGCAGGTGTCCAGCCCCCACAAGGTATACATGTCCCCCACACACATACATGTATAGTATTTTATTCTATGACTTTCTCCTCACACAGGTATCCTGGTACACAACTAACCTGGCACAGGTATCCATCTGACCCACACATCTCTCTACAAGATGCATGTATCTGGCCACACAACACAAATACACCCACTGTCGGTCTTGCAACAACTAGCATGTAATACACCCTACTGCCCACGCATCCCGCAGCACCAATATGTAATATATTGGACTGCCTGTCCCACATCACCACAATGTAAAATACCCTATTACCTATCTCATAGCACCAATATGTATACTCTACTGCATGACCCACATGCAACATGTAACAAACTCTATACTGCCTTGTCGCACTGTATCAACATGTAATATACCCTATGCCTGTCTTGCAGCACTGACATGTAGATACACTATGCCTGTCTTACAGCACTGACATGTACATACCCTATGCCTGTCTCACAGCACTGACATGTAATATACCCTATGCCTGTCTTACAGCACTGACATGTACATACCCTATGCCTGTCTCACAGCACTGACATGTAATATACCCTATGCCTGTCTTACAGCACTGACATGTACATACCCTATGCCTGTCTCACAGCACTGACATGTAATATACCCTATGCCTGTCTCACAGCACTGACATGTAGTATACCCTATGCCTGTCTCACAGCACTGACATGTAGTATACCCTATGCCTGTCTCACAGCACTGACATGTAATATACCCTATGCCTGTCTTACAGCACTGACATGTACATACCCTATGCCTGTCTCACAGCACTGACATGTAATATACCCTATGCCTGTCTTACAGCACTGACATGTACATACCCTATGCCTGTCTCACAGCACTGACATGTAATATACCCTATGCCTGTCTCACAGCACTGACATGTAATATACCCTATGCCTGTCTCACAGCACTGACATGTAATATACCCTATGCCTGTCTCACAGTAATGACATGTAATATACCCTATGCCTGTCTTGCAGCACCCACAGGTCACAAGCTGCTAACACAGCCCTTTTCTATGGGTGGCACACCACCTTTGGACCTGTCAGCTGGTGAGGCCTTACACTACAATGTACACACATTTGATATGAAATACCATGCAGAAATTGGTTTCTTGCAATGATTTTCTGTTTGAGATGAGCTGCAAAGACACTGCTTATTGATGCCAAACAGGACAAACAGAAATATATGACCTTTTGAAGATATGTGGCTTGTGTTCAACTAAATCAAGAACAATATGTGCACTTTATGGCCAATCGCCTGGAAGGCAACTCCTGACTGGTGACAAGCATACAGAAGCAAAACACGAGGTGTACATGTGAGATGTGGGCAAGCAAGCTTAGTGGCAATGTACACATCGTTCTCAGTGCTCAGAATAATTTACACATTTAATGCCAAATGGTGAACATAAATGTCTTTTAAATGTTTGAATTTGTCCATCAGGCTGCGATGTAGGTCTTTGATTGTATTTTTCACACCAGGTTGACATAATGAAGTTACTGCTGGTCGTTATGTTTACTGTATTTGAATCTAACATGAAATAAAAATATATCTATGTCTGTGGAAAAACACAATGTTGATATGCCAATTAATCCAATAACTGCAACATATGCAAATTTAAGTGACAAATTAACACTTCAAAATTAATTAGCTTTTTATCTTTTACTTGCACAGATTGATTAGCAATGAAAGTATCTAAGTTGATTAGCAATCTCTTCATTTTTTTTTTTTTTGTCAGCAAATGGCTGTTCCAAGTCTGGTTACTTTGTGGCTTCAAGTGAACATACACTTTGACCCTATTGCATGGATTGAGTAAAGAAAATTAACCCTACAGCTCTTGCTCTGTGGTCAGAATTTCTGGGCAAGAACAAAATGGTCACAAAAACAGATGTGCATACTCTTGACCACATTTGACAAAATTATAGATACATTCCTGTTCTCCCACTGGGACGATTTTTAACTTTAACAAAAAATAGAAAAGACTTACCTACATTCTTTTGGGAATATCAATCTATAATGCCAAATTTTCATCAGAAAATCCAAAATGAAAACCAGAGCAATTTAAAGACCCATACTAAATGACAAGATTTGACAACAATGACCAGGGCTTTCACTGTAATACATAGTGGTACCTGCTGTATATGACCACTGCCATGAGAGACCACCTGCAGTTTGTGGCCACATTTCTGAGACACAAGAGTCAATTTTGTTGCAAATTTACTTGTGGTGAAAGACACCTGTTGTATGTGACCACTTTTTCAAGGCAAAAGGGGTGGTCACATACAGCAGGTTCCGTTGTACTGTAAAGAAAGGAATGAATGTCATGAACCACTGACCCTACACTATAGTTGTTCTCAGCTCATCAATCAAACATATAGTCAAGTGTCTGTGCTTAATCGCAGACATGTAGCAATGTACTTTCCACAACAGTGCTTGATCACAAGACTAGGAGAACTCTTCTGTGCAACCATGAGTCCTCAATTTTTACCACTAGGTGGCAGCACCACCTTGTTTCTGTATTTGACCACACCTGATCTGACAGCAAGCAATGACTGGCCACTTTGAGCATGACAAACAGGATTTGATGAATGCCACACATGTAGTGCAAGATTACTGATTCAATTTTCACACCTTTCCACTCTTGTAAAATAACCATTGCTGCTTGGCTGAACTTAAATGTATGCTGTCTTACATCTGGCAAATTAACTTGACAAGACATAACTGATCAACAACCTGAACATGTGGACAATGTCAATGCTGCACGTTATATCTATATGGGATCAATTGGGCCTGCCTAATAATAAAACAAACAAACCAAAAAAAACATAAAAAGAAAAAAATGAAAAGAAAAAAAAACATCAACCAGGCCTCCAAAAAAAATGGAAAAACAGAAAGAAAAAAAAAATGTGTGGGGGGGGGGTAAAAATGTATGTCAGAAAATGGGTCTGTAGCTTGTAGCCTCCACAAATGTGATTAATACCCTATGATACTGGACATCTGTATCATAGTCAGCATGTGAGGTCATTCTAGACACAAATAAAAAGATAACTGAGATAAAAGTATATAGGTTTGCATACACTTCTGTATGGTATATGCGTGAACAATATGCAGAAGACTTCATTTAATTGCTACAAGTCCTCCCTTGCAGTCAATTGACAAATGTATGGATCTGCATTAACAGTATAATGTATTTTTTTTTTTATATATGTATAATCAACAAACAACATACATGTTTCTTCAAGGCACAGGGCTGTAAGTTGACTTCTGTGAATAATGATGTCTAAAACTCGGTGTTGTCCAGTGTGCAGCAATTTGGAGGACATGCGAGAAGATGGAGAGAAATAAATGGCTAATTAAGACTGTCCTGTGCCATTACACCATAGAGCCATGTCACCTAGGCTGAAACAAATTACTGGTGCAAAGAGGGCCACGGGGACATCAGCCCTCACCCTGCCCAACCCTACACCATGCCCACCACAGTGCCAAAAGCAATGTGCGACAGACCCAGGCCTCTGCCATGTTACTGATCTTCTCTTCTGCTCTATCTTTCTGCAAGAAAACACCTTCCTAGACCAGACTGAGGCAAATCTGCTGAAAACTGCTCCATCAACAACACAGTTAAAGGGCCAGATTGGAGAGGCTTCTCTCAGCTACCACCACAAGGCCACAAACAAGTAGAATATTGAAGAACACATGGAAAAGCCATGATAGTTCATTTTTGCTGATATTTTACCACTTGTTCTAGCATAATCCTTCTGAAATTCTGAAAATTGATACAAACTTACCCTATGTCAGCAGCACCGTGACACAAGCAGCAAGACAAGAGCAGCCAATGACAGCCAGCCATTCCACTACTGCACATAGTGGTGGTTGGCAACAGCACAATGTTTTACAAACAACAAATATAGGGGTACACATGACAGCTGGGTCATAAGTGTACACCTATGTTGAATCCGCAAGCTGGTGTGAATGCTGTAGTCGGCAAAAGACTGATTGAGACAAAAAGACAAGAGATAATGTACACTTACCTCAAGCCACACCAAGAGCCGCCAGCAGCACGATTGTTTCCATATTTTGCCAGTAGGTGGCAGCAGCTTACTGGCCAAGCGCTCATAAATATTTCATGATGCTCAATAAATGCACATCGATGGGTGGTGTCTTTGTCAGTTGGTTAATGTATGTACAGCCTCCACTTAGGGGCCACGTGACTTAACAGCAGTACGTCAATCCCACGCAGCGCAAGTCCCATTCATTACCTACAAAATGGGGGAATGGCAAGCAGTAAGTCTCATTGTCACAAACATGACTTTTTTTCCCACAGGTATTGCCGAAGCAACATATTCATAGACACGTTACAGCCAGGGTTGCATGGCACCAAGGCAGCAAGCCAATGTACAAACACGTCACTGCCATTTTCAACAGAATCACAAAATCAGCAATTTGATTTTGTAAACAGAACAACTTATGGTTTCCAGGAGGCAGGAAAACTCGGCTCTATTTTAACAGTTATCAAACGATATATTACTGTGGGCCTGTGGCTATCTTCCAAAGTCATCAGAAACTAATTGCTTGTTTCTTGCTGCTTAATTTCTGCATGCCGTTCTGTCTGATAGCCCAAATTGTTCATAGTAGCAGATCACGCCTTTTTTTGTTATTAAACGTTGCTCAACCATAAAATGCTAACATCATTTGTGACTTTCCATTGATTGTATAGAATTCTTCAGTTTATGTTATTTGAAGTAATTGCACACTCACAATTCAATGGATAAATGCAATGCAGCTATATGTTTATAGCTTTAATATGTCCCGTTGTACAATTATAGTAGCTTTGTAGCCTATAAACACTTAGTGCCTGGCACAGTTGTGTCTGGTCGCTACACGACGAATTTTGAGGCTGATATACAAGAAAGCGGCACGGAACTTTTTTCTGCTGCACGGAACCAGTGAAGCGGCACGGAGCGGAAATTTGCGCACACACTGGCGTGGAAAATAATGCGGAAAGGGGGTGTGGCACATAAGAGAAATAAACATAACCACGTGTTCATATTACGGACCAATACGCATAATAAGTGTGTTTTTAAACTGAAACCATGCGTTATTTTGCATGTTATCGAAGAAACAAACCTCTGCATTCACGTTTACCAACATGGATAGAGGCAGTTCGGAAGAAGAGAGGAAACCATTCTTTTGCTTTTTTGGCTCTGGCCATCAAAGAGAAAAAAGCGCAAGGTATGGGTGCATGAATCCATTCAAAATAGAGAAACTTTTGCGCATTCTATGCATTAAATTCAACAATTGTTGTAAGGCGACAAACGGTTTAAGCGGTATTATAGAATGTCTCAGGGACAGTTCGATGAATTGCTAGGACTTGTAAGCCCGCTAATGTCAAAACAACAACCAACTGGCATAAGCCCATATCGCCGGTGGTGCTATTGGCGGTGTGCCTTCGGTAATTATTCATGATACTGAAATAATTAGGCCTACTTTAAAACACTATAGATAAGACAGAGTTTTGAACGTACCTTTATTTTGGAAAACAAGGCCTACTTTAAGTCATCATTGTAAATGAGACAGAGTTTTTAACGTATCTTTATTTTGGACAATAAGGTACTAGATAGGTCTATAGCTGAGAACACGTGTATAGCGTGTTGATAAAATTGTACCATTCTTACATATATATTAAAAATACAATTGTGAAAATGAGCACATGCAAAAAGAGACGAGCTCAGACTTTCTGGTACATTTCTTGTGGTTTAAGACAAAGACAGGTTTATGACTGGGCTTGACTGGTTGACTTGAGAATGTAGGCCTATAACAGGGCTCCCCTGTTACGAGAATGTAGGCCTATAACATTAACAGGGCTGCCACTGTTATGCGATTTTTGCCTTTGTTGGCCCACAACAGGGCTGCCACTGTTATGAGGATGTAGGCCTATCACATTCACAGGGCTGCCAGTGCCAGTGGTACGATCAGACACATGATTCGACCTATTGTCACTATTAGCAGGGACAAACGTACATGAAGGCCTAGGCCTATCCGTTAGTGATGAGCTTTGTTGGTTAGTTGCCATTTGGTCAGATGTATTGTGCAGTGTGTGTCGGGCGGGCCTTGCCATATGTATGAAGTGCAGAAGAAAGATTCTTCCGTTTGGCAAGGGGTGGGGCATCCAGGTATGAAGCCAAGCTCGAGTAGAGACATTTTTGTGGCCACTTACAGTTTGTATATCCTTGGCTTCATACCCAGCTGCTGACAAAGCGCTTACATACGTTTTCCTCAAGCAATGGTCTGTGCACATTTTTTACAGACCACCATTCTCTGACATTGTTTTCATGAAAGTGTACAGTTTGTTTACTCCCACAGGGCAATTTTCATACCATGAACTGTTTTCGTCAAGTGGTTTATTAGGACTTACAACGTGGCCTCTGATACAGTGCATCACATTTAGGATTTAGTTTGCTAATTAATGCACTTTTCAAGACCTTCACTGGACAGTCACTGTAGTTTGGTTGTGCGTACATAACACATTGCTTCTCATTTTCTATAGCATTCATTCCCTGTCTTGTCTTTTCAGTTTCATTGTACGTCATCTTGATATATTCCACACCCTCATCATCTTTACACACTACAAATGAGTCCTTTTTCAAGCTACGCAGGCCCTCCCGACGCTGCCTTCCAAAATGAATACCAAGAATGAAAACAGGCTATATTGTAACCCCTGAGGTGTGTCAAGAAAAACATATTTGTACGGCCTCTGAATGTCACCGTCAAGAATTGTTTCTTTTCCACATGATGTGTCTTCGCCATCCTTCCTTAATTTTGCCAGGTAGCCACTGAAGACTAAATTTGCAGACTGAAACTCGCTATCCGCCATCAAGTTTATTTGACGATCAAATGGAGGGGAGGTCAGGTGTCGGTTTAAGCCAGATCTGATCGACACATATGAAGATTTTCCATATTTTTCTTTCTTTTTGTTGCGGATCCCAAAGTAAAACCTTCTAAGGAGAACTGCTAGTTCCATCAGCTGGAAGATGCTCGAATTCTCTACTTCCATGGTTTTCAATCAACCAATCTGAAACAATGCGATAATTATCTTTGAAAAATTCACTTCTTTGACAAAAATTAGGTTTTAGTATCAGTTGGCGTTCTCTAATAGGAAACCAATCCTCCAGAAAAAAATTAAACAAGTTTTCCTTTTTTTTCCCAAATTAATGATAATTTAATCGTCTGTGAAGTACGACGATTGAAAATTTATTCAAGTGTTCCATGCCAACATCATATAGGCCTGTACATGCTTACGGTTGCTCGAGGCGGCCGTTCACGCATTATCGTCGTTTTAGACAAGATATATACTTCAGTATTATGATATTTGAAGACAAAAAACAAACGGAGTGCACATGGGCCTATGGTAAGGAAAAGGCTTATAACGACCAGCACCATTGGCAAAAGCTGTTGCAAACGTAAATGTACATAGAAAGTGGGAATCATCTATAACGGCAGCACTTAAGCCAGGGAAGTGTTTGAAAAAAATAAAATAAAATAAAATAAAATAAAACCCTAGGTACATGTATAGATCAGAGGGTTGCAACCTTTGCCTGGTCATTTTAGAAAACTGAGTCCGCAACATTTCTGGATGTTCTTAGGAGGACAACACGCGCACAGAAGTTCCCCCCAGGAAGGTTGTTATCTTGTTTTCGTCCCAATTTTCCATGCATAATGAGTTACTAACGAGTAAAAGAAGCAGACAGGTTTGAAAGCTACCCGGTTGCGGTTGACCGTTTTGATTGCCAAACATCGTCTACAGGTAACGAAGCAGAATGACAGAAGACGTATATCTCAGGGTCTGTGTGATGTCAGAAAGGACTGAAGTATGCAAATCAGAATAATTGTCTTCTCATAATTGAGATATGCATCGTCAAGACTTAACGTAGTTTAGTTTGACTAAACTTCTGACGTGTCCGTTGCCGTATGTTTTATAAACATCTGTATTTCACACCTGCATTTCCGTCCCGTTGTGTGACAGTGCACTTTTTCAGGATTTGCAGAATTGGTATACAAAAACATTTACGGAAAGGCGACTTTGTTAAATTGTTTTGTGCGGACAGTTTCATGCACCGCAAAGGGACTCGCAACAAATGTTAAAGCAGCAGGGGGCGGGGGGTGATTGGACCAGGTATACGGGGCCGCCGCAGCCCCCCACCCCCCTCCCCCGGGGACCCCCCGCCAGCCGCCCGCCGGGCCCGGCCGAGCCCCCACACCCCCGGCGAGGAAGCCCGGCGCGGCCCCTTAACTCGGCCAGCCGAGCCCCCCCTCGCCCGCCCCCGGGAACCCCCGCCGACGACGGCACACAGTGTCAGGAGCCCCCCACCCCCTCGACAGTCCCGCCGGAGGCGTCTTTGCGGTAGGTGACGCGAAAGCCTGGTTTCTGTAGCCGATACCATTCAGCCTCCCTCAGCACGACGGAATACTCATCGTGGCTAACCCTTTGATCCTGGAGAGCCTTCGAGACCACGACCGATACAGTGTCAAACCTGGTTCGGGCGGCCGTCTCGACGCTCTCGTGCTTGGTCACCTTCTTTGCTATGAGCTTGTTTGCCAAGCCCCAGCCCCAGCCCCAGCCCCAGCCCCAGCCCCAGCCCCAGCACCGAGAGCAACGGCACCCAAGGGAAGAGCTGCGGGCGCGGCGATACCGCTTCCCAGGGTTGCCACACCGGCGCCACCAGTGGCGGCCACCGTCACGTTTGCCCCCAGTCCAAGATGAGTGCAGGCGGCCGATGCTCGCTTGTAGCGGCGGCGGGTAGCGCCATGGCGCTGGGCCTCGGCTTCTAAATGGTCCCTGAGCCTGCGGACCTCTTCCAGCCTAAAGGCCATTGGGTCGGTGGAGACTTCAGCCGTCACCGGCGTTGCCTGGGCAGTGGCAGCATCGAGGGTGGGGTAGAGAGATGCCTGAGCATCTTCCATCGTGTTGCTGTTCGCTATGCGATTGGTATCGTGGTTAGCCCTCTGGCTTTAAATCAGTGTCTCGACGACCATGGTGAACCCCACACTGAGGTGACTCCCCGTGAGCCGCTCACCCGTTATCTGAAGTGTCTGCGCGTCGTCGGCCGTGACAACGTCCACACCGTGAAATGAGCGCTTGTCGGCCAGGATGTCCACGGTCAACAGCTTTGTGGCAACCTTGCCGAGACCGAACACATGGATGATGCCGGTGGCAGTCTCTTTTTTAGTCACCGTTGTCGCGTATATTCATCCGTATAGGCCACGCTATAGACCGCACCTTTTATCATGGGAATCATTGCCGTGCTCACCTTCTTGTCTCCGTGTTTGGTAAACTCCAGCACCTGTTTAGCATCGAGGGGGACTCTCTCGGCCGAGTGGTATATTGCGGGCGCGGCCGGCTGGCCTGGCCCCTTCGACGAGGCCGACGCGTTGGGCATCGGCGAAGACGTGACGTTTCAGGCCGTCCAGCCCGCCGATGCGCCCGACCCGGCCGATGTCGACGTGTCCCGGACCTGCCTTGTTGTCTTCGACGACTGTATGACCGAGAAGGCAGCCCTGGCGATGGCGGAAAAGTAGTTCACCCGGAGCAGGCATGCGAATAAAAGGGGCGCACTCGTATCCAATCGCTGGGCGTCCGCCGCGCCCTCGGCGAGCTGTTTCCGCCCGACCGTGTGGCCGAGCTCGCGATTCACTTCATCAACGCGTGGCGGAAGGACAAGCACGTGTTCTTCGTCATCTGATCCGCAACCGGTCGGGTCACGCGGGGGTGGGGGGGTCCACACATTTAGAGCGGCGTGGTTTAACAACCATAGAGCGATATGTCAGCAACGTTGTCAACTAAACTCAAAGCCCTCCAGGTCAAGATAGAGGCCGCCGAGGCTCTCAAGGCCCCGAGGCCTGCGGTTGCAGTCGATGACGACACCGTCGATGACGACGCCGGTGATCTGCCGGCGGCGGAAAACGCCGAGCTCGCCGACAAAGCGGCACTCGTCGCAGGGATAGCTGAGACAAAACAACAGATCCGCGAGAATACACGGGCAAAGGCTCTCGGAGAGCTCGGGATCCACCGGGCTCTCGAAAGGGCAGCGGCCCCGATTACCAAGCCTCTCGGACGGAAGCTCAATGCTGTAGCCGAAGCGATTGAGGCCGTCTCCGCCGCCCCCGCCCCCGCACCGGCCGAGCCTGATGAGGTCGAACAGGCGCTCCAAAATTTGCCTGCCCCCAAGGCCAGCCACCCGTACACCGAGGAGGGCCGCCGCCAACTCGCAGTGCGGCTGTGGGTTAACCCCGAAGAGCTTGCGGCAAATCCACCATCGGAGGGCCTACGCCGGCGCGCAGGCCTGGCCCGGATACGTCTACAGTGCACGGTTCGGAGCCGCGGCCCGAAGGAGAGCGTTTGATGACTTCACGGGCCGGGTCCAGAGCGTTCGGGAGCTCGACGACTTAAGGATCCGAGAGCTGGTAAGCGGCACTCCCAGTGTCCCTAGCGAACCAGCCCTGCAGGCGCCGGCCGACCGGAGGCTGTCCAACACGAGCCTCGAGGCGGTGTTGGAGGGGGCAGAGGCCCCCAGGCCATTGCCGGCGAGGGCTTTCATGGGGCGCCAGCAGAGTTCACCCCCCAGGGGTGGGAGTTCCTCCAGTCGTGCTCCAGGCGGGAGGTTGTCGAGCTTGGGTCTCGAATGGGCCGGGCCGACGACAGCCGCCGCCTCCTCTCCGCCTTGGGTATGAAGAAGATTCGGTCGATCATGCCCTGGCGTCGCCTTCTCGCCCGGACGTTCCTAGGGGACCACGGCGGCTCTGGGACCCGACTCCGCGATGAGACTCGACAGCTCGTCAGCGAAATGGGCCAGACCGCCGGGCCTAGCATGCCTCCGATTGCAGAGGCCGCCCCATCGGCCCGCAGTGTCATGCACGCCGAAACTCCGGTCGAGAGGGCGCGGCGTCGCCTCGAACTCTTATTATCCTCGGCGGCGGCCGGGGGAACGCCCTTCGGCGGGACAACGCTCAACGAAGGCATTGAGCACCTCACCACCCTCCTCGGCGTGGGCCATCTGTCCCCAGAGGACTACCGCGAATGCGTCGCTGAACTCGTTGCCCTGTAAATTAAAACAGGGCGCACGTTGATGATGGCAGCAACATGCGCGAGACACCAATAAGCATATCGGGGGTCCCTGGGCCAGATGGAAGGCTCGAAACCCGCTTCGAGCCCCCTCTCGAGCTCCCCAACGGCGGCTCGATCGCCCTCGTCTCCTCGACGGTCTGGCGGTCGGTTACGAATATCAGTGCCGCCTTGAATGACCACGTCTTAGAAGTCCAGGTGCCGACTGGGCCTAGCATCGTCCTCATCTTCGCCGATGGGCTTTTTACGCTCTCGAGCTCGCAAGCGGGCGTCTTGTCCGTCGCCGAGACCTTTGCTGACCTCCTCGAGCAGGCCGGACAAGACCGCGACAAGGTCGTAATCGCCCCCAACTACAGCAGCTGCCGCGTCGAGATCACTCTGAAGCCCGGTCAAGCCCTCGACTTCACCAGGCCGGCGAACAAGGGCATCGGCCGCTTCTTGGGCTTCCAGGGCCAGCAGATAAGCAGCCCTCGGGTGGCAAACGCCCCACAGACGATCTCCGGCGAATCCCCGGCGGCCGTCCAGCGGACGCATTGGGTCTATCTTCGGTGCTCAATGGTGTCCGGCTCGGTCTTCAACGGTCGCTCAACCAACGTCTTGTATAGCTTCACCTCTGGTGCATTTCCAGGCACCCAGATTCAGAGCATCCCGCCCTCGTTCGTGTTTGCCAATGTCGCCCCTGGCATATACGACGAGGTCGTCCTCACCGTCGGCGCCGACGACGGCTCCCGTTTGGACTTGCAGGGGGAGGCCGTCACAGCTCTCCTGTATCTCAGAGCTGAGTAGCGGCATGACCTGGCCCCCATTTGAACCGGCCCCCGTTTTCCGATACACGCGACAGGATGGATGTCTTAGGACCTTTACAAACAAGTGACCCCAAGCTGAACCCCTTCGGGCCCCTAGGGGCCCAGGCTGAAGTAGGGGGCGGCATCTTCCCATTGTTGGCGGCCATCCCCGGGCTCATTGCCGCCGCCGCCGCCCCGGCCATAGCTAAGACGGTCGCTCTCGGTTGTTTGGCTGGCGCAGCCTCTGCTGCCGCGGGTAAAGCTGTTCAGGCCGCCACGGGCGGAAGCTACGACCCGACGGGTCACGTCGAGGGCGACGGGATCGGAGACGTGCTGAGAACGGCACAATTCTCAGGGTTCTCGGGAAGATCCCCGGGCCGGCACCCGACGCCGCCGTAAAAGCGGCCGCCGGCGCTGCTGAGGCAGGAGGACGACGAGCCATCGACGCCATTGCCAACCGGCTCGAGAGGCCCTAGGTTCTCCCACAGGCCGTCGGCTCTGCTGTCGCCGACCAATTAAGGAGCGCCGCCGCAGATGACCACATGCGACGCCTTCTCGAAATCTCGCGACAGCAGGCCCGGGCCGCCCTCTGCGCCGGAATGGAGGTTCGGCCATGGCCGGGGAGAGCCCCCTGCTCACTTCGACTTCGGCGGATCAAGGTGGCGAGGCACTAGGCGCGTGCCTCGTATTGAAAAAGGAGACCCTCTCACATACACAGACGAAATGGCTAAGGTCACACCGCTCGTAATCGATATCCTTCACGACGCCGCCCGCATGGGGGGCGTCCAGGGGGTCCGCGACAAGATCGTCGGACCTCAAGGTGGCTCGGGCTCGCTCGGAGAGTCCCAATGGTCCTATCTTATTGAGGATACCAATGGCCTGTTCGATTGGGGCTCTGCCTACCTGGACGCCGAGTTTCATATCGTGAAGGCGTCAGACGGCTCCGCACACGAAGAGGCGAAGTTCATCACTTTCCCAACCCTCGCGCATGCGTGGGATCGCCTCGAGCTCCAGCTCGGCGACAAGACCGTCGTCTCACAGGAAGAGCCCGGCTCGCACCTCCTCCTGGACGATTCACTATCATGGTCGCGTGAGCACAAACTGTCCGCTGGGACTGCCGCGGCTGTTTACTGGGATACCGCCCCCAGCGAGCCCTCTGGCGCGGCCAACTAGGGGTTCCAGTCTCGATTTACGTTAAGCAAGGCCGGGGCACGGGTGCAAGTATCGTTGCCTCTGCGATACATGAGCTCCTTCTTCCGGCAGGGTAAGGCTTTGGTCGGGACAAAGGCTCAGCTAACGCTAAAACGCGGAAACGATGCTGTTGCTATCGTCCACGCGGACGCGGTCGCGGACGGCAACATCGTCTTCGACCGCTGCGATCTCGTCCTCCCTAGTCTTCGGCTCACTGACGAGGCCCGCACCGAGCTGCTGGCGAACATCGCAGCGGGGAGCTCCGTCCACGTTCCGTTCCAGAAGGAGTTACTGTATTGCTACCGGTGTAAAGGCCTGGCCGAAGAGCCTGCGATTACGCTGCCTTCTGGAAGGGCGCGTGGGTGGGTCGCCGTCTTCTTCCGAGACGCCCTAGCACGGAGGTCCCAGCGTTACAGCGCCCTCTCATTTGCAGCGCCCACCGTAGAGGCCCTCCAGGTCATCGTAGGGGGTGGCGAGGAAGAGCAGCACCTGCCTGCGAAAAGCTGGCGGAGCTTGGACAGCCGAGGGTTCCACTATTACCTCCGCGCGGGAGGCCGGGCCAGTCACGTCGGCGCCCCCGGGCACACGCTCAACCTCGGCACCTGGCAGGGAATGAACACCGTGTGGTGGCAGCCCTTGATGATGGAACAGTCGTTCTTGTCCGGGACTGACATTCGCGTAGACTTCAAGCTGGCCTCTGGGACCGACATCACCAACCTTGAGCTGTGTGTTTGTACGAGCATTGAGTCGGAACTCCCGTTTGTTCCCTCGGGAACCGGAACCATGATGAATGTGATTTAGACGACTCGCAGCAAACCAATACAGACGACGCATATCATGGAGCCCATAAAAATATCCAAGCAGCAAAAGTAGCGCCTTGCCGCCGGAAAAGCAGTGACCAAATCGATCCGGGTCACGATCAGCCCCCCCCCCGGCCAAGGCACCCGCCAAGAAGCCGATCAAGAAAAAGCCAGCGGCAAAAAAGGCCCCCCCAAAAGGCCACGGGGCGCGGCCTACGCATCCCCAGCCAAGTCTCGTGCCTCCGGGCGTCGTCGTGGTGCCCGCGATGATGCCCTAGAAGCGGCGATAGGCCCGCAACTAAACAAACCGGACCGCCCCTTATATTGCGATGGACCTCAGCACCAAGACCCTCACGAATTTTGACCTCTAGCGGATTGGCCGCACTCACCTCCCTCCGGCTGCCGGCTGGCGGGGTGTTCGCCTCCAAGGGGAGCTCCCCGTGGCTGCGCACAGGCCTTCCTCCTTCATCGTGAATCTCGACCGACCTGGCGGCCCCGGGACGCTCTGGGTCGCCGTCCACCTCCCGGCCAGCGGCCCGGCGGAATGGTGGGACAGTTATGGTATGTCGCCGCCCCACGAGATCGGGGAGAAGCTTACCCACTGGGGCGGCCAGCCGCCCGTATGGAACCCCATTCAAGCGCAGGCACGGGGGTCCAATGACTGCGGGCGATGTGCCCTGTTGTATCTGTTGTGGCGGGCCCACGGCGGCACCCCCGAAGACTTTACGGCCTGGTTCGCTCGCTATCCCGAGCGCTCCTCTCGAAACGCAGCGGCTCGCGAGCTGTTCGCCGAGTTCCTCGCCCACGGTCCTCACTGGCGGTCCGCCGTGTTGGGAGGGCGCCTCGATATCCCAGCAGCAATCGGCAAGCTGCCCCGCCCGAAGGGGGCTGGACCCTCGCCGGCCACAAATACACGGGCCCATACAACCCGCTCGAGAGTCAGCTCGACGGGCATGATCACCCCTCCCCGGGCAAGAACCGTTAAACGCCGTTGATGCCACACCCATGCGTAACGACATATGCTATAGGGACCACGGCGACCAGCCTGGCGGGAAGAACGACTGCGAACGAGAGATGTTGGACGAGCTCCGGGCCATCACGCCCCGTAACCTGCGTGAGCGGGTCGACCGGGCTCTAGTCTCGGCGGCGATTGGGGTCAAGTATAAACTCGGCCTGGTCCTCGGCGGGGACAGGAAAGCCCCCTCGTGTGGGTGTTGAGCGCTGCCGGCATGATTTTTCGGCCGCCAGATTTTACTGGCCAGGTATACGTGTCACGATGTGCTTGGTCGAAGAGCTCTACTCCGCCATCATCGACGTGTCTGCGGCCGCCCGGCGGGTACGCATCCCCGGGCCTCTCGCTGGCGAGATGCTCGACATTGCACACAAGGGCCTCGAACTGTTCAGGCGCGACGAGCAAGCCGCTGGAAGGCTTGCCCGCATGGTTCTCAAAGGCGACGCTGCCAGCCTCCGTAGGTCGACGGGACAGCTCCCCGAGCGGTCGCGCCGCGCCTGTTGGAGAATGATCTCATGCCTCGAATACTTGGCCGAGATATATGGACAGCAAATTCGCTAGCGTTTACTATAGCCCCCGGGGCTACTGGCGGGGCGAGGCCGCCGTAAAGAAGCTGGCAGCAGCCGCAAAAGCCCCCCACGATGTTGCCCGGGCCTGGTTGGAGAGGCAAGCTATTTGGCAGATCTATTTGCCGGCCCCTCGTTACGTCCCCAGGCCGCGCTTCGACGTCCTGACCCCAAACGAAGTCCACCAGGCCGATCTGCTGTTTCTGCCTCACGATAAGGTAGGACGGCGGACTTACAAGCATAATAATAATAATAATAATAATAATAATAATAATAATAATAATAATAATAATAATAATAATAATAATAATAATAATAATAATAATAATAATTGAATATATTTATTCTGGGAATCCGATTCAGCAGAAATGCTGTTTTTCAATCGGGCCCAGTAAAATCATGTACAAAAATATACATAGTATGAAAAGTGGTGCATAAAAGAAACATGATCAGATCCACGACATACGTAAAATTAAAGCACATAAAACCATAACCTATAATGTGAAAATTCAATGTTAAAATAGGAAAGCCCATTAAAAGTTAAAACTATACATGGTCCAAACGTTAAGATTGTTCTCTGGTCCTTGTGAAATAAAACTGTTTGTATTTGAGCTTAAAAGACAATATGTTGTCTACACGTCTAATAGCGTCCGGCAAGCTGTTCCAAACAGTAGCACCATAATAAGAAAAGGAACGTTTAAAAATTGCCTTGTTCACTGCAGGAACAACATCTAATGAACAGGAACGTCTAGTATTGTATGAGGCAACATCAGATACAAGCGTCACCTGGTCAGACAAATAATTAGGTGCAAGACCATTGACACATTTGAACATAAGGCAAGCTGTGTGAAATTTACGCCGGTCTTCTTAAACTTGCCAGTCGAGTTGTCCGACCAGGTCCACGCCTCTGGTATTTATAAAGTCAAAATTCCCAAAAATAATGTGGGCGGCATAATTTTGAAGCTGTACATGTTGTAATGATATGGCGCCCCTAGTACTACAGGAGGCCCAGACGGTATCAGCATAATCTTAGTTAGGCTCGATGTAAGATTTATAAATCCGAATTAGAACGCTGCGAGGTAAGAAAGAACTAAGTCTACGAAGGATGGCCAGTTTACTATTGACTTGCTTTTGTAAGTGAAGTAAATGATGTTGCCAATTTAATTCATCGTCGATAACCACACCAAGATACTTGAAAGAATTAACTCGGGCGACAGGCTCACAATACATATCGATAAGAAGGTCAGAGTGACCACGTGTGCCTGAACCAATCAACAATGTATGTGACTTGCCAGGGTTTGCACACAATTTGTTTCCCTTAAACCATTGTTCAACGCTAGAAACGTCATTCTGGAGTCGAGACTGAACTTCAACTCAAACTGTTAGCTGAGGTGTAAAGGAGGGTGTCGTCGGCGAACAGATTACAACAGCCCTCGGTAACATATTGGGTGAGGTCATTGATATAACGGATAAACAAAATTGGGCCAATTACGGACCCTTGAGGAACCCCGATTATTACCTCACGAAATGTGGATACCTTGCCATTACATTTTACCTGTTGCAATCTGTCGGTCAGGTATGATTCAAACCATCTGCATTCAGCATCTTTAATACCATACTTACGTAGCTTGATCAGGAGAAGACTATGACTGATGGAGTCAAAGCATTTCTGTAGATCAAGTGAGCATACACCAGTAATTAAACCGTCGTTAATGTTATGTAACCAATCATCAATAACCTTGTGCAAGGAAGTTTGTGTCGAGTGCCTCTTCATATACGCTGACTGATCTGGTGAGATGAAGGAATGTAATTCTAAATATGTAAGAATTTGGGATTGGACAAGTTTTTCCATAATCTTAGAGATATGGCACGTAATAGAAATAGGTCGATAGTTAGTCTTATCGGTTTTATTGCCAGCACCTTTATAAATAGGCGATACAGAAGCTTTTTTCCAGGCGACTGGGACGCTTGACGAAATCAAAGGCAGATTAAATATATGAGCTAAGGACGATCCAATTAAGGCAGCCCCAGTTGTCAGTAGTTTTGTGTCAAAACCAAATAAATCAAGCGTACTAGCATTAGGAAGATCACTTAATAAGTGTTCGACTGAAGAAACATTAATTGGTCGAAACTTGAAAATATGAATACTTTCTGGACCTTTCCATGGCAATTCATTTCCAGAGGCGTACTTAGATGAGACTTGGTGACCTATGAAGGTAAAATATTTGTTGAAATCGTCAGCGCTTATATCACTGTTGACAGAAAGATTTGATTTCTTACCCGGAAAAACACTACGGATGGCATTCCAGAATTTTTTGGGCTTCTTGTTCACTTCACCAGCAATGCCATTAAAATATTCTTGTTTAGCTTTGCGTACCAACCTTGTCACAGTATTTCTGGTCGTTTTGTACTCGGACCACAATATGGCTGAATTTTCTGAAACAGCTTTCTCATGTAAATGATCACGTTTGTACATTAGATACGTAATTTCACCATTTACCCACGGATTGCGTCTATTTTGTAAGCGTAACTTTTTTAGAGGAGCATGCAATTCAAAAATACGCAGAATTTCATTCTTCCACACTTCCCAAGCAGTATCAACATTGTCAATACTTGATATGCCGCTTAAAATATCGGAATTCTCAAGAGCTGTAATGAAATTGTCTGTGCAAAATTTCTTGTAGTCATGAAAAGTTACATATTTATGTTCTGGTTTACCAAGTGAGAACTCAAGAGACGTGTGAATTAAGAAATGATCACTCAGAGTAACTTTCTTAACCCCTGAACACAAGTGTTTATCTGGCATACTAGTAAGTATTACATCAATCAAGGTGGATGACGATTGAGTAACGCGAGTCGGCTCCTTAATCTATTGATTTAAACTAAACAATTGTTCCATGTAATGAATGGGATTTTTGTGTAAAGTCTCATCCCATTTGTAGTTGAAATTTAAATCACCCAGTATTATAATTTCTTTCTCCAGTGTGGAAGCGTTGGTAAGATTGTCAATAATCCCTTCGTAATAGGTAGTTCCTGCACTAGGTGGCCGATATGAGGCGCATACTAAGAAAGAAGACACTTCAGGTAGGCTTATTCAACCCAGCATGCCTCTATGTTATCATTAATAAACAGATCATTCCGTGCATAAGCTTTAATGTTTTCACGAACGTATAAACCAACTCCCCCACCTCTCGAACTTTTGTCCCTGCCTTTTCTAAAAAAGTTGAAACCAGGTATTACAAGTTCACTGTCCAATATGGATGTGTTCAGCCAGGTCTCACCAAGACAGAGAATATCAATCGAATGATCGTGAATCAATTTCTGAACAAGGTCAACTTTATGATAGAGGCTGCGAATATTGATATGTGCTACCTGAAATGTAGATTTACGCTTGATTGAGACAGCTTTTTCTCCATTTTTTGACCCTCTGCTCACATGACAACGCATCATACGATTATTGCCTGTTGGAGCAGAACTGGTACAGGTTTCACTGGTCAAACTGTGTGTTGACCGCATGGGTGAACCAGGACAAAAACCATTTGAATCACGAGATTGACATGGGCACAGCGTGACCACAGGTTTACCGTTTAAGCACACCTCAGAACCATCACATGCAGATTGCTGTTTGGGACCATGATTATTAGTTTTTTTATTCACATGATTCACCCGGACTTGGTTAGTCCCCGCCACTGAAAACCCTGTAGGGCAGCTACCACATTGTTAGTAAATAGGGACTGGCCCTCAGAATTTAGATGGATACCATCATCAGTGAGACAGCCAAGATCAATGTTACCATTGTCAATGTAAGTCCAGTTATTCCTAGAGCAGATAATGCATGCGCTCACAGTCGTGGATGTCGCCAGCCGGTTCAAGGCCGCAGAGCCCTTGACCAGCAAGACCTCGGCATAGGTCTCGGCCGCTCCCAGAGTGTGTCTACAGGCGGGGGCCGCTTAGGTGGCCAAAGCTCCTCCAGGTCGACCTGGGGTGCGAATTCATGGGCGCGGTCTCCCAGCTGCTCGCAAAGCATGGGGTTTCTATCAGGCGAGGCCGGATCGACATACACAGGGACCAGGCCATTGTGGAGAGGTGGAATCGCACCCTCGCCGAACGGCTCTTAGGTCACCAGTGTGCCGTTGAGTTGGTCAACCCCTCCACCAGCTCAACGGAGTGGGTTCGCCGGCTTCCCGCAGTCGTGGCGGCCCTCAACGGGGAGGTGACGCGGCTGACGGGCCGTAGGCCTACTCGGGCCATAAGACAGGCTTCGACGCGTTCCGGCCCGGCAGCGCCCGCCCGGAGGCCAGTGGGGCTCGAGGAGCGGGCGCCTGCCGCACGACGCCCTTGTTCGGTATTTGTATCAGCCGGGCCAGCTGGAGGGCGGGTGCCGCCGGGCGACCGACCCAGTCTGGTCTTTAACGGTGCATCGGCTCGCCCGGGCCGTGGCTAAGACCGGGGAGCCCGTCATGTATTACCTACTGGACGGTCCCCAGGGAGGCTTTGTTGGCGAAGAGCTTCAGGTGATCCCCCTAAATACTCAGAAGCCTCCGGCCGGCGCACGATAGGGAGCGGGGGCCCTAAAGCGCGTCGAAGAGGTCCTGCACCGCTTTGGATACAGCGACGGTCGAGGCGGCAGGGGTGGCCGGGTCCGGGCTGTGGTCTTAGCTCGCGAGTTCTGCGGCCCCTCTTTTTCTGTTGCACTCGAGACAGGTCAGCCGCACGTTACCACGGGTGACCCTTGCTGTTTTCTGATCGGTCGACGCTGAACTGCCTCGAGTCTTTGGGGCCGTAACACCAGAGCATCTCGATGCTGCAGGCGGCGCAGCGGTTGCCCTGCTTCTCTTTTAGGGCTTCGACATCCTTCATGCGGAGGTTGCACTCATGTCCCTTGGCAGCGTCGGCTCGCCCGTGTGCTTGGAGCTTGCGGCCAATGTTTTTGCGGGCTGTGGCCTCGTCGTAGGCTGGGGGCGGCGGGCCGTCGGCGTCCGGCGGAGGACAACACCTCGCAAGCTGGTGGAGATAACGCACCCGGGAGACGGCGAGGTAGCTGAGGTTGGACCAGGATAGGTAGTCGTCTACGATCCAGACCCGCTGGTCCTCGATCGTGAGGCCATGGGAGCAGTGGACGGTCATCGGGTAGCCTATAGGGCCCAGTCGTGTCCCCACTTACCTCCTGCGCGGTCTCTACGGACACCTCTACGATGTCATTGAGGACGAATTCCTGTTGGTCGGGCCGGCCGTCTGTGACCAGGGGCCCAGGTATGGTGACGAGAACGTTTTGCCGGCGGGTGTCCCTCGGGCGATAGAGGAGCCGGACGGGTTCATTGGGGAAGGATTTCTTGTGCTCCTCGAAGAGGAGCTTCTGGGCCTGGTCGCGTGGTGCCTTGCGCGAGACGAGGATAAGGTCGCGAGGGTGCCACTCCTTAACAAAGTCGTCCCACCCCCGGCACTGGGGTAGAGCCCGTCGCATCTCCTTGCACTGGACCTTGTCCGGCTGGAGTCGAATAGCCCGCTTGAGGGCTCTAAGCTTATCGCATTTGCTGCGGTAGTCGACTGTGACCTCGTAGTAGTCAACCCGCTTCGGCAGCCACTCGTGCGGAGACTAACCGGCGATGGGTGGCGGCTGTCCCTGGTCGCCGCAGCATACAACCTGCACCCTCCGCTGGTAGAGCCAGCAGAGGAACGTCTCGAGCACGGGCCGGGGGACCGTACACACCTCGTCCCAGATGATGATCCGCGGGATGTATTTCTGGCCCATCCTCTTGGGCGACCACTCTGTTTGCCCGGACCATCGGAATAAGGAGTGATATGTCTGAGCGCCGACGCCCCGGGTCCGCATCTCCTTTGTGAGCCGGTGTGTCGGGGTGAAGACAAAAGGCTTCCTCGCGCGGAAGAGATCTGTGATCCGGCCCGTCTTGTTCGAGCCCCCGGGGCCGTTTAGATAGCTCAAAGCATGCCTTGTGAGGGGGTCGTTGTAGGTGGGCGCGGTGCTGCCCGGGACATCGTTGGAGGCGCCCCAGTGTTCGGGTTGGGGCTGATATGCAGCGTGCTCGGCGGGAGCGTAGATGACCTCGCCCTTATCCCTCCATGCTGCTGGGGCGACCTTTGGCAGTCTCGGTTCCCCGACGAGGCAGTCCAAGCACGTTTCGTCTCCGCAATGGCAGATCGCAGGGGCGACATATGCCTCCACGCCGTCGAGCTGGTGAAGGGCCGTCTTTTTAATATAGATGCTGTTGGTGGCGACCCTGACAGCCTCGTCGGGCGTAAAGCGCCGGAGCATTGCGAAGAGGTTAATGTGGGCGTAGGCCAACATCGACGCCCGCAGATGGGCATACTGTGGTTTTGATCCATCGTAGTAGGTCAGGATCCACCCGCCAGGGCACTTTTCTGGAGCACCGACGAGGGTGCCGCTTTGCCGGGTGTCGCGGAAGAGTAAGTCGAGCTAGCCCTCATCTGTGACCAGACGGTGGGTAAGCCTTTTCCCGTCGGCTTTGCTGCCCTGGGTGAATTTCCCTATGACCGCGCATGCCTGGTCGCGGCTCTCGGGCAGCCAGACCTCGGACTGCTTCTTAAAGGCGATGATGGCTTCGGCGACCTCAAGCCGTTTGAGAAGGCCTGTCTCCACCATGTATACGAGGAGAGCCGTGGGCGCCACCGCTTCTCCTTGAAGTGCCCTCCATACCAGGCCGCTACAACAGGGTGCAGGCCCTCGGCAAACTCCCAGCTGCGGACTTGGGCAAACCCGGTGCCGATATCAGCGGGCAGCGGGCCGCGGGCCGTTAATGGCGACGCGTGTCATGCGTTGTTTTGGGTGGCCAAAGCGTTGGAACCATGGTGCGGCTTCTCCGTGGCCTGTGAAGGAGGCGGGGTAGCATGATTTCATATCGATACTCACGACGTCGTTCACGCTATAGGAGGGGGCATTCCAGAGACCGCCGTGGCCGTGCTCGATGCAGCCTTTTTGGATCTCGTCGAGAAGGTGGGCGGGCGTGGGCTTTCAGCCGTTCTTTTCGCGGGCGACAACGGCCGCCGCGTGGTTCTAGCCGAAGACCCTCTGGGCCAAGGCTTCGGGTTCCTCGGACGCCAGGGGGCGGCAGGCCTCAAGAAGTCTCTCGTGCGTCTCCTGGGTTCGATATGTGCGTCCGTCCTCGAGAACGAACTGGTTGACCGTGAGACGCTTGTTTTGTCCTCCCCCCCCCAGGACCCAGACAGCCTTGGCTTCGTCCTGTGTAGCCCCCCGGATGGCGTCCCAGATATCGCCGTCGTAGAGATGGACCTCCCTGGCCTGGAAGTGGAGGTCGGCGCCCCAGCAGTGGCCGTTGTGGAGCACAAGCTCTATCGATCTATGCCACCCTTGGTATTTGCCACTGTTGTAGATGTCAACCCCAGCGATGTCGCGGACAATGATTGAGCGCTTCAAGATCTTTTCGAGTTCAGCGACGTCCTGGAGGGAGGCGCCTCCTTCGTGGACCCGAGCCTCCTAAGCGGCGATTTTCTCACATCTCGCTGGCGTCAGCCCCTGGCCCCGTTGGGCAGCCTCAAAATGCTTGAGGACTCGCTCGGCCGCGCAGTTCGATTTGCCGTCTCGCATCGGGGCAAGGTTGCCTTCGTCGGGCTCGCGGACGGGGTAGAGGCCGTAGACGACCCCGGACACGGGGTAGGCGTTCCTGTAGTATAACATGTCGACCCCTACTGGAGCGCCTGGCTGTGTCTCCGGGGTCACCTCGAGAACGTTGCCGCCCCGGGTTCGACCCTGCTTCAGGGGGGCAAAGGCGTCCTCAACAGCCCACACGCCGTCCCCCTGCTCGCGAAGGAACTTGACCTTGAGAAGGGACTCGCCTCCGATCCTTGCAATGACCTCTGCGGCCCTTGTTTCGGTCAGCGTGTAGTCCGTGATTACGTTCCCCCCGCGGATGCGGATGTTGGCGTTGTCAACGTCGCCGAGGTCGGGGGTTTCCTGCCGTCAGGAGCTGTAGACGTGGGCAGCGCCCTCTCTTCGGTGTTGTGTCTTGGCCCGCCTGATGAGCCGGCCGGCTTCTCTCTCAAGCTGGCAGGCGCTCGTTCGCATATCGAGGTCAAACTCGTCGGCGGCGTCAATCTGCCCTAGGCGAGCGAACTCGTCGGCCAAGTCTCTCTCGGCCAGTCTCCGGGCGTCGAAGGCCTGCACAGCCTCGAGGGCCGCCTTGTAGCGGTCGAAAGTCTCGCGGAGGCCCTGAAGGGCTACCCGAGACCGGGGGTAATTCGTTCGAATGCCCGTCAAGGCTTCGATTGCGTCCCGTATTTGTCCTGCTTTCTGTGCGTGCGTTACCATGCCTGTCGTCGGATGGGTATGCTCTAGCAGTGCTTCTGTCTAATAGAGAGTTCCGCTGTGATGCCTGCGGGGTGTGTCGCTATGCACTCCAGATTTAATCATGCTCGACAAAAAAAAATAGGCCGCGGCCCAGCACCTACAGGCCAATAAACCCGGGGAGCCGCCGGGCCCAGGCAGCTCGGTTTACCAACTCAGACATGAGCACGGGAAACAGCCGTCTCACCTGCATTTCGGCTCGGGCAAGGCGCTTCTTGCCTCGTTCCGCGCCGCAGGCCTTACAGAGCCGCGCTTCGGCTTGCGTTCCAACCCCGCAGAGTCGACAAGGGTGTGGAGGGGCGGAACCACGCCGCACCTGGGCGAGGTGTGTTTTGCAGAGCTGGCCGTGACAGCTCCTGGCACAGAGGCCAGCTCTGCCGATCATCTGCCAGCCACATGTATTGAGACCTCTCATGGTGCAGGTATACCATAGCCCCCCGTCTCATTAAATAACCGTTCGGCGGGGAGCTACCCATGGCCGTCTGGGCTATGACCGGCCCTGGGGGGGTGGGGCGGGTCTGGACCCCACCATTGGAGCGCTTTTTCGGGTTGGCGGGCGTTGGGCGTTTCCTCCGACGTTTGAGGACATAGCACACATCCCCCACATCCACATACATGATGTCATATCCTTGGCGCTTGAGGGCTGGGACCCTTTTGGCGCTCGCGGGTTCGTCGAGGAATTGTATCTCCCTATCCATTGTGTATGATTGTGCAGGTGATCTCTAACAGATCGTTCGCAGTATGCTGGGCACGACAGACAGGCGAGGAAGCCCTAGTCGTTTTCGGGGCGCGTGTGAGGCCGGGCCTGGGGCGGCTAGGGGGGTGGGCCGCCCCTCGGGGCCTGGCGCGCCGGTCACCCCTGGTTCCGCCTTCCTGAAAATTTTTCTGTGCTGGAATTCAACCACCCCAGAGGGCCGCGCCGGTCCTCTTCGCAGGGGTCTGGGGGAGAACGGGAGAGTTGATGGATGGGGCCGCGGCGGCCTCACGGGTGCGGCTAGTAGGGTCTCCGGGGAAAGTTGGCGGGGGGCGCGGCGGTTCCATGAACGCGGTTAGTGGGGTCTCCGGGGAGAGGGGGCCGGAGGCCCGGCGGGCCTCGCGGGCGCGGCTAGTGGGGTCTCCGTGGGAGGGGCCTGGGGGCGCGGCGGGCCTCTTCGCGGGGGTCTGGGGGCGGTCGGGAGGGAGGGGATGGGAGGCTCCTGACACTGTGTGCCGTCGTCGGCGGGGGTTCCCGGGGGCGGGCGAGGGGGGCTCGGCGGGCCGAGTTAAGGGGCCGCGCCGGGCTTCCTCGCCGGGGGGGTGTGGGGGCTCGGCTGGGCCTGGCTGGCGGCTGGCGGGGGGTCCCCGGGGAGAGGGGGTGGGGGGCTGCGGCCGCCGCGTATACCTGGTCCAATCACCCCCCTCCTGCTGTTAAGCGTAACTTATGAGACGCTTATCCATGCTTTTCTTCCATCTGTCTGTGCCTCAGCAATTGATTTCAGCTTATATGACTTGTCAGTCAGCTGATCTTACAAGTCGTCCGTCCGTCCGTCCGTCCACACATACAATTTCTCCAAAGACGTCAGCCAGACCCACTTCAAACTTGGTAACAGTGTACCTTGGGTTGGTCTGTACCAATTTTCTTCAAATGGTCTTGCTCCAGTGATGTTTTCTTTGGTGGTGGTCATTTTTGTCAAAATCTCAAAAAATAAAAAATAAAAAAATGAAATAAAACCCTGGGTCAATTGCTTCGAAATTGCACAGGGACCCGTGTACAACAGGTAACGCCTGCGATTATTCTGTTGTTTTCTGTGTGCAAGCAATTTTTTACTTTTCCAAAACCGTCATTTAGTGTCCTATGACGTCATGGAAGTGTTGCTTGTGGAAGGGTTAAATTGGGTTGTTCAGTAGGTGATGATGTTCAGCATCCTGGATTTCTGACTAACTTTTTTTTTTTTTTAATTCAGTTTGGGTACTTGTCGTTAAATACATAACGAATGCAATACATGCGTATTGAATACAACGCAAGTTAATGGGGTGGCAGTGGTAAGCCAGTATTGACTTCTCAAAAACCGTCAGCCAGATTCACTAAAAACTTGGTAGCAATGTATTTTGTGTGGGTCTCCATCAAGTTGGTTCAAATGATCATATTCCAGTGATATTTTTAATTTGAATATGATTTTTTTTCCCCGGGGGGGGGGGGCAATTGCTTTGAAACTGCATAGGGGCATTCATGGGGATTCCTGGCCCTTAATTGTTCAACAGGTGGCGCTGTGACTTTTTTCTAATTTTCCATGAATTTTTCTCTGTTAAAGCTATTTTTTACTTTTCTGAAACTGTCATTCAGATTGTTCTGAAACTTGGTGGAAATATAGCGTGTGAGAGGGTTAATCTACGCTGTTTAGAGAGGGTGATACTCCGCATGCCTCATTTTTGACGATTTTTTTTTTTCAATTCGAAATTTGATTGATTTTTGCACTCCCATTGATTGCCACTCAGGTCTGTAAAGATTACTATATTATAATATTTTGGACCTCTTGTCCAAAACTGTCGGCCAGATTCACTTCAAATTCGGTCGGGATGACTCTGTTTATGGGTAGGTTGCTTCTGTGATTGTAATATTTTGATTTTTTTGTTAAGCTTACGTTTTGCTAAAATCTTGAAACATATTTAATACCGAAACCGCTTGACAAATTGCTTCGAAATTGCAGGACACGTCTAGAGACCCCAGACCTTAATTTGTTCAAAAGGTGGCGCTGCAACTCTTTTCACATCTTTTAACTTTTTTTGTTTGTATTTGCTTCTTTGACTTCTCCTAGAAGTTGCATTCTCTTCAAGTTTAGTTGGAATGTACATGGACTTAATCTTCACCAAACTTGTTCAATACCTGGTGTTGTTATTTTCTGATTTCTAATGAATTATTAACATTATGGCAAATTGGTAAGCAAAATCTGACATACCAGCTTATATCATGTTATCTGAGCTGAACGCAGCTAGGAGCTAGGAGTCATTCAGTTTTACCTCTGCAAATGTCAGAGTTGGAGATATAAAAATTGTGGTGCGATGCTGGATGTATGACATGCAAATGGGAGAGGACGGGTGTCATAATTTCATTTTGCGTAATTGCACATTTTCATTTGCCTTGGTTAGCGATTGAAAGTTTTATTTCTTGGACTGTTGAATCAACCAAATGTTTTTTAAGAATCGTTGTTCCGATGAAACCATTTTGTGCAGAATAGAAAAAACTGATTACGCCGCATGAAACATGATCAGACCCTTTACCCAACTTGAACATGACTTCATTCCACTAAGAATATCGGATGACCACCTGTAGGCCAGGTTTATTTCATCAAATCTCATTATGAGAGCTGTGATAAGTTACCTTGCCATATTTAATAGCATATACTTGCTGTTAAATTGGCGACCAACAGAAGCACTTATTTGTCTAAATTTAGAAACCAAACATGTGAAGAGCATACAAATATAAATACGTTTTAGTCCACTGCAACAAGCCATTGGCAGAGTCCAGACGTCACCACGGAAGAGCAGACAAACCTTCGCGTGCGTGTATTTTGCCTTTTAATTGACAGGGATGTTTTTTTGTTTTTGTTTTTGTTTTTACCGGATCACAGTCATTTATATCTCGGTGTAGTATGTTGAAAAAATCATTAAGTGTCCATATTGACAATCAAAATTTTATATTTAAGGTGGCGGCTGCCTTTTCGTAAATACATGACAAGCTGATGGCAGTTGATTTCACCAGCACACCCTCGGGCGTCGCCAGACGTGGTTGTCAATGCGTAATCTCGGAGGCTTTCATAATAACAAGGAGTCTTGCATCAAAGAGATTTTTCTGTACTATTGTTAGATCATAAAAGTTATATTTTTTTCACAGCCGACACAAAGCGACATAAAAAATAACATAGGTATGGAATAGCTTGAAATGATACAAGCTGGGAATGTAATGAAAAGTAATGAAATTTAAGTACAATCTCCGTCCGCAGAAATCATCAGCCGTGTTTAAATTCTGAAAAATAATTTCTATTTTTCTTGAATGGAAACCCGCAATTGGAATGAAAGGGGTTAATCGTGTGTGGCAACATTGACAGCGAGCGCCAGATCCTTTTCGTTATAGGGTCTTTGAGAATAATATCTTTAGTCGTGCGTAGCAGTGCCATTTTGTATATATTGCAGGAATACAAAGAAAGTGGTGAAAGAGTAAAACAGAGAAAAGACGCTTATCATTCAACATCGAACGTGTTGTACACAGAGTTTAGCCTAACCGCGGTCAGGCATAAACAATATCTTTGTGCCTGGGGACCTAAATACCGATGCCAATACTCCACATGGTCTTAAACTTCATCAATTCTGTACGAATAATCTCTCTATTCATACTAAGGAACCTACTCGTATTACTGACACATCCTCGAGCTGCTTAGACCAAATACTTTCAAATAAACCTTTTTTTTTTTTACTGAGACTGAGGTTTTGCCTCGAATTTTAAATTGCGATCATTGCTTTGTTTCGGCTAAATTGTCTTTCAAGTGTAAACGGGGCTATCTTATGAACGATTTATTTGGGAATATGGCAAGGCAGATTTTGATCTTTTCCGAAACTGTATTGTAAATTTTGATTGGGATACCTGTTTTCTATCTTATGATGTGAACATTTGTTGCGAGGCCTGGACTGACGCTTTCTTAAATATTGCCAGACAATGTATTCCCAGTAAACGAGTTACCATACGGCCTAATGATCTTCCGTGGTATGACGGAACTTTAAGAAATTTCAAGCGGGGGTTGTAAGAGCCCACAAGAAGGCTAAAAAGTGAAATCATCCTGAAGATTGGGCAAACTTCAGGAATCTTCGAAATGAGTATCAAAAACATCTTCATAATGCTGAAGAACAGTATAACCTTAAGCTCAGTGCATCTCTCTGTAATTCTCGTACTAAAAACAAAACTTGGTGGCGTACTGTTAAGTATTTTTTGAATCGTAACCAATGCTCGAAAATACCCGCTCTATTACACAACGATGAGTATAATATCTGACACTTCCTCTAAAGCTGAGGTATTGAATTCCTTTTTCCTAAGTCGGTGCAATGTTGATTCATCATCCTCTACCTTACCTCCTCTAAACTTACAGCCGCCTAGGCCTACTTTGTCTAGCATACATATATTCGAGAGTGAGGTTTCGGGAATTCTCAACTATATTGATGTGTCCAAGGCGACAGGACCTGATGAAATAAGCCCCAGATTATTAAAGGAAGCTGCACCAGTTATATATAGCTCCCTAACACGACTTTGTAATTTACCTTTAAATCAAAATCTATTTCCTTCTCCCTGGGAGAAGGCTAATGTTATACCTATTTTTAAAGAGGATTCAGAATCGTCCTGTAATAACTATAGACCTATTTCTCTCCTCAGCTGCGTGAGTAAAGTTATGGAACGAATTATATTTAAACATGTCTTTAATTTCTTTCGCGATAATCTTGTTCTGTCCTCGCAGCAATCCGGTTTCATCCCGGGTGACTCTTCCGTCATCCAACTCTTGTCCCTTTACCACGAGCTTTGCTTAGCTATTAGTTATTAGGATGTAAGAATTGTATTCCTAGACGTAAGCAAAGCTTTTGATAAAGTGTGGCACTCTGCCTTGCTCCATAAACTTGAAAAGAATGGCATATCCGGTAAATTATTAACTTGGTTCCGTAGTTATCTGTCAGATAGACAACAGCGTGTGGTCATTAAGGGCCAAGGCTCCAATTCTGGTACTATTAATGCTGGGGTACCTGAAGGTTCTGTCCTTGGTCCCCTTCCATTTTTGATATTTATTAATGACATCGTTGATGTTGTTCATTCCTATATCAAGCTATTTGCCGATGACACATCACTTAATTTGACAGTAGACGACCCGCAATCGGCATCCGACATCTTGAATACTGACTTATCATCGATTGATGATTGATCCAAACAGTGGCTTATTTCATTCAATGCTCTCAAAACCCACAGTATGATTGTCTCGCGTAAAGTACCTCCTGCCCCTCACCCTTCCCTCTTCTTTCAGAATCATCAGCTCGGGGATGTATCATATCATAAACACTTCGGAATAACCTTGAAGAGTGACTTAACTTGGTCTCAGCATATAAGTCAGATTGCCCCAAAAGCCAACAAATTAATAAATGTTCTCAAATGTTTGCAATATCGTTTGGACAAGAATTCTCTTGGATCTATTTACATATCCTTTATCCGCCCATTACTTGAGTATGGTAGTCCGATATGGGATTGGTGTACACAGGCAGACGCTGACACGTTGGGAGCAATTCAGATGGTGTAACCCGCATAGTCATTGGTTATATGAGAGGCACTGCTACATCGAAATTATATGAGGAAATTAGATGGGAAACACTTGCGGAACGTAGCTTATTATCATGTAAAAAAAGCAAATAAAATACAAGAAAATTGTCCATAATCTGACCCCTATACTTACTTGCGTGACCTTCTCCCTGACACCCACCCACAGTTGTAAATCACAATACCCGTCACCGACCTGACATCTACCATTTTCGAGCAAGAACATCCTTATTTGACCAATATTTTTTCCCCTCCACCGTCCGCCTGTGGAACCTGCTGCCCATTGAAATTCGAAACACTGCTTCACTCGAAGACATTTTCCATTACTTTTTCATATGTCCTTTGTGTCAAAATTTCAGGATTGACCTGAGTAGTAAAATCATTCCAATAGCACCGTTTACTACAGCAACCGTACTCTATGGCAACAAAGCCTGTTCTCTAATTGACAATTATATAGTATTTTTGCAGCTGTACACGAATTTATTGATAAAACGGAGAGATTGTAAGTGTACGGAGTCATGTTATGAAGTTCCAATTATGTGTATTAAGCACCAACCCCTCTATCTGTCATCGTTTTGTTATGTGTCTCCTCTGTATGTTTCTGTGCTGTCTTTTACGTCCTGTCTATATGTTGTCCTTTTTCTACTGCGAGAGGGGTTAATATACGGTTTCCCTGTTCTCCAATCGTTTTTATTTGAATAAAATATGTTAAAATTACTACTACTACTACTAGCTTATTATCATGGTAAAAAAAAAATAAATAAAAAGATTGTCCAAAATCTGACCCCTATACTTACTTGCGTGACCTTCTCCCTGAAAACCCACCCACAGCTGTAAATCACAATACCCGTCACCGACCTGACATCTACCATTTTCGAGCAAGAACATCCTTATTTGACCAATATTATTCCCCTCCACCGTCCGCCTGTGGAGCCTGCTGCCCAATGAAATTCGAAACACTGCTTCACTCGAAGACACTTTCCATTACTTTTTCATATGTTTTTTGTGTCAAAATTTCAGGATTGACCTGAGTAGTAAAATCATTCCAATAGCACCGTTTACTACCCCCCAGGCTTCAGAGTTATCTCCAACCGGCTGCTGGAGTAATTGGGGGCGATTACGACCCCGTCGCGGTCCTGGCCGGCTGCTCGAGGAGGTCAGCAACGGTCTCGGCGACGGAAAAGATCCCCGCGGTGGAGCCTGAGAGCTGATAGAGACCGTCGGCGAGAATGAACGCGACGAGACCCGTAGGCGCCAAGACCTCGAACACGTTGTTACCTAGAGCGGCTGAGATGTTTGTCCAGCTCCTCCATACAGTCGACGAGGCGAGGACGATAGAGCCGCAGTTCGGGAGCTCCAAAGGGGGCTCGAAGCGGGTCTCCAGGCGTTCGTCCGGGCCGGGGATCCCCGATATGCATATAGGTGTATCGCGCATGTTGCTATCCTACCCGTGCCCCCGCTTCAATTCACAGGGCAACGAGGTCGGCGACGCAATCGCGATAGTCGTCCTGGGACAGGTGGCCCGCGCCGAGGAGGGTGGAGAGGTGTTCATTTCCTCGTTGAGGCTGCTGCCGCCTAGGGGGTCCCCCCGGCCGCCGCCGATGCTGCAATTTACTCGAGGTGTCGGCGGGCGTGCTCAACGGGCGTCTCGGCGTGTGTGTCGGCGGGCGCTGGGGCGGGCGTTTCGCCCCGTGGCTGCGCGCCGGCGGCGGCCATCTCATCGACCAGCTGGCGGGTTCCGTCGCGTAGCCGGCGCCCTGCCCCGCCGGGGTCCCCCAGGTATGCGCGGGCGAGAAAGCGCCGCCAGGGGCCGACGGCCTTGACATTTCTCATCCCCAGGGGTGTCAAGATAAGCCTTCGGTCGTCCGCCCTACCCACCCGGGCCCCCAGCTCGGCAACCTCCCGCCTGCTGCACGAACGGAGGAACTCCCACCCATCTCGGGTGAACTAGGGAGGCACCCCCCCGATCCCCTCGCTAGGGACTGGAGCCTGGTCGTCCTGATGGGTCTCGTCACTGATCCGGCGGTCTGCGGCGGGGGGCGCCTGTTGCTCTGCAACATCGGGTGCGGGCCGCGGAGGCCCAGGTTGGCCATTCCCCGAACCCCTTCCACGCGGCGCTTGAAGTCCTCAAAGGCTTGCCCCCGTGCCGCGCCCCCGTACCGAGCACGAAACATTTCGACCACGCCTCGGCTGATGGATCTCGCCGGGCTTTCAGAAGCTTCTTTCGCTCGGCAACGGGTGGAGGGTTTGCCGTGAGTTCTTCCGGGTTCTCCAGGAGGCGCGGCGCCAGGGCTTGCAGAGCCTCCGGGCTAAACGGGTCGGCGGGTTTGGGGGCGGAAGCTCGCGCAGGAGGTCGACTTCCGATGTGGGCGCCTGCGTGGGAGCTGCGGCCTCCTTAATGGCGGCGGTGACCTGGTCGAGCTTTTTGCCCAACGGCCCTGTGATCGGCGCCGCAGCGCGTTCAAGGGCTCCGTCGACTCCAAGCTCGCCGAGAGCCTTAGCCCGAGTGTTTTTGCGGATCTGCTGCTTCGTCTGGGCGATTTCTTGGAGGACGGCCGCCTGCTCTGCGAGCTCGGGGTTTTCGGTAGCCGGCGGCACATCTGTGCCATCTGCGTCCGTGGTGTCTGCCGCCGCGGGCCTTGGGTCGTCGAGATCCTCGGTTGCTGCTATCTTGGCTCGGAGAGCCTCGAGCTTGCTCATGGTTGGCATGGTTGTCATATGGGTGGGCCTATCTTAGCTCTAACAAGACGGACCCCCCCCATCCCCGCGTGACCCGACCGGTTGCTTTGCAGATAAAAAACGCGTGCCTGTCCTTCCGCCACGTATCGGTGAATTTGGTCGCAAGCTCGGCCGCACGCTCAGGCGCAAACACCTCGCCGAGGGCACGGCGGAGGCCCCGCAAGCAGTCGGGGAATGCACCGGGGAACAAGATGATGTGATTCGAGTTTGCCCGAAGCGTGCGGAGCTGCTCGCCTTCCGCGCTAGCCCAGCTATGGGATACAAAGGCTACTGACTCGTTTACATGACGGGAGCGGGTGAACCACTTTTCCGCCATCGCCAGGGCTGTCCTCTCTGCCATGCAGTCGTCAAAGACAAAGAGGCGTGTTCGGGTCGGGTCGACGTCAGCCGGGTCGGGTGCATCGGCGGGCGCGACGGCCTCAAACCGGACATCTCCGATGCCCAACGCGTCGGCCTTGTCGGAGGCTAGAAACTCGTAGACGTCTTGAGCGAGCTGCCATTTCGGCTCCCCGGCGTTCGGTGTGATGACGACAACGTTGCCAACTGGGAAGTATCGATGTCCGTGTTTTCATCGCCCCTGATTTACCTGAAGAACGTCGCCCAAGAGGAGGTTCATGATGCACATCGTCTTGCCGCCGCCCGGGCCGCCTGTGTTGTACAGCCGGCACGGATGGTCCGGTGTGTCAGGATGAGCGTCCGGGAGCGGCGCGTGCCCATCGAGGGTGTAGACGTACTGCCGCATTGCGATCGTTTCTATTGGAGGCGGGCCCGCCTGCTCAAATAGAAACGATCGACAACAGCAACGATGTGGTCCTGGAGCGGTGAACTTATCGGCGGGGGGTCGGGCCTAGGCGGGCCCGACCTTAGCGCCTACGCGACGACGGTGTTCGTCAATTCAGGCGTCAGCCAGCGGGTCCTCAAGCGGGGGGACTCCCTATCAGGCGAACTAAACGTGAGGGGGAATTATGTGACTGAGGTGCGCACTCCCGGAACCAACGACGCTGATGCGGCGAATAAGGGATACTGCGACGCCAGCGACGCCCGACGTCTGCTCAAGTTGGGGGACGTGATGAGCGGCCCTCTTGGGCTCGACGGGGCATCCCTCGTGCTTCAGAACGGGGCAAAGATCGTTGGCCTTTCGTACCCCGCGGCCCCAGATGAGCCTGCGACGAAAGACTACTGCGACCGCAGCTTCGTCTCCCTCGAAGGTATTACCGTCCCGCTGCTAGTCAGGTCAAACCTCACGTTCGACCCTCCCTCCCCCTGGTCCGTCGTAAACCTCCCGGACCCTCTGCGCGAACGCGATGCTGTGCCCAAGCAATGGGCCGGCCAGACCTACTTCCTGCGGGGGGGAGCTTTCAGCAACGACCCTGGCGTTCAACACCGCGGCCAAAAACCCGGCGACGGTCAAACGGTCGCACCATACGATCACCGGAATTGAGACCTCCGAGGGCCCGTTTGACGTCGCGCCCAAAAGCTACGTCGATTCGGCCGTAGCCGCGACTGTCGCACGACAACAAACATACACCGATTCGGCGGTGGAGGCCCGGGTGGGTCCTATGTAAGGGACCCCCAGGCCCCTAGGGGCGGCCCACCCCCGCAGTATTTCACTCGGCCGAGAGGGTCCCTCTCGATGCTAAAAAGCCGAACGGCGGCTCCAAGTGACAAAGCACGGAGACAGCAAGGTGAGCATGGCAGAGATCCCCATGGCAAAAGGCGCGGTGTACCGCATTGGGCTCTACGGCCGAGTATACGCAACGACGGCCACCAAGAAGGAGGCTGCCACCGGCGTCGTCCACGTCTTCGGTCTCGGCAAGGTGGCAACCCAGTTGCTAACCGTGAACATCCCGGCCGACAAGGGCTCGTTCCATGGCGTGGACATTGTTGCAGCCGACGACTCGCGAACCCTCCAAATAACGGGGGAGCGTCTCACGGGGAGTCACCTCAGCGTGGGGTTCATCATGGTCGTCGAAAGGCTCATTTGAACGTCTAGAGGCCTACGGCTGTACTTCAAGATGGAAGACAAACAAACGCCGATATACCCCGCCGTGCCCGAATCGGTCCCCAGTGCCTCCGTAACGGGGGAGGTTTCCGGGGATCCAATGGCCTTTCGACTAGCAGAGGTCCGCCAAGTCCGGGACCACATGGAAGCCGAGGCCCAGCGTCACGGTGCTACTCGTCGCCGCTACAAGCGGGCGGCCAACGTCTTCACCTATATGGGCGTGGGGGGCAAACGTGACGGCGGCCGCCTGTGGTGCCGCAGGTGTGACAACCCTGGCCTCTGGCGTCGGTGCTCCTGCGGCTCTCCCTCTAGGGGCCGTAGCTTTAGGGGCCGGCGCCGTTGCTGCTGCTACTGGCCTGGCTGGCAAGCTGGTGGTCCGGAAGATGGTCAAACACGAAAGGGTGGAGACGGCTGCAAAGACCCGCTTCGATACCGTCTCGGCCGTGGTCTCGAAAGCCCTTCAAGATCAAAGGGTTAGCCGCGATGAATACGCAGTCGTGTTGCGGGAGGCGGAGAGTTACCGGCAGCAGAAGGCCGGCTACCGGGTCACCTACCGCAAAAACGCCTCCGGCGAGTCTGCAGAGATCCAAAAAATGCGGTCGGAGATCAGGGGCCAAGTCCAAGCCGAGCTTCTCGAGAAGCTCGCAGGGGCTGGGAAATCACCCTCTCCATAGGCTTTCGCAGAGACCGAGAGCCCTCAGCACAATTACCCACGGCATCCCCATCATAAAGTGACTAGTAGATCGATAGTGTTGACACAAGCCGATAAGCACACAAACAGTCCAAGAGGTCACTGATAACGGCCTGGCTGTGTGGCTGTTTATACACAGCACAGCCAGCACAAAAACATTTTCATGTGTGGAGAACACGTAGCAGAACAAAATCGGTCGGAAAACTATTTGACGGTAGGATCGGAATGCTAGTCCCCCATCGCAATGTGTTAATTAGGGGTCGGATTGGAATGCCGGGCATATACACTCACTCAAGGTAATAAAATGCTTACAGGCCGGGCCTGGGGCGGCTACGGGGGTGGGCTGCCCCTGGGGGCCTGGCGCGTCGGTGGTCCCTTGTTTTCGGGGGATTCGCCGTGGGGGTCGGGGCCTGTGGGCGGGGGGTTCCCGGGCGGGTTCTGGGAGGCTTCGGCGGGGGCGGCGGGGCTAGTGGCGGGGGGTTCCCGGGGGCTCGGAGGGGGAGGGGGCTGGGGGGCTCGGCTGGTCTTGGGCTGGGCCCTGGGGCTCAGAGAGGGGCGGGGGCTGGGGGGCTCGGCGGGCTTCACGGGCTGGGCCCTGTGGCTCGGAGGGGGGAGGGGCTGGGGGGCTCGGCGGGGCTGGTGGCGGGGGTTCCCGGGGGCGGGCTCTAGGGGCGCGGCGGGCTGAGTTAAGGGGCCGTGTGCGGTCTTCCTCGGCAGGGGGTGGGGGCGCGGACGCCCGCGTGGCGGCCTAGAAGGGGGGCATTCGGGGGGCCAGGGTGGGAGCCGCGCAGCCCCCCATAAGCTGGTATGATCACACCCCCTGCTGCTTGAATTGTTCAAAGACAACTTTGAATTTAGTGCCATTGGCATACCGGAAACTTGTTTGGAGGGCACAAATGTCGACATGTATCTCTAAGAATTGTATCCATTCCACTTGGTGCCACCTGTAGC